>CM068370.1:467937524-468090024 GCA_034769895.1 Magicicada septendecula | reverse complement strand
ACAAAAAAAAGGCCGCGAATAATAAACTCTGTTGTTTACTGAGGAACACAGAGGTTTGTCCCGTCATCATATGTTCATCATTGTAGCCACATCTCTGTGATGCTGTTGATGTTGCGGAATTAATGGTAACTGGGACAAATTAACCGTAATTACCAAGCATCGCACAACGACAAATAAAGCCGCCCAACGAGTTGACGTTATCGCTAAAAAAAAGTGTCCACTTGTGTCCAAAACCATTAAAATAATTAAAATTGACGTGTTGGATTACGTCCCTGAATGAGTGTCCGTTAAATGGTAAAAAGGACTTTTTGTGTATAATGATTAGAGTTGACTACACAAGCGCTCAACTTGTATACATGTGAAGTGTATCTAACAGATTATTATACAGTTGTATGATGGTACACCACCATATTTGTTAATTTTTAATTATTTAGGAATATTTATAGTTATTTATAATTAGTTAAAATAGTTTTTCTATTTTATTCACCGCCGTACTGCGTAGTGAAGTGTCACATCCTTCAAGAAATGACCCTGTTGATACAAAACAGTATGGATCTTGTACGAAAGCTCGATAAATATTCCTGGTGGAGGTCAGCAGTAGCCACCGGCACCAAGTTAGGGCGTAAGGGAAATTATCCTTGACCGGCTTTTCATTGGAATATTACATGCGGTAATCTAATTGGAATTAGTCGGTTGTAATTCTGCGTCCTGTTGTTATAGGATTATATTTTGCTGCTTCCTTGCAATTGGGTGTTGGGGCATCAAACGACAGAATAGGAAGACGACCCTGAATAAAAATTGCCGGAAGTCACGGCCCGTAAGGGGCAGCCCCTCCACATGACTTACCCATCTGTAGGCTGGTACCCTATAATGGGGAATTAATCATCTATAAGCTGGTACCCTATAATGGGGAATTAATTTAATTTACTCACATCTTCCAAAGAACACAACCGAACGGAGACTGAGTTACAAGTTTTTATCTTGAATGAAAATTAAAATATTACAAACAACGGTGAAAAAAAAAACACTTAGAAAGAATATCAGATTTCAGACTGGCCAAACAAGTCTGGACCTATAAGACGCAGGCGTGTGTGTAGACCCAGGAAGAAATAGCTGGATACGGAACACGCAGCAGCACCATGCCTTTGCCGTGTTGTGAAGATGATGACGTATAGCTTTCTGAGGCTAGTAGTAGCCTAAGACATGAGTTCGTATTTGCGACAATCTGTGAGATCTCTACTTGTCCGTGGCACAGTTATTCGTCATATTACGTACAGGAAGAAACATTCTGTAACGGAACAAATGCTAACGTCTAGCAGATTTCTTTATACCTTATTGCACGGTGAAATACCCTCCCCACGCCATATGATAAACAATCCCCCCCCCCTACAAACAGCACCGTTCAGTACTTATTGGAGCCCATACTGTGCCGTGTTTTGGGAAAAACGCGGCGGTGTTCCTTTATATAGCGGAATAATTAAAATTTACGTATTTGACTACGCGAGGGGTTACGTAAAAATTTACGTACGATTATTGGACTTTGTCGTTATGATTTATCTCCCTCCCGGCCAATCCGTGCGCGCTCTAGGCCCGATGTTTCGTACCGTTTTTTCAGTGGCTGGTTTCGTCAGTTCATTTTGGTCATTCAGCAGAGCCGTGTCTGTATCCGGCTGACAGAGTAAATGTAAAGGTTTTCGTCTTCTAGCTGCTCCTATGGATAAGTAGAACTCTACGCGACCTCCGGTAAGTGTGTTAACATATATAAATTAATTATTCATAAAAACAAATTGTATTTATTTGATATTAACTCAGATGCAGTGCGATAGGTTTGGCAGTGATCGATCACCACGTGGCAGGCACCAGGTTAAAATTTGTTTTATGTATGTTTCAATCTTAACGCTGGTTAACAGATATTAGTAGTAATAATATAATAATGCGTTATAATAATGTAGTAATAACAATACTCAATTCATTAAACCAGAATGGGGCGTAAGTCAAGTATTTTTCTGAAATCATTGTACATCACGGGCTTGTTAAAGTTTGCTAATTCCTGTCAGGGGGAGTTAAGTGCTTCATGAAAACTTGTGCATAACTATTAATTGAAATGATTATTATTATGGAATGACTATATTTGAATATATTATATATTAGAATATTTAAAAGGGTTATTGTGAAGCGATTTATTAGATTCAATGGTGTTCTATACTTAGTGAATTTTCGGAGTTTATAAACTGGGCAGGCCATGCAATGTCAGCTGGTAAATGTGGTAGTGTGGTTTATTAAACTTGTAAGTAATCACAGATATAATTGTGCAGGGTTTCCGATGTAGACGGGAATCTGTCTCGCTCCAGAAGGAAGGCCGAACTCCTGCCTCCGATGATGTAGATTCAAACACTTCCGTCAGCTGTCAGCCGGGATGGACGGACAAATACACTCAACCGGACCCTCTACCTACACGCTGCTAACCAGGTGACATTAAACCAAGCTTATTAAACCAAAATGTTGTGGCCGATAAACTCTTTTGAGACACTTGTGCAGACGCTCCAGTTTGGAGAATTAGTTCCGGACAATGGGGGTTATATGTTATTTTGTAATTTTGTAAGGCTTACGCCTCATATATATATATATATATATATATATATATATATACTAATGTCTGTCTCATGCTGAGAATTGTAAACTCGGCCAGGGTCATGCAGCACCCGGGTTGAGCTGAGTTTTCTGTAAAAAGGGTCGGCCCTAAATTGTTTCTGTCTTAAGCATGCATGGACGGATGTATCGGTCCACGTTGGGAAATTTTACGGTTAATTAATTTTTCAGTTAATGGGGGGTTGTGTATTTTATTATTAATTATAGATCTGGGAGGTGTTTTAACATGTGGGCGACACCTGTAGGGGCCGTTCACTGCAGTACTGTATCATGTCAGATTTTGCTGGATCTCGCCCGGACGCATGACCATGCCTGAAGTCAAGTTTTTTATGAACACTGTAAGCATGTTTCAGTACCTTCATGACAGAGATTCTGTTTTGCGAAATTCAATTCCACTGTTCAGTTAATTTTGCAAACTTTAAATTTTGCCATAGCCCGTTAAATATTATCACAGTTTATATTTTACCATAGTTTAAATTTTGTAACGGTTAACCTTTATTGCTCACAATACCAATTAATTAACGTTAAAGAATACAAGACTAATCAGTATCAGTTATGAATATTCATGGGTGGTCACGTTCCACTATTTTTATAAATTCTGTCAAGAAAATAAAAGAAATGAGAAATGCAGTAGGCAACCGGGCATCCATGTTAACCTCGTGATGGCACTCTTTATCATTATTATTATCGAGATCCGAAATTGATAATTAAACATCTGCGTGGTATTTGTGCGCAGGCCACAATGCTCACTTAGAACATTTAGATTTTACTTATTATCTAATTAGAATTTTGGGGCATGTCTACTCTACTCTTTGGGGGATATTAATTGAGGTTTTGGGGTTTAGTTAATTATTAATTGAAAATTAAGGTGGGCCGGATACTTGGTCAGAATAAGGGGGGGTTGAGGGTGTATGATGATAAAATATACGCTGCTAACCAGGTGAACATGTGATGTGCTACTTATATGTAAATGTCTTTCTATGTCAATTATATGTGTGTGTTGTGTCTTATGTGATTGTTACATTATTATACTTGATTATGCATATGTGTATATATATTTTTTTTTTATATCATGTTAGGACTTGTATAATTACTGGGAGGGTCGAGACTGTGCGCCATTTCACATTATTATTATTATTTATGCGCCACTAATGCTCAAACTCAACTATTTGGCGATGCATATGTTACTGGACTTATAATAACGATTGAGGGGTTTTGGAAGTGAGCTATTTTGAGTGTAAATTACTGGCAATTATTGTGCTCTTTTTTAAGGGTGTATATATTGTATAAAAGCCGAATACAATAAATACGGTTATTGTTATCTGAGATCAGAGTTTCATTTGCAAGTCCCATCATACTGGACCCAGCACAATTTTGGCTTCTCTAGGCTCTTGCCTAGTACTAAATAACTTGTGGCCTCTCTTTCAAAAAAAATAAATAAATAAATAAAAAGGAAAAAAAGGGGAGTTGGTTTTCTATAGATAAAAAGCATAAAAAGGAAAGAGGGGTTACAATACTTAATTCAAACATTCCCAGATAAACTATGTATTTAACAAAAATTGATTAAACTTGAAAAGGTTATTGTTATTAATTTATCGCATAATACCTTAAGATTACTAAACGTAAAGAAGACTAAACACTGTAAATGGGTCCTCTTGAGTTTTAAATTTCTATTCCGTGAATTCACTGCTAAAAAAACATTAGCAGAAAACGAACGGTGCCACCTTTAATTACAAAAATAAAATTAATTTTTCAATTGTATACTGAAACTGGGCACACCTACGCATTAGCTGTTATTACGTATGCACCGTAAACATTAGATTTTACGTCTGTTAGCGGATTATGTACGGAATATTTATTTTGCAAGTAACTCTTCAATATTTCTTGCAAGGTTCTATGTTTATGAATAGTTCTTCAAATATTAACTACTTCTGCAAGTAAAATTTATTATTGTACTTTTACCTTTTCTTTAAGAAAATTTCACTGATTTCACTGGTCTAAAATAAATTAAATATAAAGATAAATTATTTCCAATATAACCGTCAACACAGCTTATTTAAATAAATAAACATTAAAACATCGATACTTTAAATCAAATTACAATCGATCATTTCTTTTATTTTAAATTCAATTATTCTTAATTTTTTTATTTTTGAAATACACTCAATTCGATTATTTCTTAATTCATTTACAAACCTCTGGATGGTACTGGATGGTATATTCAGTGAAACGTACGTCCGGCGAAAATGGAAAAATAAGTTTACTTGCAGAAGTAGTTAATATTTGAAGAACTATTCATATCATAAATCTTTGTTCATTGGAATGACTCGTACACAGCACGTAGGGCCTCTTAATTTTTAAATTTTTAAACATTTTTGTTTGTTAACGGTCCAAGTCACGTGTTTTAATTTCTTATTTTCTTACCTTTGTTAGGTCCGTCTTGTGACTTTTATCTTTAGAACAAAATTAGTGTGACGCGTTTCAGGTCATCTGACCCATCCTCAGACACTTGCTCGAAAAGAGGTCGTCATATATTAAAATTCAATTAAAATAAAAACACATATATATAAATTCATACACTGTTGTCGTGGTGCACCACGCGTTTACCGATCGCTACTCAGTAGTGAATTTATATATATGTTTTTATTTTAATTGAATTTTAATATATGACGACCTCTTTTCGAGCAAGTGTCTGAGGATGGGTCAGATGACCTGAAACGCGTCATACTAATTTTGTTCTAAAGATAAAATCACAAGACGGACCTAACAAAGGTAAGAAAATAAAAAATTTTAAATTTATCTAAATGTATCTACGCGTTAATTCTGATTCATTAAATTTATGTACTATGAAGTCTTACTTGACTCGTCGTCTTGGTCAGATTTTTATGCGTAGGCCTACCTACATATTAACTCCTTTTCCAAAGCTCAAGCTGCTACTTCCAAATTGAACGTCTGACGAGTGTCGATTCTCAACGTTAACGTGCAGTAATGACTTATAGTTTCACACCTACACACACACGCTACACTTCTCCTGTATGTGGGAGTATTGGCACACCTGCTCCACTGTTGTGTCTCCAATGATATATTGCCTTTGGTGTCTCGAATGTTGGTTATGAACTCTGTGTTGCTGTAACTCATTTTACACATTGTCCCACATGGCTTTCGTTTCCTCTTGTAGTGACTAGTCATAGGTTGCCATAATATATATGCAAATTTGGATATTTCTAGAATACGTATTTTATACATTTGAAGCTGTACATTTAGTTCTTAAACATACTTCTTCTCTTCTGTAAAGTTATATGCTTATAAATCAAACAATTATTATCCAGTCTCAGAAAACTAATTTTTTTTCATATTATTAGGTTATCGTGGAAACTTTCTAGTAGTTTTCTTATTTATAATCAATAATAATAAAACCATGATCGACAGTGATAGTGGATTAGGTAAAATAATACAGAAATGTTCTACTACTTTTTCAATAACAATAAGCCACGTCACAGTCATTAAAATAAATACTGGATAAAATTATATATGTCCAGTAACTACCTAATGCATCTGGAAAAGAATCTGGATAATCATCATCATCATCTAAAGGCCATGGCTTATCGAGTTAACCACGCCTCTCCCTCCATCACTGTCCTCTTTAAATAGCAGTACGATAGGAAGTTCATCTCCATTTCCATGTCTTTGAAGAACGCTGCTCTTGGTCGTCCTGTTGGTTTTCCCCCAACACCTTTCCCCTAAAAATGTTACTTAAGAATTGATTGTGTCGTAACACGTGCCTGACCAATTTCCTCCTTTTTCCTCCAATCATTTTAAAAGTGGTCTGTCTTCGTTCACTTCTACAAGGACTTGCTCGTTACTTTTCATATAAGAATCTACATAAGCAGATGAAAAGAGAATCGGAAACTCGTACATAAGGTTTCTTAGAGTATGAGAGGTGGAACTCGAAATTAACGCTTTCATACAAGACGAACTACAGATAAAAGAAGGGATGTTAGCTCACATTAATCAGACAAAGCTGAATTAGTCTGGACACATAATCAGAAGAACGGTTAAATCTCGTTACACAGAACAAATAAAGGTAAGGGACGTAGAGATACGTAGATGCCCAGCGTGATGAGCGGATAGACGCAAGGAAAGCACAGATCATTCACTACTTCAAGTAATACGGTATCAGCAGGATAGAGGGGTCTGCAGATAACCAATAAATATTGAGCATAGACAAAACCCTCAAAATAGGAATGAAAAAGGGTGTATTTCTACACCAATATGCACAATGCGTAAACTGAATGTCGAAACAATAATATTTCAATTAAATTCATAATAGAGTGTCTCACGTGTGTAGAATATTGCATGTTTTAGTTATGTTTATGTAGTGTTGCTGTTTTAGTTCATTAATTTAGAACGCAGCGTAGCCAATGGTATCAGGTTTTCCGGAAAACAATGACATTAAAATAGTGGATGTATATGTTTACAGCTCAACTGAACGGTCGTACATAATTCAATAATTCATACATACAAACAGATTTCAACGCGTAAAATGTATTTACTGAATTCCGTAATGCGAAAATAATACTAACCATAAATATATCACTACTGACTCGGAACACCTATTTTTATTGGTAAAAATGTAAAACATTATCTTGTAGCCTAAACTATTTTTCGCTTCGTCAGAGGTTGCCGCTAGAAGCGCCGTCTGTCTCGTTTCTTGGTGACGCCGTCGTCATTTGAAAGATCGATGGTGTGTGTGTGTGTGTGTGTGTGTGTGTGTGTGTGTGTGTGTGTGTGTGTGTGTGTGTGTGTGTGTGTGTGTGTGTGTGTGTGTGTGTGTGTGTGTGTGTGTGTGTGTGTGTGTGGTCAAATAGTATGTGTGATTTAAATTGTGTCTGTTCGTTTAGGATGTTGTTTTTATGTATTTTGTTTGTTTTTCTATTTCTAATTGTTCAAGAGTGTTTGGTTTTCGGCCTTTTGTTTGTACGTGTAGAATCTTAATGATGCTGAATAAGTTTGTATATGTGTGGTTTGCTTCAATGAGCTGGTTTGCAAAGGTGGATTCGGTGGTAGAGTGTAGTGCCTTTGTATACCACTCCATGACGTCTCCGTTGATTAACTAATTATAGATATATCACTACTGACTCGGATTACTAATTTTTTATTGGTTAAAATGGAAAACTTTATCTTGTAGCCTGAACTATTTTTCGCTTATTACAAGCTTCGTCAGAGGCTGCCGCTAGGAGCGCTGTCTGTCTTGTTCTTGGTGACGGCGCCGTCATTTGGAAGATCGATGATGTGTGTGTGTGTGCGTGCGTGTGTGCATGTGGTGATATATTCAAATAGTATGTGTGATTTAAAATGTGTCTGTTTGTTTAGGATGTTGTTTTTATGTATTTTGTTTGTTTTTATATTTCTAGTTGTTCAAGAGTGTTTGGTTTTCGGTCTTTTGTTTGTACGTGTAGAATTTTAATGTTGCTGAATAAGTTTGTATACGTGTGGTTTGGTTCAATGAGCTGGTTTGCAAAGGTGGATTCGGTGGTGGAGTGTAGTGCCTTTGTATGCCACTCCATGACGTCTCCGTTGATTAACTAATTATAAATATATCACTACTGACTCGGATTACTAATTTTTTATTGGTTAAAATGGAAAACTTTATCTTGTAGCCTGAACTATTTTTCACTTATTACAAGCTTCGTCAGAGACTGCCGATAGGAGCGCTGTCTGTCTTGTTCTTGGTGACGGCGTCGTCATTTGAAAGATCGATGGTGTGTGTGTGTGTGGGGGGGGGGGTGTAATATGTTCAAATAGTATGTGTGATTTAAATTGTGTCTGTTCGTTTAGGATGTTGTTTTTATTTATTTTGATTGATTTTCTATTTATAATTGTTCAAAAGTGTTTGTTTTTCGGCCTTTTGTTTGTACGTGTAGAATCTTAATGATGCTGAATAAGTTTGTATATGTGTGGTTTGGTTCAATGAGCTGGTCTGCAAAGGTGGATTCGGTGGTGGAGTGTAGTGCCTTTGTATACCACTCCATGACGTCTCCGTTGATTAACTAATTACAAATGTAGCACTAATTTTTTATTGGTAAAAATGTAAAACTTTTATCTGGTAGTCTCAAATACGTAAAAAACGTAACGTAAACAAGCAAAAGACAAAAACGTTGCAACCACAGGAGGAATCCTTCCTTGCTGGAATGGTGAGTAGGCCTACTCTTTTATTATGATTATTATTTTTTAGCAATATATTTCTTTAACTAAGATTTGTAGATTGACGATATCTATATGTTAACAATAGATTTTATTTTTGTAATAATATTTTTTGGAGCGGTCGTGGCGTAGTGGCTAGCGTGTGGCGCTGCTACGCTGTCGGCGCGGGTTCAATTCCCGCCGGGGGCCATCTGATTTAGATACGACCGTTCCCCCTCGCAGGGCAATGGCAAACCAGCGAGAGGTATCCTGCTTAGTATAAACCTTCCCCAACTATGCCGTTCGGATCCGGCGTTAAACTGTAGGTCCCATATACCTGTGAGAGACTCAGTACCACACGCACCACGGGTATATGCGGGCAGGGTACTAACCAGTCGAAAGGCTGAAGGACTACGAATAATATTTTGTTCGCCTGAAGACGACCTCTGATTCTATAGAAATCTAAAAGTTTCTTAATTTTAACTCACCATGGCTAATGTCCGAAACCTTATAACTTGTTATGCTAGAAGATTATAATCCTTATGATGGGTTCTATTTCCGTAGTAGTATTTCCGTATAGTATTTTGTTGAGAAATCAACAAATTACGCGGTTTTTTCTCAACACATGAATAAGAAAAATCGATCGACTGCGTTATCATTTTTGTTTTAAAGTTTTTTTTTTTTGTAGCACTTGTTATAATTACCTTGTTCTGACAAATTCATATCAAAACGTTTAAAACTTTCTTACTCGGTATTTTCTGTTATTTATTGTAACATATTCATATTTATTTATTTACTTATTTATTTGTTTATTTATTTATTTTATTTTTTATTTTTTTATTAACATATTTATTAATTTATTCATACATTCGTAAATTAACTGATTGTTACACACACTAATAGTTTTTCATTTAACTCTGTTCCAGGTCACTCGGATTTATTAATGCTTTTGTTTCATTAACTTCAGGCAGTAAGTTATTTCGCACAGATTTATAGCCACGTTATGTACATAATCTCTTAATACGTATGTTTTCTGATACAGCGCACACCTACTGTATACACGGCACAAGATGCAGTGCAGAGCGGTATTTAGTCAGTTGATTACTGACCGCTCTGTACTGTAGCAATTAATTAAAACTGAAACAAGGTCACGTAGTGTTGGTATCCCTGAGGTCGTATACCACCAGACACGCATACCCGCTGAACAACACAGTGCAAGTTTCCTCATAGTGCGTTAGCTACGTCAGAGTCGACGGGATTTGACCAAGTTGACGAAAAGTCAACGAAAATTTAATCTTAACCTTTTAAATTAAAATTTAATTTCATCTTTATGAATAAAAATTGATGAAATCTGAGTTTAGTTTGAACTATAAACGTTTTTTACGACCCATAAAAACTGTGAAGGAAAACAAGGAATTAAATTTCATAAGACAATAATTGCAATGTTCACATTGACATAGAATGCAGGAAGATTCAAAGTGTTGAAATTCAGTTTCTTCTAAATACTTTTGAACTATACATTGTAAGATTGAACGAGTATTGGGGATATAAGAGCACAATTAGAAATAAAAGGTTTAAATACAGTTATTTCACCTGTATTTAATTTGCAATAATTTGCGATAATTTGCAAAGTATGACGGAGGATCGATTGTCAAAGCGGCGCTGAAATATAAAACCATTCATAGAAGAGACATGAGTGTCCAAAGATGAGATTGGAGCCGGAACAGGTTTATATAACCTAGTAGAAGAAGAAGAAGAAGAAGAAGAAGAAGAAGAAGAAGAAGAAGAAGAAGAAGAAGAAGAAGAAGAAGAAGAAGAAGAAGAAGAAGAAGAAGAAGAAGAAGAAGAAGAAGAAGAAGAAGAAGAAGAAGAAGACTGGCTCATGTCTCTCTTTCTTGGAACAAATATTCTCGTCCTTCTGAGCTTCTAAAGCTGTTCTGGAGTCAAGAGCCATTTTTTTTTAATTTCTGCCTGTGTCTTCCGATACCTCTACCCCTAAGTTTGTACCTCAGCGCCTGATGTAAGCTAGGCCCTACTGCATCGCATTGCTCGGTAATTGAACAAAAGACTGTGGAACAAGAAACAGGGGCATTTCTTATTTTTCTTCTTTTCTTTTTAAGTCTTTAATCCTAAAATTTATCCTTCACCTTCTATTGTTGCTTCCATCAACAATTTTAGTGTTCTTCCAAGCCGCAGTGTATGTCCAATAAGCTTTCTACCCTTCTTCTAATTAGGCTTTCCAACAAACACCTCTTATTACTTAATATTTTCAGCACCTCTTCATTTGTAATTTCGTCAGACCATTTTATTTTTAGCATCTTGTGATAACACTATATCTCAAAACTGTCAAGTTACCTTTTGTTCCTTCATACTTATTGTCCACGACTTGCAACCTTACATGACAGTGCTCCATATAAAACTCATTAGGAAACGTTTCCTTTTTTTAAGGAAGATGCTACTTGTTGTCAGTATTCTCAATTATTTGTTAAAAGCAACCTTAGCCTGGTGTACCCTGCTAATAATATCTCGTTCACTTCGGCAAACAGGTTCATAATTAAATAAACAGAGCTGCATCATGTTGTATAATCATATATTACATTGCCATACAGTGATACAAAAGAAAACCTGATGTAACCAAATACGTAAATTGTGAAAGAGTGATGTTGGTATCATTTAGTGAAACGCTAGGTCAGACACTATGCGAGAGCTGACTTAATACATTATTAACCGTTAAACTAAAGTTTTGCAAAGCGACACTGTAACTCACTAACGTCAGACTGCATAATTAGACTGAATATATCCGTTTGTCTGGCAACTTCATTTACTAATACTTTCACAAACTTTCTGTCGTTTTGTTTAAACGTATGCGCGTATCTGCGTGTCTGACGTCACTTCTTCCCCTAATTCCACAATTGGCACGATAAAATAAACTTTACTTGTTCACCTGTTAATGTAACTGGCACGGTCCCCCCTGAACCTTTTAACCAATGTGATCAATCTCCTTGATTATTTATGTACGTATCTGTCGGACTACATACCTACCAGTAGGCTGTATGATCACTATTTGCCACCATTACCTTGCTCACCGTGCAAGTCGACTGACTGAGTTCCAAATAATACGCTAATTTACCCTTCTGTATTTCCAGTTTCCTTCTCCTTATTACATAAGGTTGAAATTGCCCTCTTATATCATAGAAAGAGGAAATACTCCTCGTTTGTGAAAACTCTTTACATATTTCTCACGTAAATTAAGAATTGTGGGATGGCACACATTGTCACGATTACGTAAATAATTCAACAATAATTCAATTTACCAACGTTATTTCCATAAGCAAAGAAAGTTAAGTAGAACTGATTTTTTACTTATTACTTCATAAATACTTCGTAATAAATAGAATATGAGCCGATAATAAATGTACAATAATGGTATAGGAGTTATTTATTATTTTATTTCATTATATTACTTTTTCTATGGAATATTTTTGTATATCGCCTCATTACAGTAAATTTTCAGAAATATTCAATACATTTTCTTCAGTTTACAGTTACGTTTGTAACACTCCAAGAGTTATGTCAGATATGTTAAATATGATAGGCCTACTATGAATTGACTATAATAATAATTTTGAAGTATACAATCGGTGATTTATAATAATTGTATATATTGACTCCATTTTAAATAAGATCTTGCCATTAAGGATAGTCCGAATTTTCCTGTAGTCTGTGAGCCAGCGCTCCTCGTGTAAAAAATCCGGATTGTTTTTTGCGTTTTCGAAAATAAACCGGATACTGGTAGCCCTAGAACAATTGAAACGGTACTGGTTTAGATTAAACTCTTATGTTCCTGAGAGGAATGTGGGGAATGTGACTTAGAGAGAGAGAGAGAGAGAGAGAGAGAGAGAGAGAGAGAGAGAGAGAGTAGACACGCGCATATGTAGTGTGGTTGTAAACAAACGACTACTATGAGAAATGCCGATTTACATTACATTATCAAAACTCATTTAACGCTCACTTAAGCTCACTCAACGCTCACTTCGTCTTATCTAAAAAAATATGTTTCTCCCAGATTCCCAAAAACTTGTAATTTTCGCAAGGTATTTGTAACGCATCATTATAATTTCTATTTTTTCAATTAACACTCTTCTTTTATTTCTACATTTTTCCCACTTGAAACCCACATTCGCGTGAATGATTTAGCGCCCTATGGGAAAGTAATTCTTCTTTCTTGATAGCTAGGAGTTTTTAACAGTGGGCACAACATTTTGATTCTTGTAAAACTATTGAAAACAATATTTTATTACTACGTACTTATCAAAATCATCAAGAAAAAGTTTCCTTCTCACAGATGTTTTACGTTTCTCCACGGTGTAAAAAGGTTTTCCTTCTGGAATGCATTTCCTTTGCTTTTTCCTTTATTTAACGAAGCCTTCCGATTTATGACAGTAATACACGCCTCGTTCTGTTTGCTTAATTCAGAGGGTATGTCAGTTAACTTTGTTGTTTTCTTCATTACACGTTTCAATTATATTAGTAATTATTTCTTGACCTTCACTATGAACAACGAAACTTCATTTTCTTTCTTTCGATGACCATTTTGAAGATACATTGTGAATAGACAGCTACAAATAAACAAATAACAGAATAATTCACTCACAAACTGAAAGTAACTATAAATACAGTAATCCTAACTGATAGTTTACAAATTCTTATTGTTAATGTTACTATAACACAACCACTTAAAAAGTACTAAGTTGTGAACACAAAAACAATAAAATATAATCTTTATTGTTCCACAAAGGTGAAAATCACCTGCAGTAAAATTACAAAGTGTAATGACTGATTGTCGTTGAGAGTGGATGCCAGTTTAACTATGAACAGGGTACAAAGCCGTCATGAATTATTGGCCTTGACAAACTAACGCTACTAACACAAACACACTCGCTCATACTTTATCCCCTCCATCAGAGACACAGAGTCCAGTCTCATGCAGTACATGTAACGCATCATTACAATTTCTGGTTTTTCAAATAACCCTTTCCTTTTACTTTTACATTTCTTCCAGGTCAATCCAAAACTTTTAAATACTCGCGTTAATATTTAGCCTCCTATGGAAAACGGATTATTTTTTTCGCTATAGGTAGGAGTTTTTTAACAGTAGGCACAACGGTTGGTATGTCAGTGAGTCTCGATGGTTTTATTCATCACATTTTTCAGTTATATACAAATTAGTTCGAGACCTCCACTGTAAACAGTGAAAAATATTTTTCTTTCTTTCGATGACCCTTGAAGAGACATTGTGAACAGAAAGCTACAAATAAACATATAACAGGATAATTCACTTACTAATTGAAAGTAACTAAAAGAACACTAATCATAATTTTAGTCAAAAATTTTAATGTTACTGTAAAACAACTATTTGAAAATTACTAAGTTGTAAAGACAAAACCAATAATACATCTTTGAACGCACTTAATTCCGCAACAGTGAATACCAGACTCCAATAAAATTACAAAGTTTTTAACGTCTGGTCCCCTTTGTGAGTGGATCCTAGTCTGACTGTGAACTGGGTTACGAATCAGCGACCTAGATAAACTAATGCTAGCAGTAGGCCTACACTCTCGCCGAGATATTCGGACGAGACGAGGGAAGCGCGAGAGCACCGAGTACACTCCTGCCTAGCTTATTTCATAAACTGGTGCCAAGAACTCTTCCATACATTCGAAGGCAAACCATACTGGCTTATAAATGTCATCCGCACTTGCTCCAGATCTGATCGAAGCCATCTTTCTTCGTAGGTGTCCTCTGAACGTTGCCATGAGGGAACCCTTCTTCTTCTTTAGTTCCACAACCGGACGGTTAACACTTCCACTCAAACGAAGCCACGCGTCATTATCTTTTCTTTTATCCTTATGTTGTTCGTGCGAAGGGTCCCACAACACCGGCTCATTACGATAGTGCTCCAAAAAGTTCAGCGTAAACTCATTTGTCCACTCCGTCATATTTCCGTACACTATTGAAGTTCACAAACAACAGAAACTTACGCAGTCGCACCCCGAGAGCAGCTGAGAGTGTACTGAGGGGTCTCGGGTCGCCTCGCCTTCCTTTGACTCCCAAAAAAACCGACTCCAGGGCGAGCGGTTGCGAGGCGAGGCGAGACACCACGAGTCTAGGCGAGCGAACCTAGTACAATCTCGCACTCGGCTGCTCTCGCCTTGCCTCTGCGAGAGTGTATTGCTAGCATAACGAACACATACACACTCACTCATCAGACTTTATCCCCTCCATCAGAGACACGGAGTTGAGTCTCATGCAGTACCGTTATCTCTGTTTCGACGTCTAATTGTACTTTGTTGAGATTTAAAAAAGTGACATTCAGTTAAATACGGTGTGACAAACTACTAACCAGATTACATCAAAGTAGTTGATTCTGGAAAGTGCTGTGCTGTCTCTACGGATGAAGCACACAAACAGTAAAACGTGAGAGTGCGCTCGTATGAGGGACAGGACGTGCACCGAGTACGATGTAAGGTTCGCCGTAACACAGCGGCAATATTGCGTTATGTTGAAGATAATGAAGTTTCCTTTGTAGCTTCTACACACAAAACCTTCCATTGTCAGACCTCAATATTAATATTATTTATAAACCACATAGTAGAAGCATAATATGAAACCTCCGGTAATATCATTTATAAGCTTAATTGGCCTTGATCGCAGTTATTTAAGCCTGCGTAATGCACACATGTAGGATGATGGTAAATTATTAAGAGCGGCTGGGTCATATGAGGCATTTCGTGATATATTTCGTTATGCGAATTCATTAACGTATGACTAATGTGATGTATTTATAATGTACACACACTTATTCCTTAATATTGGTACCTATAATCTCAATCTTCTATTGTGTTTTATTCATTGTTCATAACCTAAAATCTATTGAACATCATGACGGATTTCAAAAATCGTATCACATTTGAGATATTGTGGCAAAATGAAAATCAGCATACAGTAATCAGCTGATATAATATATAGACCTGACCTGCATGAAAACATAAACACTCCGAAAAAAATCAGTTCTCGAGAAACGATCATTAATCAGTATTTACGAATTCGTCTTTTTGTAAACAGTAAGTCTTACAATATTGTGACCACGAGTGGACAATGTATATGTCCTGACGATGGTCTATAACCTAAATCGATCGAAATTAAGAAAATGTGAGTAGGCCCTAATTCAAACTTTATTATAAATGGTATGTATGGTACCTCTAGGTTGTAAGCACTGAATACACCACAATAGAAGATTGAGATTAACTCATGATCTTGAACCACGATTTGATTAGAGCGGTGAATGTAAATAGAGTAGATTTTGTTGTTCATGATGTGTCTGTTGATTAGATAATTATAAATATATCACTACTGACTCGGATTACCAATTTTTCATTGGTAAAATTATTAAACTTTTAACAATTAAACTTTTAAGATGAATTAAACACGGTCAAGTATTTAGCAGAAACCAACGGATATGAAAAGAACAATATAAATAAACTCCTACACAAAACACAAAACAAATAACAGACAAAGACAGAAAACAACAAAACGCATACATCAATAACCACACTGATAAAATAGCCCACAAATTTAAAAAAGCAGGATATCGAATCGCATACAGAACTACAGACAAAACACACTGTCAAAAAACGCACACACAAAGAACATAACAAAGTTGGTTTACCTGGTGTATACAAACTAAACTGCTCAGGATGTAATAAATTCTACATAGGCCAGACAGGACGTAGCTTCAAACAGAGATACATTGAACAGACAAGGGAACTACACTCCACCACAGAATCCACCTTTGAAAACCACCTCATTGAAGCAAACCACACATACATGAACGTAAAGAGCAACATGGAAATTCTACACGTACACACAAAAGGCCGAAAACTAGACACTCTTGAACAACTAAAAATATACAAACACATAAAAAGAAATCCTAAACGAACAGACACGATTTAAATCACACATACTATTTGAACGTATCACAAAACACACACACACACACACACACACACAATACCGATCTTTCGCACGACGGCGCCGTCACCAAGAACAAGACAGACCGCTCCTAACGGCAGCTTCTGATGGAGACTGTAAAAGCAAAAACTAGTTCAGGCTAAAAGGTAAAAGTTTTACCAATAAAAAATTAGTGATCCGCGTTAGTAGTGATATATTTATAATTAGTAAATAGCGTGTTTAATTTTGCATACGAAACTAATGATGACAATTTATTTTCTAATTGCGTAGCGTCGATTTTTAAAGAAATGTATAAATCTTATATATATACATTTATATAATATATTTAAAATTTATAATTACTTTACTATGTCGGATATGTTTCCCGAAAAATGTCTCAACTAAGGGAAAAACATTTTGAGGTAATGTAATTATAAATTTTAAATATATTATAGCCTATATCCATCAAGAATTTGACTTTAGCAAAAAGTGTTAAATACACACACATACACACATCCTATATATAGTAGGCAGCTTTCCAATATTTCGTACAGGTTTTCTATATACCCTAATAAATATGTTTTCAAATGATAAATACTTCTCCAAGTAGATTTTATTACGTTATATTATTGTATTTTGACCTGACGCACGTTTCGTGGAATTATTCTATATCTTAAAATGTGTCTTTATGAATTAACAAATAATCAATTTATTTCGATTATAATATAAATAAACGATTAATAAATTTTATTTCGATTTATTTTTTCTACAGTTGTAATGTTTTTTTTTGTAGTGAGCTGTTTTATTAGAATGTTAAATGTTTTTATTTTCATTATTTTAATAAAAAGTTACTAAAAATTATTTTAATAAAAATAATGATGCGTCAATTCATAAAGAAACGTCTGAAGATACAATATAATCCTGTGAAACATGCGTAAGGTAAAAATATAAGAATATTATATAATAAAATATACTTTCAGAAGTAGGATGACATATTTATTAATATAAATGTGACATAAACACATATTAACCTAGCGTTATTAACATATTTATTTATGCAAATATATTCATTAGGCCTATGTATGTGTGTACGTACAAAATGTATTTTATGGGGGTCTGTATTTGAAAAATGTAAACTAAAACTCTGTCTAAAATTTTGATATGAACCATAGCTGATTATGCGTCAACTGTTGTCTGTTTATACCCTATACAAATAACCTAGACATGTGATGGTATGTCCCGATCTATGCGTATCATAGGTTTGCCTATGCAGAAGCTATTTCTGTACTACAATCTAAACATACCAATGTGTTTGTGTTTTTGTGGAGCTCATTTGAATGTGTAGTACGCGTGATACGTAAACATTAACAAAACTCGTTAGTCCAGTATGGAAATAATAATATACAAACCAGTATTTCAGTGGTCTTAAGTTCTAAAGATATATAAATAATAATACACGGTTGAAAATATAAGAACTCCACATTATTAAAGAAGACATATAAGAACGCTTACCACTCAAAAATAAATTACAAAGTGCCCAAGGTTTTCAAGAAAAACACAAAAAGGATAAAGGTGCCATCTGGATTGACGAAAGGAGGGAGATACGTTGATCAAGAATAAAGGAGATATGGGAGAGGAGGAAGAGAGAGGAGAAGAAGGGAGGAACGAGTTGAACCAAACGTAGTCCACAGTGGCTCATACAAAAAAAGCGGTTAAAAATAAGGTTTTGTTAAAGAAAATTAATGGATTACCTTCAGTCTTTAAATGGAAAAACCTGTCGCAACGCATTATGAAACTGAGTATCCTCTTGTTCGGGATAAAAATATAATGGTTGTTAAGGAATCTTCAACTCGGTGTGAAATTCAACTTTTCTAACGCAGTTCTATTTCCAGGATTCCATATAGACCGATATTGCCCTCACCGAAAGTAGTAAACATCCAATAACACCACATATTGCTTTGTCCAGAGAAAAACACTGTCCATTTCAATTACTAATAAATCTTTGACCTTTTCGCTGCTGCGCCACTTGGAAACGGAACGGATGTGACAAATATAAGATGTTACCCGTTGTCCACCTACTCGCTATCCCAGACACTGGTATAAACAATGTATTACTTACAAACTATTGTGTGTGTAGTTACTGTTGTACAAACACGTGCTCTTTAAATTCCTAGACCGCCGAGATTGAAACGTTGGCTATTTCCACACTAACGCTTTTGATTACATTGCAATATATATTAAACACAAAGATATTTTGTAAGCTTTCTGTTTGCGAAAAAATCAATGACTGCTAACCCTCCTACATATTGTTTAATAGGAACATACAGCCTCTAAACACGGCCTCCTAATTTAATTCAGCTACTTAAAGTTAATATTGTTGCGATGGTCTCACGGATCGTCGTATTGTTAAGTGGAAACAAAAACAGACACCAATGAATATAGACACCAATTACCAGTTTTAATTAGCCACAGATAACAATGAGAAATTAACAAGATACTCTCATACAATAATTCAAGTTAAATGTGTCCACACGCAATGATAATGTCAACTATTAGGAGTTTCCCACTAATTATAACACAGTAATCACTTTTCACAATCACTCCATCCGAACTCTCAACCTCGCCACGTGTAACTAAGTAATTAAGCCGGCCGCTGTTGCTTACTTATAGCCTGCAGGTGTTCCCTAATAATTGGCGGCGTGCCGGCATATTTGAGCAGCCAAGAATGCTCTCGAACAGGCTGGAAGCTACTTGTGTGCAAGGCCTTGACAGAGACACTGCACCTGCTCGGCTCGCCGAGAAACGTCTAGAACTATTACGTAACTGCACCTGCCGACTTTTCGAGAGGGTTACTAGCCCAGGCGCCAGAGACAATTTGAGCACCTAACCTGGCACTAAATCCAAAGTGGCAGATTTAAACGGATTCTGGTAGGTATTTGTTAGAAAAATGAAATAAGAAATTGTTGCCATCGCCATCCCGTGAGCTTCATAATAAAAAAATGGCGAATTGGTACAAAAAAACGGTTGTTTGCTATTATCTTCATAAATATGATTTTTCTGAAAAAAATATAAGAGGACTAATTTAAAGACCATAAAATGTTCTATAAGAAAGGTTTCTAGTAAAATTCTTATAAAGCCAACCGTTTCGGAGTTAATCATAGTTGAAAATCTCGCAATTTTCCATCCCAAGTAATTTCGCGCCATCTTAAAACGGAAAAAATATCCAGGAAACAAAAGGTTTAAACCGTAATAACTTCGTTAAAAATGAACGCATTGAAATAAAAAAAACCATTTTGAAGTGTAAATCTTCAGGTACCTTATGCATTGATTTTCTGCCCAAAAAATTAATTTCCTTGTAAATTACAATAATTTAAACAAACCTGTATATGCTAAAAGTACACATGTGTAAATAAATAATAATATTTTTATACTATAATAATATTTAGATATATGTGATTGTCATAATTGTCATAGCGATATGATAAAAGCAAAAAGAACGTAAGAAAGAGAAAGAAATGAGCTAAAAAAAAAATGCTTGATTGACATGAAAAGCTACAGCTTCCCGTAGAAGAAGATATTCATACATGCAGAAGGTTAATCATTGTGAAGAAGTACATGTGAAGTGATTTTAAACAGCCAATGGAAAAGAAGCGTATGGATATTTGTTCATAAAGATGTTAGTAGAACAGATGTTAGGAAATTATAAACATTTGATTTTCATGAGAAGTGACAAACCATGTGGTGCAATTCATAGTATGGTGGGCTAAACTGTTATTTTAAAATAATAGGTATGAAAATACCGTTCCAAATAAATAACAGATACAAATACCTGTTATTATATACTATATATACATAACCTATATTATCCTTTGTAAGTAACTCGTTTTGAGTTTCCTGCAGGTCTCCTATGTAATATCTTAAAATTAATACACTGCAAGTAGGTTTATTTTCACCTAGATAAACCTATTAATATATTAATAAACCTACTTGCAGTGTATTTATTTGAAGATATTATATGACCAGCATATACTATATAATTTGTTATAAGAAATAAATTGAAACTAAAAGTATTAACAGTGTTACTTTACACTGTGACTTTATTAAACTATTACTGTTTAAAAGAAAATAAGAAACAAGAGAATTTATAGGCCTATCTCCCTTTGGGAATACCAATTTAAGTTTTCACTAGGAGTAAAACTAACATTGGTTAGACTTTAGACAAATCAGTTGCGAAACTCGGTGCAATGAAATAATTTAGAGTACACGTAATACCACAACAAATAATGTGATAAAGTTTTACCTTACAACCTGAACCGGTTTTAGTTACAAGTTGGTGACTAGTATAATATATAGAATGAAGTATTCAGGACCAAAAAGTGGCTGCGTACTAGTTCCTACTCGAAATACGCTTGATACTACTTGTTCCTAAAATACTAGGTGTTCCTAAAATACTACTGTTCCTCTGATACGCGTTGTTCCTTGTGTATCGGTGATACCTCCAGTATTTGAAATACCTAGTATTTGAAATACTGGTTGTTCCTTGCGTACCAGCGATATTTTTGTACGCCTAGTATTTGGCCAAGGCGTATTCGTTTACGTGATACTTGCGTACTTAGTGTGTGTAGGAGCGTAGGGGGCGTGCCTCGACTCGTAACAGCGTCGCCGCGAATAACAGGTATTTCAACTTTTCAGTCACTGTTACATCCGTTCCACAAAAATATCGTTCCAAAATACCTGTTACAGGTATATCGGCCCACCTCTACAGTATGCTACGACAGTTACGTTACCCTCTCAAAAAAGCGGCAGTTTCAGTATTTTATACAGAATCTAACAGACTCTAAAATATATAAAACCTATTAATGTAGATTCTGTAAAATGATTTCCACACCCGTTCCATACGAACATCGGCGCGTATATTCACAGAAACACACACAAACGTTACAGATTTAGCTTAGTATATTTTAGAATTTAAAAAATTGAAAATTAATAATTATTTTTGTTTTCATTGGTTCCTTGCCTCCAAATGCCATTGCCTTTGTTTTATAGTAGAGAATTTCGTATTGTATTGCTTGCAAATCTGATGAAGCTTAAAAACAGATTTTTTGACACCTGTTTAACAAGAGATAAGCCATTTTAATTACTTTTGAAATGATATTGGCTATGACAACAATTATGATTTTGATGTTAAGTTAGGCAAGTTCCAAGCGTAACCAACAACCGTTACAACCGTTCCGTAAGTGTAGGACAATCAACCTTATTTTTAGAAACAAGGTACGTCGAGATACAAAATTAAAGTTCTACGAAGTTATAGCAGTCCCTGTACTGTCCTGTGGGTGTAAATTATGGGCAGCGACCAAGAAACGTGGCAGTAAAATACGGGCCTCGGAAATGGCGTTCTTAAGAAAAGCTAAAAGGTGTTCTAAACTTGACGGTATAAGGAATGACGCCATAGGAAAAGAATTAAAAGTTTTTAACTTGAATGAAAATTTAGAAGAACAACAAAAAACGGTGGAAAAAACACTTAGAAAGAATGTCAGATTCGAGACTTGCCAAACACGTCTGGAAATACAAACGTATAGGACACAGGTGTGTGGGTAGACCAGGTAGAGATGGCTGGAGGATCTTTGAAGGCTGAACAGGCAGCAGCAACTTGCCTATGTCGTGTTGTGAAGGTAATTATGAAAACGTTTAACAATTTCTATTAGAACAACGTTATAAGTTGTCCTGCAGAGATGGGCAATGAACAAATTGATTGTAATTTGTAAAAGGAAAAAATACGAATCTCAAAACTACTTTTTCACATTTTTAATATATTTTGGAGATATTTAATTATATTGTTATGCCATTACTAGAACGCTCTACATGTTTCTCGGCTATCCCAGCAGAGCCCAGCTGAAATGTTTGTGTGCGTACGTGACACTTGACAGTCGAGACAGTATTACGTAATACGGAACATTCTCGTACCTTCGTAAGTGCTGTTCGACAAGCTTCTCAGCTAGCCCAACGGTACATGTTTCTGCTAAGGCCACACTGAAGAATGCTCTAGAGTTTTCAAGTGTTTGTTAAGGACGCACATCATGGAACCCTGCAGGCTATAAATAGCCCATACCTGCCGCTTAGTTTTCAGTTTATGTCGGGCGATTTACACAGTGCGTCTGAAGTGGTGTATTGGTGAAAAGTGATTATAGTACGGAATTCTTTATAGTTGACAGATGAACTTGAATTATTGCACGAGCATAATCTTGTTGAATAACACGTTGATTTCATACTGTTAATTGAGATTAATTAAAGCTGGTGATTAGCGACTTAATTGTATTTTGTTTTCCACTGTAGCATACAACGATCAGTTAGACCGTCGTAACAATATTTAGACTTGTCTGGACCGTGATCGTGTAGCCATGTTCAGGACAATTTTACTCGGCATATTCTTCCTGTATTTTAAAATATTTAATAAATATATTTTGTGATTGATTGATTATGTTTGATTTATTGTTATTTTGGAGTGTTAGTGGTCTCAAATATTTCTACTAGTAATTTTATACAAACCACTGTTATCTTTGATATTGACGAGCGCTTTCGGCAGTCAAGCCATCTTCAGGCTGAAGATGGCTTGACTGCCGAAAGCGCTCGTCAATATCAAAGTGGTTTGTATAAAATTACTAGTAGAAAGGATTATGTTTAAATTTTCTGTTACATAAAACCATTTAAATGAAAATTAAATTATAGTCATTTAATTGAAAGCGTTTTTAGTCTGAAAAGTAATTATCACTACAAAGTAGTTGGCAATGCAGTTTTCAATTTGTTTGGTGCGGAATGTTACTACCAACGGTTTGTCAAAACGTCAAGGTTTAACCGACATTACTATCACTAAAAACGTTCCCTTCGGTCTGTGATGCAGCATTTTAATGTGGCTGGCAAGACTGCTGAGAATTATAGAACGAAGGAAATATTTTAAGTTGTCAGTAACACTAATATCATACAAAGGAAGATCGTCAAGCGAGAATAACATTAATTAAATGCAAAAATTACACGTTCATCAATATTAACAATATTTGCAGGGTGATCGACATATTATTGAAATTTTTTATTGATAACTATCCTCAGCCAAAGAGAACACGAACGATTCTGAAAACTACGTTATAATACTTTGTAAAACTATGTTAAAAATATGGAGACAGTAAAACAGTTCATATGTCCTGGCTCCCAGGTAAACACCACTAACGTCACCAACACTGAAATAAGAAGAAGAATATACCTCGCAAATAAAACATATTATAGATTAAAAAAGCACCTTCGCCTCAAGAAGCTCGTAATGAAAAATTTACAAAACAATTACCAGTCCAGTGCTGACATATGCTTCAGGAAGCTGGACGATGACAAAAAGTAGCGAGAGACTTGTAGGTTGCTTTGAAAGACGGATTCTAAGAATAATATTTAGAAGAGTACAAGAAAATAGAATGTGGCGCTGTAATTACAACTATACCATCTTAACAAAGAGCCAGACATTGTCAGGATAATCAAAATATACGGGCTAAGGTGAATTGGACGCAAAGAGAGAATGAAGGAAGGAGAGCCTACGAAACAAATTTTCTACCACTAACGAGGTAGTAGAATAAGAGGAAGACCCCAAAAGTAGATTTAAAGATCAGATAGAGGAGGACTTCAAAAATCTGAACATAAGAAATTGGAAAGGCAGGGCACGCAGTAGGGAAAAATGGAGTCGACTCTTGGAGCAGACCAAGATCCACCAAGTGTTGTATAGCCACGGTTGATGATAATGTTATAATACAGTTAATTGAAAAGCTTAACGAATCAACAAGTTTAAATTTCGACGGATAGGCTTGTACACACTTAAAGAAAAAAATGTTACTTTAAACATCTAAACGCCTACAAAACTCAGAAATATATATATCTAATTTGGCCACACATGAAATAAACACGGGACATGAACGACATAACCAACATGACACTAATAAAACACATATTACCATACAAAAGCACCAGAATGAACATATGGGAAAATTTACAAATATAAAAATACAACACAAAGCAGACTAATTCTTAAACAAATACAAATCAATACAAAACATGACACAATTTTCAAAGCACTCAACTTCGAAAGTACTCAAAAAGCTAATATATACACCACAATCACACACAATAACACCAGTATAAAATACCAGAAACCAACAGGAAACCATAACAACAATCAACTGCAACACAAATACTCTACAAGATATAAAATCAGGAAGGCTGAGGATGGAAAAATACGCTTCCCGAAACATGTACCAAATAGGTGAATAAAACGTCTTGAGGTAAAGAATTTATAAATATTAAATAGATTATATATGCATAAAGAAATAGACTGTAGCAAAAAGTGTTTATCTTAAAGAAATGTAAGTAATTATTTGGAACACACATCTCCGCATCCATCTGTCTTCCGCTAACTGCAGTTTCTGTTAACTCCAGTTTTATTCATATTCTGATTCCATGTCATGTAGTAGGTCGTCCTGTTCTCTTTCGCCGTAAAGTATCCCAATTTTTAAGGGTTTTCAACATTTCTATTCATACGTTGTGTTGTATACTAGCGAACCCCCAACCCATATTTAAAGTAATATTATCAATAATGTAAATATATTAAGCTAATATTGTGATTAGTATTACTAATACTATTTGTGATTTGAATACGTAGGTTATGTTACTCACGTGTATTTACATTATCCACAATTTATTTATAACTTATGTATATTCGTAGATCGTATTTATAGAGACACTATTTATGGAATACAATAGAATGTTCTGTATCAATGTACGATTCATTTATGATTGGACATAGTATTCTACCAGGTTCTCGAATATACACCTGGGTCAAAGTAGATTATTCTATTACTTACTGACGCATGTTGGTGAATGACGTCATTACCGTATTGTATATAAACGGTGGTTGACAGTTTTAGTCAGTCAGTCTCAATTTTGTGTGTTAGTGTGTTAAGTTACGAAATTAGTGCGTGTATTTAATACCACATTTGTGGATCAGGACATCTTTCTATTATCGTTGAGTTATCTTTCTGTTCGTATAAATTACGATTGTGTCAGTGATCGATGTCACAGCTGTGAATCGAAATTTACATTGTCTGTGTTATATATTTATTTACTGGTGAAAAATTATTTGTGACAAAGATAAATAAACCAGGTGTCGACAGTAATACGAGTGTTTTATTCGAATCGACTCCCTTGAAGGCGACAGTGACTTTACCATCGTAGCGTCATGAATCCACACGCGCTGTGAACAAATTCGTTGTAATTTATAAGAAAAAAAGTAAATATCAAAACTATATTTTTCATATGTATAATATATTTTGGAGGTAATTAACAAATGTTAAACTAGTCTGGATTTTGGTCGTGCAATCATGATTATGATACTTTTGATCAGCATATTTTGTATCGTAACAGGTGCCTGTTATCGTATACCTCACAACTTTAGACAAACACATAAACAAACATATGACGACACCCTTCTGCAGTTACTGTTGTAACAATGTTAACCCCTGAACAAGTTCATATTTGTAGTTGCGGTAATTACTGGACGACAAAGCTTCAATCCCATCTATTCTAGTTATTCCTCTTTCTATCAGTATTTCGTCTTGCCATTTCTAATATTTCCTTTTCCGTATCTACCAGCCGCTCTTTTCTAGGAATACAATTCAAATCCAGCTGATCTCTCTCCGTGTTGCTTTTCAGTTATCCACACCTCTGCTCCTTGCAGCATTGATTTATATAACAGATTGGTTTGTCCTTTTAATAACTTATGATTATATTCCATACGTTAACGTTTCTATTGTATTCCCCCAGAGTTCATGCTGCTTACAATTTAATTATCATATTGTTACGTCGATTACGGAACGCTCTCGAAAAGATGAGAGTGTCGTTCTGAACGCTTCTCGACTAGCCCAACGTGCCTCGTCCGTGTCAAGGCCGCCCACTCTCGTAGCATTCCAGGCTGTTCAAAAGCTCTTACAATTACGTAAATTATGCTGGCACGCCCCCAAAAGAATGGAAAGTTATTATGGAGCATCTGCGGGATCTAAATAAGCAACAGCGACCGGTTATTGACCGTGGACAATTTAAATTTAAATTACTGTATGAGAGTACATTGTTGATTTCAGGTCGTTATTTGTCACTAATTAAAGCTGGTTATTAGCGACTCAATTGGTGTCTGTATATTGTTTACACTGTATCATACGACTATCCGCGAGATCGTCGTAACTTTCGCCCCTGTCTAGATTTTAAAACTGAATTTCCGACTAATATTTTACTTCTCCTTCAAGTGTGTAAATAATGATTAAATTTTTTTACATCTAAGTAGTGTAATTTAACGCAATCGTTACCGAGAATACTCAAATCGAGACAGAATCTTCTTCTTCTTCTTCTTCTTCTTCTTCTTCTTCTTCTTCTTCTTCTTCTTCAGAAATCCCTCCTACTTCAGGGATTAGGCAATGTGCTTGTTTCGACTCCATATTATCAGATCCATTTCTTTCTTGGCCTTCCAAACATCCCTTCTACCAGAAGTACTTGTTTATAATTACTGGTATTCTATCTTCATCCATGAGACTTAAATGCTGTCTCCGTTTTCCCCTGTATTCTTCAATTGTCTCATTTGGTATAACGTTAAAATTGAATACGGTGCAATTTTACGGGGATTAATTCATACGTCATAGATATCAAATATAAATCTGTAAAAAACGATGTTAAGTAAATGCAGTTAAAAGATACCAGGGCGGTATTTGTTCAAAAGGAACAAAAACTTGAGTTGGCGCCTGCCAGACGGCCAGAAAGTACAAAAAGTCACGTAGAAGGCTGGCTATCATAAAAATGTATTATACTTAGAAACTAGCAAAAAATAGGTGAAAGCTGGTGAATTTTAAGTGCTTAAAACAATAAAATACCGTTATGTAAGACAGAGAGCGTAGACAGAGAGATTCGAGTAACGCGTTCTTCCCACTATTTACACACGCGCTGTCGGGGTGACGAATGGAGTAAAGCGTCATTTTTTAGCGGGTGAATTCTCGAGGTAGATTGGGTAAATTGGTATTTCGCGGTACGTGAAACCAATCAGAGTGTATTTTGTAAATATTTTGTGAGGGTAGTTTTAAGTCGGGTATAAAAAAACGTAGTTGGAAAAAGTTCAGGCAGTTTGCGGAAATTCTACATTTATTTAGACTCGTAACCGGTGTGTTAAGGAATTATTATTTTAGCCAGTTGATAAATTAAACAGATAATATTCGCAAACGTAGTAAACTGTATACAGTGAAGTTATCAAAACAGTAAAACTAACAGTCGTATTTGAATCACCGAAGTAATAGAAATTCATGAAAGTAAATTGTTGAAGAAGTTTCAAACAGTAATCATTATTCTAATAAAGTATTAAGTATTTATCGAAGCAATCATAATTCGTCTGAGATTGAATCGTAGTTCGAAGTGTAAAGTTACGGTGTGCTGAGAAATTCTATAGCGGAACTTGTCGTGTACTAATTAATCCGACGGTATCAGCCTATCGTGTCCGTGTTGGAAGCACTTATATCCAATAACTTATATACTATGTGTAAGAAAATATTGTGTAACACGTCACCGTTGTATTCTCACTAAATTATAAAAGGTGAATTGTGTCTGGTGCATGTGAAACTAGTGTATATAAAGTTAAAGAATGAACGAAGGCGACTGACGGGGATATACCTAGCAGCAGTGGACCGTAGAATCACAGGACCGACGACGTTTGAGGAGACACTCCGCACCGTAAATACGGAATTCAACAAACAAGTAAAACTTATATGAACATTGTAGCGTGACAGATATAAGCATAATATTGAATGGCAATTGATCATTAGAATAATGAAGTTATAATATTTAAATTTGGAAGAAAGCATTAAGTTTAATATAAATAGATTAATTCATAGCAACTGTGGAAAGAAATCATTATTATAAAGAAAATACAAGTTAAAATAAAAAGAGTTACTAGTGATGAGTCATCCAAAACCAGTCTCATAACCAAAGGTTTTCAAGGTATAACCCAGGAAGGTAAAATAGTAAATAACAAAGCAGTACTGAATATGACCAAACCCACAACGAGGAAGAATAAATAGAAGAGAAACCCTAAAATAAGCCAAGATCAACCAATACAGGTTGTGTATTTCTGTAATAAAGAAGAAGATGGAGAAGATCCCAAGAAACCTGATGGCAACAAGAAGAAGATGGAGAAGATACCAGTCCCAGAAGGCAGGAGAAAAGAAGACTGAAGAAAGAAGAAGAGGGCAGCATCCTGAAGAAGATGTCATGCTCTTATAAAAGACACCCAAATCCCTATATCCCCAAAATAAATATCTAAAAACAAAAGTATAACGAAATAAAAACCACATGTATATAAATTTAAGAGAGAGGAGTGTATAAAGTAAAAGTTTCCTGTGAACTAAGATGAAACAATAATATAGTACCCATGGAACAAATCTCCATTGAAAAACGCTAACCAATTTATTATGTTAATAAGACTATACGACCATTTAGCATTAACATAATTATATAAGTGCAAAGTGAACCAGTGATAGTTTTGGGTATTATAAAAAATGAACCTTGTGTTTCATTCTTGGCAATCACAAACATTGGATGCAATGAAATATGCATTTTTCAATGACTTAAAATATGTACTGTGACAATATGTTGTTCATAAGACATGAATCTGTTTAAAATAACATTTTGTTTTACATGAAAAAAGAAAAACAGATTTCATAGTGCTTTTTGAACGGTTCATACTATTTATTTGTTAATGACAGGGTACAATTCCCCAAAGACAATGTATAAAAGACGGTATAAAAACTGTAGAATCCTACTTATAATAATAGTTAGAAATAAGAATATAAATATAAGGTTTTTATGTATATAGTACAAGAATGTTTAAAAATGTTTTAGATATAAGGCCATTTGTTTGGGTCTGAAACAACTAACATCAGAACTATAAAAATAGTTACCACTTGTAAATAGTAGAGAGTAATTAAGATGTTAGTTAGTACAAAACCTTTGTTGTAAACCATATTTCCATGTTGGAAATGGGAATTTTGTTGCAAAATGTCTGATTTGAAGACAACCATTTATTTAAAACAAAAATATTCTTTATTCTGTTTGACTATTGTTTGTATTGTGGCCAATACTAGTTGTTTTTGTGTAATTTGAAAGCATGTTTAATTTATAATACTATTTGTAAAAGTCAGAGAGGGTATCACACATCATATATTGTTTGTAAATTATTTTGTAAGAAAAATTGTTAAAAAATCATAGGCCAAAAGAATGGAAACCAAACTTCATCAAAACAGAGAAATTGCTCAATTAAATGCAAATAAACAAAAGGGGTTTAGACAAAATAAACTTGAGATCATGCCATATAATTGCACATACCATTTAGAGAGATTTTAATAAATTATATTCAGAATTATGAATAAAAACGAAAATGACTAAAATCAGAAATTTAGACATGGGAGTCATATATTTCAGAATAATGTTTCAGAATACAACTAATTCAATTAATTACCAGAAAATAAGGGAATAGGAACCTTTTAATACAATATAGAATTATTAATATTAAATATAACTGATAAAATGGCTGAATTTATATAATGACAGGAAGTAAATTTTAATGTTTTGACTTCCAAACAGAGTATACCAAACTGAAAGTGAAATTACTATTTTTTGGACAGAAAACACTATAAAATGGCATTATTTAATCTGAAAATAACCAGAATGAACTGAAAGATTAATTTAAATCAAATCTAGTGAATAAAATTGACAAATAACCAAAGTTTAGGCATTCATATAGTGAAATAGTAAAATGTACACAGGATGTGAAAATATTTTTGAACAATGTTAAGGATAATATTATATGGGCTAAGAGTTTAATTGAAACTGAAGGAAACAGTTAGTTAATTATTGGTTTTTGAACGGTTAACATGACATACGTTCGGTAACGTGTATAACCTAACCTATAATAGACATACAAAGCGAGTGTATAGTACGTTATTGTGAAATCGCGAGTGACTTGTAAAATACTTCTAAAACTATCATATTATAACAGAAACAATCAAGTAACACTCCATAACACAGAACAATATAAATTTACTCTGAAAAACACCACAAAACACAAGAAAACTGTGTAATACATTAACCCAAATTAGTGATGGAACCGGGGAAAGTGTTTGAACTAATAATTATACGGATACACTAAATACAACTCAGAAACAGTACACTAGACACTACACAACATTTTACAAGAGATTCGCAGACATCAGAACAGGAATACTACAGGAAAATCTTTTATTTGGAACGTCCAATATACGAATGACATCTCACTAACTTCACGGCGGCCATTTGCTTTGACGATTTCAGTGCCTTCTTCTTGGTTCAGCACAGCTGTTTGGGTGAAAGCAATTATTATATTTACAAATTATTATTCAATGTCTGTGTTTATTAATAACTATTAATTTGATTGTAACGTTATACTTTTTAAATATTAGCCCGATTTCTCTGACTTTGGTAATAACTGGCTGTTTAAAGAACCCTATATAATTTTTATAACATATACTTGTAACTTTTTTCGATATCCTGAGAATCGATACTAATCGATAAGAGTCAATATTGCTGTTACTTAATAAAACATTAATACTTTTCAATACTTAATAGTTCTTTATTTCTTCAATAATACTAATTACCAATAATATAATTCTAATTGATAATCTACAAGGACTTTACCACCCGTAAGTGAAGATAACCTAAAAAATAGAAAGGTAAACAAATATCGATTGGTTTACAGACAGTCTTATGAGTGGTGATAGATTATTTAAATTATACTAAAACTTTAATAAAAATTTTCAGAAGAGCATTACACTGTTTAAAACTTCACAGCCCTATATTAATTAATTGATCCTAATTAATTAATTAATAAAATTAAAATTTTTTTTATTATTTTTTTTTATAAACATAATTTTTTTTTAAATTTTCTTCAAAACAATAATTTTTGTTTTGAAACTTTCGGTGAAGCTGAGCATATATATTTCTTCATCAACTTTACGCTACTCGACCGGTCTTGCTACCATTGGGACTCGACCAGCTGGGAAACTTAAGGAAGTGTTTCAGGCCAGTAAGACGTCGAGAGCCACACCAATTAAACACCTTACAACTTACAGATTCACACATCAATCTTATTTATATTATTACAAATTGGCTAGTCCAAACAGAGGGGCTTGATTACACCGGAGTCACATACTCCACAATACAGTATATCATCAACACACATCTATACTTATTTAAATTTAGATATTATTACAAATTGGCGCACAACTTCAGGGGCTTTAATTAGCGATTGGAAGGCCAATAAATTCTACCCAATCACTAGTTGGAGCTAGGCAACAGCTACAAAGCCAGAGAATTTCAAGGGAAAATGCAACGACGTGCAACATCTAAGAAACGGACGGCGGAGGCCGAGAAAGAAATAGAAGTTGACATGGACAACAAGGAGGCGACGCCAGTAGAAGCGGAAGAGGTATTACCACCGGTGTTGTCCAAACAAACTGAACAACCGGAGATACCCACGCAAGCAGGGGAAGTCAATGCCCAGAAGGAACCATTGGAAAAGCCGACACGAATGGAGGAGGGGAGTATACAAGATGTGATGAGAATGATAATGGAAATGAGTAAGAAAATGGGGAATGATAGCCAGTCTTTGAAAGAAGATATCAAATCCGGCAAGGAAGAAACAAATAAGAAGTTAGAAGATTTGAAGGAAGACAACCAGTCCCTGAATAAGAAGTTGGAAGAGAAGATGGAAGAAAACAGCAAGAAGATGGAAGAAGAGATGGGGAAGAAGTTAGAAGAATTGAAGGAAGACAACCAGTCCCTGACGAAGAAGATGAAAGAAAACAGCAAGAAGATGGAAGAAGAGATGGGGAAGAAGTTAGAAGAATTGAAGGAAGACAACCAATCGTTCAAGGAAGAATTCAAGTCGACTAAAGAAGAATTGATTAATAAAATTGAAAATACCAATCAGAAAATCGATGAAACCAGGAAGAAGATAGAGAAGAACAACCGACAATTGAAGGAAGAGTTGAAAGAAGATAACAAGAAGTTGGAAGAGAAGATGGGGGAGAAGCTGGAAGAATTGAGAGAGGATAATCAAATTCTGAGAGAAGAGTTAAGGGAGGTTAATCAGGAGAATTTGGACAAACTGCACGAAAGGATGGAATTGTTGCGAGAAGAACTGAATAAAGAAATCACTGTTAACAAAAAAGCGATGAATAAGAAGATGGAAGAAGAAAATATAATGGTCAATCGACAGATTCGAGAGATTGATGGAAAGTGCAACCAGACCGAAAAGGAGGTGAATGAGTTTAAAGAAGTGGTGAACATCAAGTTCACAAATATTGAAGAACATAGTTGTAGGAAGGTAGAAGAACAGAGAAAGGAAAATCAAGAAGAATTCGGAAAAGTACGCAACCAGGTCACAGAACGATGTAATGATATACAAGAGACCATGGCCAATATCACCGGTCAGGTGCGACAAAGCCGAGAGGAGATGGAAGCGATTAGAAACAGACCGACTCATTTCACCGGATTGCCCGTCAACGAAAGCCGAGAGTGGCTCAACTTCCGGCAATACAAACGAAAGCCGATGGAGTTCCTGGCCAGGGTAGAAGAATATTTGACCAAGCATAAAATTACCCAATGGAGCCATAGCAGGGAGATATTCGACGAGTCTTTCCGAGACATAACAGATAATTGGTGGATGGCCAACCGGAGTGAAATTTCCGACTACCAACAGTTCCGGAAAATGTTTAAGACAAAATACTGGTCTGAGACCACCCAGAACTTGATACGTGACAATATTTGTAACGGAAGATACAGGTCACAATTAGGTAGCAGTATGACGGCATATTTCTTGGGGAAGGTGTGTATGGCAAAGCACCTTGAGCCAGCAATCCCAGAAGAATGTTTAGTGAATAAGATATCTTATCACTATGATGAGGACATTATCAGGGCCCGGAGAGGTAGTCAGATCAAGACGATCCAGGGAATGACTGAGTTATTGGAGGGATACGAGAATGAAGAGTATTATCGGCAGAGCAGGAAGAGAAATGAGAGACCAGAAGCAAGGCCGACTACTTACCCCAATAACGGCAATAACCATACAAATAACCGGAACCAGCCCAGTAATTACGACGGCCCTAACAACCAGCCGCGTAATAACCAGTTTAACGGAAATTTTAACGGCGTGAGAAATAACAACCCCTACCCAAACAATCGAAACCACTTTTATCAACAAAATAATAATGTTCCATACAGTCAGAGAAATCCATATCCCAACAATAATGGTGACAGACCTTACCCACCTAACCGAAATTACTATAATAATAATATTAGTAATAATAATAATAGCAATAGTAATAACCGAGTGTCGCGCCCTAGGGTAAATTTTATAAGAGCAGAAGATCGCGGACCCAGGAGATATTATCAACCGAGGAGGAGCAGCTTCCACGGCGCCGACCGAAGATGGAGGAGTGCGGAACGAGACGGCCCAAGATACGAACAGGAAAGACGAAGTACCAGCCTGGAAGATCTTGGCAGACAACCGAACAGGGCGTTAAACATTAACCAGGGTACAGAACGTCAGGAGACAAACCAGAGTTTTCCGAACGATGCCTCGGTCAATAATAACTCAAACAATGAACAAAATACTTTAAACGAGAGGAGGCAGTAATCAACAACGATGACCCGTTACTGCTTACACTTCCTGGGTTAGAAAAGGATGATTTGCAACAAGCAAACAATGATAAAAACATCACTATTATCAGTAACCATTATTTGAAAGACATACGAACTGAACTTTTGGAAGAGAACGAGAAGAGTCTCAGCAACAGTAATAATGAGATAATTTATATAACAGCGGAGGTGGAAGGAGTTCCCGCTAAAATAATGATAGACACAGGAGCTAATATTTCAATAATAAACTCCAATGAGTTGGAGAGAATACAGTGTACATGTGAAAAAACTTTGCCAATGTTACCAGTCAACAACATTGTGTTGGTAGGTGCAACTGGCCGCCAGAATAAAACCATTAGGAAGCAAGTTTCCTTAAGTGTCGTTAGCCGTGATATAGCTTTAGACATGGAATTTTTAATCGCCACCGGATTACCATTTGACATCTTAGTCGGTTGCGATATTCTTCGTAGATATTCGGCAGTAATCGATCTTAATTTAAATAAAGTATCACTTTTCCCAGACGGAGTAACATGGACCGCAGATCTGGTAGGAGGCACAACTATACTTCCTAGCCCAATACATCAACAACTTCGTAAAATAAATGTTATAAGAAACAGCCCTCTTTCTAAACCCATAATATACAATAATGGAGGAGAGGATTTATGGTCAGTTAAGATCCAAGAAATACGGAATTTCCAGTGCGGAAGCGATGACGAGAAAATACCAACACATCTGGCTGATCGTCTAATTGCAATATATGAGAAATACAAAGCGGTGTTTTCTGATGAACCAGGGAAGGTAAAGAACTACCAGTGCCAACTTCGTTTTAAAGAAAACGTAGAGTTTAACCGGAGGTCATATCCAATAGCGCAGTCGCTCAAAGAAGCCGTGAGAACAGAGATAAACAAGATGTTAGATAATGACATAATTGAGATTAGTCAATCACCTTACACTAGTCCAATTATAGCTGTTCCGAAGAAAGACGGACAAGTCCGGCTCTGTTTAGATGCGCGTGAGTTGAATAAGACAATTGTGAATGACAGAACTTCTCCCGGTGAAATAGAAGAAATCTTAAAGCGTTTTCACGGTACTAGATTTATTAGCACCTGGGATACGGTCTGTGGTTATTGGCAGGTAGAGCTGCATCCACAAAGCCGCCAATACGTAGCGTTCATTTTCGAAGGGCGCAATTACCAGTTCAAGAGACTGCCCTTCGGACTTGTCAATTCTGTCGCCATATTTGTGGCATGCATGGACCAGATTTTGGGACCAGAAGCGCTCCAATTTACCACCGTCTATGTTGACGATTTACTAATCACATCCGGAACCTGGGAGGAGCACTGTTACAGAGTAGAATTTGTACTAAACAAACTAGCGCAGAATAACATAACACTGAAGTTGGAGAAATCCAAGTTCATAGCGCGCGAGGTACAATTCTTAGGCTTCAACCTAGACGACAGAGGTATTACCCCATCAGCAGAGAAAGTGGAGGCAATTCAGAGGTTCCCGCAACCAAGAAACAGGAAACAATTGCAATCTTTCCTCGGACTCTGTAACTATTACAGGAAGTTTCAGAGCCGATATTCCGAGTTGACAGCCAAGTTTCAACCACAGTTATCTGCCAAAAACAAATGGATTTGGGGTGAAGATCAAGATATTACTTTCCGATTGATAAAAGAGAAGTTTCTGGAGAGTGTGATACTTCGTCACCCAGATTTTAAGAAACCGTTCTTTCTAAACTGTGACGCTAGCGATCTAAGCTTAGGAACGACATTATACCAGGAAGATGAGGAGGGACAACATCTGGTAATAAGCTTCGCTAGTCGCACATTGAACCAGTGCGAAAAGAACTACAGTGTGACAGAAAAGGAATTGTTGAGCGTGGTGTTCGCATGCAGCAAGTTCCGGACGTACATTCTCGGATATCAAGTCACGGTACGAACTGATCATAAATCCATCTCGTTCCTTCGTAGGTGCAAATTGAGTCACGGCCGATTGGCTAGGTGGGTACTCGCCCTACAAGAATATGACCTGAAATGGGAATACATTCCAGGGAAGAAGAACGTGGTAGCGGATGTGTTGTCACGTATAAATCTGGAAGATCAGACTTTCGAGGGAGAGAAGGAGAGCTTAGTAAAAATTTATAACATATTCACGACCAGAGCCGATTTACAAGCTATGTTAATAAACATCAGAATCCATCAGGAGTCTGATCCTAAGCTGAAAAACATTGTGAGTCGTTTGGAAGCCAATGATGAAACCATTTCTAAATATTACCACCTTAACAAGGGAATTTTATTCATAAAAACCGCATTGGACGATGAGACATGGAAGGTGATAATCCCGCACCAAATAGAAAAGGAGGTCATCATCGATTACCATGTCAGGTATGGTCACATGGGAGCGTTAAAAGTGATACAAGCTCTAGAGGAAAATTGTAAGATCAAGAATATCAACCGCAAGGTGAGAACATACCTCAAGTCCTGTAAGATCTGCCAATGTGCAAAAGTAAACAATGAAAAGACAGAGGGTATCATGATACCGATAACTTCCAACGCAAAACTGGAAAAAGTGTTTTTGGATATATGCGGGCCATTTCCCCGTAGCGGTGGTCGGCACAGATATAAATACTTGGTAATCATAATGGATCACTACACCAAGTATATAAAGCTATATCCGGTTAATCGGGCAACAACAGCAAAGGTTTTGGCGGTGATTATTGATTTGTATATCCCAGAGATCGGTAGACCATCTTCTATTATTACCGACCACGGTACACAGTTTAAGGGGAGGAGATGGCGAGACACTTTATTAGCACTTGGGGTCAAAACGTATAAGACATCAGTCTACCACCCAAGTAGCAATCCGGCTGAGAGAGTACTAAGAGAAGTGGGTAGGATATTGCGCACGTACTGTCACAACCAACAGAAAAAGTGGCAAGAGTACCTAGCAGCGACAGAAACATTCCTAAATTACGCCCACCATCCAGCTATAGGAATTCCACCATACTCAGCCATGTATGAGAAGCCGACTCCCCGAGACATTGAACAAATCATTGAATTTCCAACGAACAACAATAGGAAATTCAACCAGTTGAAGTTTTACAATAAGGTAGCAGAAGATCAGGAACAACGGCAAGCCAAATACCAGAAGGCAATAGGGCGAATTGTAACATATAAAGAGGGTGAGAAAGTCCTCCTAAAAAATAGAGAGCTGCCTAGCACCTTAGAAGGCATAACCAAAAAACTACTATTACTTTACACCGGACCATATGTTGTGGTAAATGATAAACAGAACAATACATATGAGTTGAAGGAAATCGTTTCAGGAAAAATCAAAGGAGTGTACAATCAAGTTTCTATGAAGAAATATTATGAAGAATGAGTTGTGAGATTTAGAATTTTTATATTTTAAAAATCCTAAAATAATGTAAGTACATCTTACAACCTAATATTTTGAAAAGAACATTCTGGAGAATTAAAAGAAGAAGAATTTTTTAATTTAATTTTTAAAATAAAAAAAATTCAAAAATAATGTAAGTACATCTTACTACAACCTAATAATTTTGGAACAAACTTTATGGAAGAAAGAAAAAGAAAGAATTTTGAATATAACTTATTCTAAAATATGTAAGTACTTCTTACTACAACCTGATAATTTAGAACAAAACTTTATGGAAGAAAGAGAAAGAGAGAGAATTTTGAACTTAATTATACGAAAAATTTAAAATGAAGTAAGACCAACTTACTATAAATAAGTTTGTGAGAAAACTTTATGGTAAATAATTAAGAAGAATTTGATTTTGGAAAAATGCCAAAACATTCAGAAATAATAGTAAGATAATAGTACTATAAACATTTTTGAATGAAACAATTCTGGGAATAAATGAATTAAACAGAATTTGAATGTTGATAGAACGTCAGAACTTTGAAACAAGATAAGATCAACATATTACAAGGATGTATGAGAAATATTTTTCAATTAAATAAAAAGAATAGTTTGAACTTTACATTAAAACTAACCAAGTTCCAAAAAATATTTATGTGTCAATTATGATTGAATTGAGAAGAAAATAAAGTGGTTAATTCAGAAAAGAGAATTAACTTGAATCCAGAATAAATGTGGAAAAACCTAACATTTGAAGGAGTAGAGAAGAATAACAAAAAAGAGTGTAATATGCCAGAGAAGGAAAAAATTTGGAAGCAAAGAGACTAATTACCTATGAAACGATAATAAAAACAGTTAATTAAGAGCAAAGAAGAACAACTCATACCAAACATATGGAGAAGATGATTTTGAACCAATGATAATAATAAGACCTATATGAAATGCAAAGAGAATAAATACCACATGAAATATAATATAAATGAATTAATGTTAATGAATGCGAAGGCAGATTAATAACTTTCTAAGAGAAAGGAAAGAACCAAAATGTTTAAATAAAATGATCAATATAACAACCTGTATATCTAATGTAAAGGTACAATGTTAAAAAATTAAATATAATATATTAAGACCATTCAAATAATGAATACGAAAGACTATTTATAAAGACCTTGCTAATACTATGAATAACCAGAAGAAAGTATAAAGAGAATTCAGATGGAGAAGAAAGAGAGTTACACTGTAAACAGTAACCAGAATTATTAAAAGAAAGGTTTTCAACCATAATTAAATTAAATATATCAGACAAGTTAAGAGTTTTGAAAAAATATATATGTAATGAGTATAATAATGATTATGAAGATTTATTAAGATAGAAAATGTGAGATAATCTGAGAGACTACGAAGTGGAGAATCCGAAGATATTTTTATTAGTCGAAAATGAGACTACTTTTTATTTATTTATTCGATGACTGACTGAAGATAATTCCAGCAGCATTATGTTTTTTGAGCAGGGGTGGATATGCCCCTGTACTCAATTTATAGAAGTGGTGTATGGCCAGCAGAGAAGTAGCGTACAGTGCCCCTCTGATCTGCCCCAGCCCACGTGATAGGGAATGTTAGGGAATTAATATCCCAAGGATGCAACACGAAGTTGATATAGAAAGAAAATGTATTACAATTATAATATATCTCAGAAGACACTAACTATCCGAAAAGGATCAGTAGTAAAACAAATAATTATATATATAAAATTAATAAAACTCTAATATAAAAAAGTCGATATAAAAATGGAGAAGAAAATGAATTATAAGAAATGATGAAATTATCATAAGAAATTATTTCATCCATAAACATGTCTGAAATAATTACTTCTGGAGGAGAGCAATCTGTAGCGTGACAGATATAAGCATAATATTGAATGGCAATTGATCATTAGAATAATGAAGTTATAATATTTAAATTTGGAAGAAAGCATTAAGTTTAATATAAATAGATTAATTCATAGCAACTGTGGAAAGAAATCATTATTATAAAGAAAATACAAGTTAAAATAAAAAGAGTTACTAGTGATGAGTCATCCAAAACCAGTCTCATAACCAAAGGTTTTCAAGGTATAACCCAGGAAGGTAAAATAGTAAATAACAAAGCAGTACTGAATATGACCAAACCCACAACGAGGAAGAATAAATAGAAGAGAAACCCTAAAATAAGCCAAGATCAACCAATACAGGTTGTGTATTTCTGTAATAAAGAAGAAGATGGAGAAGATCCCAAGAAACCTGATGGCAACAAGAAGAAGATGGAGAAGATACCAGTCCCAGAAGGCAGGAGAAAAGAAGACTGAAGAAAGAAGAAGAGGGCAGCATCCTGAAGAAGATGTCATGCTCTTATAAAAGACACCCAAATCCCTATATCCCCAAAATAAATATCTAAAAACAAAAGTATAACGAAATAAAAACCACATGTATATAAATTTAAGAGAGAGGAGTGTATAAAGTAAAAGTTTCCTGTGAACTAAGATGAAACAATAATATAGTACCCATGGAACAAATCTCCATTGAAAAACGCTAACCAATTTATTATGTTAATAAGACTATACGACCATTTAGCATTAACATAATTATATAAGTGCAAAGTGAACCAGTGATAGTTTTGGGTATTATAAAAAATGAACCTTGTGTTTCATTCTTGGCAATCACAAACATTGGATGCAATGAAATATGCATTTTTCAATGACTTAAAATATGTACTGTGACAATATGTTGTTCATAAGACATGAATCTGTTTAAAATAACATTTTGTTTTACATGAAAAAAGAAAAACAGATTTCATAGTGCTTTTTGAACGGTTCATACTATTTATTTGTTAATGACAGGGTACAATTCCCCAAAGACAATGTATAAAAGACGGTATAAAAACTGTAGAATCCTACTTATAATAATAGTTAGAAATAAGAATATAAATATAAGGTTTTTATGTATATAGTACAAGAATGTTTAAAAATGTTTTAGATATAAGGCCATTTGTTTGGGTCTGAAACAACTAACATCAGAACTATAAAAATAGTTACCACTTGTAAATAGTAGAGAGTAATTAAGATGTTAGTTAGTACAAAACCTTTGTTGTAAACCATATTTCCATGTTGGAAATGGGAATTTTGTTGCAAAATGTCTGATTTGAAGACAACCATTTATTTAAAACAAAAATATTCTTTATTCTGTTTGACTATTGTTTGTATTGTGGCCAATACTAGTTGTTTTTGTGTAATTTGAAAGCATGTTTAATTTATAATACTATTTGTAAAAGTCAGAGAGGGTATCACACATCATATATTGTTTGTAAATTATTTTGTAAGAAAAATTGTTAAAAAATCATAGGCCAAAAGAATGGAAACCAAACTTCATCAAAACAGAGAAATTGCTCAATTAAATGCAAATAAACAAAAGGGGTTTAGACAAAATAAACTTGAGATCATGCCATATAATTGCACATACCATTTAGAGAGATTTTAATAAATTATATTCAGAATTATGAATAAAAACGAAAATGACTAAAATCAGAAATTTAGACATGGGAGTCATATATTTCAGAATAATGTTTCAGAATACAACTAATTCAATTAATTACCAGAAAATAAGGGAATAGGAACCTTTTAATACAATATAGAATTATTAATATTAAATATAACTGATAAAATGGCTGAATTTATATAATGACAGGAAGTAAATTTTAATGTTTTGACTTCCAAACAGAGTATACCAAACTGAAAGTGAAATTACTATTTTTTGGACAGAAAACACTATAAAATGGCATTATTTAATCTGAAAATAACCAGAATGAACTGAAAGATTAATTTAAATCAAATCTAGTGAATAAAATTGACAAATAACCAAAGTTTAGGCATTCATATAGTGAAATAGTAAAATGTACACAGGATGTGAAAATATTTTTGAACAATGTTAAGGATAATATTATATGGGCTAAGAGTTTAATTGAAACTGAAGGAAACAGTTAGTTAATTATTGGTTTTTGAACGGTTAACATGACATACGTTCGGTAACGTGTATAACCTAACCTATAATAGACATACAAAGCGAGTGTATAGTACGTTATTGTGAAATCGCGAGTGACTTGTAAAATACTTCTAAAACTATCATATTATAACAGAAACAATCAAGTAACACTCCATAACACAGAACAATATAAATTTACTCTGAAAAACACCACAAAACACAAGAAAACTGTGTAATACATTAACCCAAATTAGTGATGGAACCGGGGAAAGTGTTTGAACTAATAATTATACGGATACACTAAATACAACTCAGAAACAGTACACTAGACACTACACAACATTTTACAAGAGATTCGCAGACATCAGAACAGGAATACTACAGGAAAATCTTTTATTTGGAACGTCCAATATACGAATGACATCTCACTAACTTCACGGCGGCCATTTGCTTTGACGATTTCAGTGCCTTCTTCTTGGTTCAGCACAGCTGTTTGGGTGAAAGCAATTATTATATTTACAAATTATTATTCAATGTCTGTGTTTATTAATAACTATTAATTTGATTGTAACGTTATACTTTTTAAATATTAGCCCGATTTCTCTGACTTTGGTAATAACTGGCTGTTTAAAGAACCCTATATAATTTTTATAACATATACTTGTAACTTTTTTCGATATCCTGAGAATCGATACTAATCGATAAGAGTCAATATTGCTGTTACTTAATAAAACATTAATACTTTTCAATACTTAATAGTTCTTTATTTCTTCAATAATACTAATTACCAATAATATAATTCTAATTGATAATCTACAAGGACTTTACCACCCGTAAGTGAAGATAACCTAAAAAATAGAAAGGTAAACAAATATCGATTGGTTTACAGACAGTCTTATGAGTGGTGATAGATTATTTAAATTATACTAAAACTTTAATAAAAATTTTCAGAAGAGCATTACACTGTTTAAAACTTCACAGCCCTATATTAATTAATTGATCCTAATTAATTAATTAATAAAATTAAAATTTTTTTTATTATTTTTTTTTATAAACATAATTTTTTTTTAAATTTTCTTCAAAACAATAATTTTTGTTTTGAAACTTTCGGTGAAGCTGAGCATATATATTTCTTCATCAACTTTACGCTACTCGACCGGTCTTGCTACCATTGGGACTCGACCAGCTGGGAAACTTAAGGAAGTGTTTCAGGCCAGTAAGACGTCGAGAGCCACACCAATTAAACACCTTACAACTTACAGATTCACACATCAATCTTATTTATATTATTACAAATTGGCTAGTCCAAACAGAGGGGCTTGATTACACCGGAGTCACATACTCCACAATACAGTATATCATCAACACACATCTATACTTATTTAAATTTAGATATTATTACAACATTCATTTTAATATTGTAATTAAAGTTCAATTCTTTTGGTAATTCAAACAGTTAAAAAGAATCCACAATTAAAAAAGAGAATAATCATCAGAAATTGAATATTGATATTAGTAATGTAATCTTTAAATTCAAGAAGAGTACTAAACGTAGAATTTGTCACATTTATATTTGTTTATTAATTATGACACCCTGAGATCAATTATAAGAGTCGCTACGCCAAAGTAAGAGCTAAGTTCAATAGTTGAATACCAACAATTAGACATATATAACTAGATCAAGTACCCTAAGGATAGAATAAGAGTGAAATATAAGATAACTTATAACATAAAGTCAGTAGTTATCACATTGATGTTATTTAATATTTAGAAGTAACCCTTGCTTTTAGAGCATAGTTGTAGTATTTGACACTACAACGTAAAACTTAATATTAAGGAATATTCAACAATTAGCCTTGCTTTGCGAGGTGTAGTATTGGATTGTATATATTTAATTCTTTCCGCATATTTTCACGTCTTATACGATCCCTTCTTGTGCGTCCTTTAACTCTTCTTAAAAATCTCAACTCTGCTGATTGTATGTTGCTGTTACCACTTTGCTTTGTAATCCAGGAGTCACTGCCCACTGCCATGTAATAGCATTGGAACGGCCAAAACAGTACAAAATTGTTTTGTATATTGTAATTTTGTCTCACGCCTTGTTTTATTTTTCAATGTTCTATTTATAGTTCCGCATTAGTGTTGAAATCTAATGACTTTATTTTGTATCTCTTTGTCGACGTCGAAACAACATTACATACTATTATAATAACCAACTCCACCCTTTGAAAAAACCATGCATTTATTAAAATAAAACAAAAAAAATGAAAAGCAAGTTTCCAAATTTTTTTGGAAAAGAATTAATATATTTAACATGACTACACAAAAGAAAAATTACCAGTGTTAGGAGCTATCTTTCAGACTTATAAAAATATTCATCCAAATCGTAGCCTGCGGCAGAGTTGAGAAAAAATGTACACAGTCTGTAAACACAATACGAGCTGACAACCTATCTTGTTGAAATGCACATGTTTGGACCGAAGTTCCACGAATGCATTGCATATTTCGCAGATCGACCGCACAACTTTAGACAAACACATAAACTAACATATACACACGCGTGTAAGGACGACACCCTTCTGCAGTTGCTACATTGTAACATTTAGCACCACGGAACCCCTGTACAAGTTAATATGTACAGTTTAAATTATGGTTCAAATTAAAATTTGATCTAGGTATATGATAATCTGGATATCACAAACACAGAACCACTTACTTACTTATTAAAATAACCTGAGCGAGCATCAAAGTAATTCCATCAGGTTCGTACTAGAAATTTTGCAACATACCTGAAAATTTATCCGCGTGTTCGCATGGTAGATATTTGCAAATGAAAAACAGTTACGGGTTTTCAATTACACGAAGTAGCAAGCCAGTACTCACTGACAATTTCAGTGAAAAAGACCAAATCCATGGTCTTTAAAGGTAAATATTCAGTGGGGACTAAGATAGTTATAAACAACAGCACTTTGGAACAAGTGAACCGTTTCAAATATCTCGGCTGTGCAGTAAGCTATAAATCTGAATATAATTTAAAAGAGAATATAAATAAATTTAGGGATATTTGTGGTACGATTCATAGAAATCTTAGAAATAAAACAAGACACACCACAAGGATTAAATTTTATAAGACAATTGCAATACCCATATTGACATATGCGAGTGAGGCGTAGGTCATGACAAAAAAGAAATGCGGCAAGATTCAGAGTCCTACAATGCAGTTTCTTCGAAGTAGGGTACTTTAAATTATACGTGCAATATAGAATAAGGAATGATATCAGAGCAGAACTCAAAGTAAAGGACATACATGAAATTATTTCAATTTACAGAAGACGATGGTGGGATCATCTGCAAAGGATGACAGAGGATCGATTGCCGAAAGTGGCACTGAACTATAAACCCATTGGTAGAAGAGATGATGTTCGCCCGAGGATGAGATGGGTGCCGGGACAGGTTTATATAACTTAGTCCTTGAAGACAAGAAGAAGAAGATAATGAACGGTTCTGCTAATGACTTAATGTATAAGAGATTTTTTGTAAATTCTCTCATCAGTTACCTATAGAACACTGGATTATCTAAGTTGCTTGTGGAGAGAAATTTTCACTCATACTCCATGGGTACGAAGTATGGTTATGGGTATTTTTAATTGACATAGCACATTATTTGAAACGATTATTGCTTGAGTAATTTTATGATAAAGTAATTATGTTTTAAAATTCTTTCTTAATTAAAATGCCAAACACTAATTAAAAATCTCTTTAACGGCTTCAGCATGAAGATGTGAAAAATATAACGCGTGTAAATATCAAATTCTTTTTATTATAAGATAGTAAGGAGACAATAAAGTGGTTAGAAAAATTAAATTGTTAGGTACTATAGGGAAGTTATCATCATCATCTACATCACTTCATGGATAGGATTCTTCCTGTTCCGGCCTCATGACACCCGCCATCTTTTGGCTGGCCTGCGTACAGATCTTGTTCCAACCGGTTCGTACTCATAAGCCAACTTCGCAAAAACGCGTATTGTCCGTTCTTTCTAGATGTTGTTCCCTGCATTTTCTATAATTCTGTGTGAGTTCATTTAGGGAAACTATATCAAGTTCTCGTTTAATATATTCGTTTCTTATATGATCCAGTCTCGTATATCCCTTTACCAATCTCAAATAGCTCATTTCTACACCCTGTAATTGGCACCAGTCCATCTTCCTTATAGTCCAGGTCTCGCAACCATACAGCAGTACTGGTATTGCCATTGTCTTATAGAATTTGATACATGTCTTTTGTCTAGCATTCCTTTTCAATGCCCTTCTCAATATTCCGCATATCAGGTAAGTATACAGTATTATAAATGCGTCTTATAAATTTACCGTAGATATGCACGGGCATTGTCTTTTATTGAAACAGGTGAAAGGTAATGTAGGTAATTAACGAACCATCATTACACAGCGTCCAGGGATTAAACATGTTTGTCAGTCCAATAAATATTAAAGTCAGGAAAGATGGCATCGTCTATTACTCTACCAGACCGTGTCACGCGATACTGGATGTAGTACCGGCCCGGCTCATGATACTGTACTTCACGTCGCACTGTACAAAACACACGATAAACTGTTTTAAAGAAATTGAGGGAATACAGCATTTCTAAAAACTTTATTACAAATAAATTAAACTGAGCCGACTTGGACGAACGAGATGCCCTTCCACGCACTATGAACGTACAATCTGTTCCTTCACAACACACGCAATAACGGTAGAAACAGCAGACTAACGACGACAAAGTACAGAATGCTACAAAGAGTACCGTTATACGACTACGACGTGAACAAATAACTGGTGGAGAAGAGATGAAAACTGCGAACCAAATTGCCGGTAACTTTCACTTTATTATTACTGAACTCAAACTCGCCAGTTTTAAGGGACGTTGATATCTCTGAAACGCTTGATCCGACCACGATACACGTGCAGATTTACAATGTAGCATTTAAATTATATTATTCCTGTATAATGCTCACACACATTTTTGGGAACAAAATCAGAGAAACGCGCGCATTATACACGCGAAAATACGGTAATACTTTATTATGTAAATCTTTGTGTGTAGCCCCGTGTATAGCTATGACAATGACGTCATTACTATACGATATTTAATTAAAACATAGCTTGTAGCGTACTCACTGAACAGGTTTGTGCAGTTTAAGGCTCTTCTTTAACGGCTTCATATCATATTGTCTATTCCGTTTTCCCCTGGACCGTTCTCAGCGTCTCTGCTGTTTATTCCGTCGATTAACAAAATGCACACATAAGTCGATAACATAAGTGCAGACGGGCAGAATGCGCTTAACAGTTAAGTTACCGCTTGCGAATCTGAAATTTCTCAGCTTACCGAAAGCAGCATCAGCGTGCATGCCCAATTTTCCCTTCATTTCAGTTGTTTAATTGTCTCGCTTTCCAGAGTGACTTTGTATCACAAAAGAGGTTGACAATAATCAATTAATTAGAACTAAATTATAAACACACACAACACAGAACACGAAGACTAAATATGTCATGACAACACGTATGTAAGCAGATGCCAGCCATAGTGTCAAGTAATATCAGACAATGTCTATTAAAATATAAGAAACCATTTTTACCCATAACGTGGATCTTAGACATAACGTGGTAGATTCCTTACGTACGCGTGTTATCATATTTCAATGTATAGCTAAGTATAGCTGACAATGAGTACGTACCTGTTAGCAAATTTTATTATCACAGTTTCGTGCGACAAAATGTTGAAAAGAAGAATACACACCTGTAAAAAGATAAGAATCAACTAACTTCTGCAAATGTGTACAAGATATAAATCGCTACAAGATATTTTATTTTTATCTATCTGGTTTTTAAAATGTCTCTAAATAAATGTAGTCAATGGCCTATACTGATTTTAGGTTCAGAGTGTGGTGTATACTGAAGTTGATTTGGTGAGTCTAGGGAATGGTTAGTTTCACACACACAACGTCACTATTAATATAAAAGAAGCTTGACGCACTTATACTATTCACATATCTTTACACAAGTTTTTAAATTAGCTTTAAATAGTGACATAATGGCATGTCATCGATTTGTTGTTAGGATTCGTACGCAGATTTTAAATAAGATTCTTTTTTAAACAGCAGTCTTACGTTTATACAAATTCACCGAAATCCCATTGAAGAACATTACCTGTATTTGAAACAGTAAAATTAAGTAAGTGTTTATTTACCGAAGTAGTAGATTTTGTGGTTTCGTCTGGGGACAAACACACATCTTGTCGAAATTCTAAACAGAAAAATTAACTTCAAGTGTTCAGTGAGTAGCTGTTTAGATGTAAGTTTAGATTTGGTTTTAACTTTATACGACGGACAGTAACAAGCCTAGGTGAATGTTATAAAGAGCAGATGTGTAGAAAAATTGGCACTCTGTCTTCTACATATCAGCCTGGTGAAAAGCTAATTAATTTGCAAATAAAACCAACTAGAAAGTCGTATTCTACTTATTGATGGAGACGAGACATGGCCACGGATAAAAGAGAACAAGAAACACTAAGAAGGTTTGAAAGAAAGATTATAAGACGTGTTTATGGTCCGGTTAAAGAAGACGACTGACGAATGGAGAATAAGAAATAACCAGGAGGTAGGTGAGCTATTGAAGCATGAGAACATTGTATGATTCGTGAAGGCTCAACGAACAGAATGGCTAGGACACCTAGAGCTGACGGATGATCAGCGTATGCCTGAGAAAAACTGAGGGCGCAAGACTATAAAAGCAGAAAGCGGGGCCGACCTAGGATAAGATGGTTGGATGATATACTAGAAGATTTTAGAAGACTGAATGTGAAGTGGCAACGGACAGGAGACTGAAGAAGATTGGAGTTGGAAGCCAGAGATCACACTGGGCTGCAGCGCTGAAGAAGAAAGTCGTATTCCAGCAAAAAATTATTTTTATCATTAAGTTTTGTTATGACAAAATATGGATGAAGAGTAAATAAAAAAACAAATAATAACCAAAATATTAACAAATAAAAACATACAAAATTTTGTCTTAAAAGTAACACAAACAGTACCAGTAATAACCATAACTTCCAATGACTCAGAGTTTGTGCGATCCCGTGCGATACATTCAGGGCAGTACTAGTAATGACGTCATCTTCACCACACTGCCCGCCTGTCTCACTCTCTGTTACTCAATAACGTCCACAAATTTCAGACTCCGATTATTCTGAGACGTTAAAACTACAGCGTCTTTTAATTATAATAATTAATTATAATTAATTATAAATACACGTGACAGTTACATCGATAATTTCAGTAACAATAGTTATTAAAAAGAAAAATATTGCACTACCTGAGGGTTTAAAATAATTTATCTTCGAATTAATACGTATGCACTTAAACTGAGGTATAGATAGATGTAAGCCTATTGTATGCATGGTGAAGGAATAAATCATTAGTTCACTGGATAATTTAATCAGTAGTATCATTAATAAATCATGACATTTCCAGTCTACAAAAACACATAACATTTATAACGAATAATAACAGACGCCAAGTAAAAAATTTAACATACAGTAATTGTAAACTCTTAAAATTTTGAAGCCCATTACGCACTTTATATTCTATTAAATATTTGTTACTGTAAAGTACTGGGGAATCGTTTCCTCAACTTTAACGGAACGCCTCACAAAGGTTACATATTTGTGTACTATAGGCAAGACTGACAACATCTTGGTGCATGACTCACCAGAGGTTTGATAATGGAAAGCTAGCATACGGTTTATGCAAATCAATAAAAGTCAGATGTACAGACGCATCGGAATTGAGCTCAAAGTCGATGTCAAAGTAAGATAAAGCGCCAGACTGTTACGATGACTCATGATCATTATACGATTTCGCATAGTGTCCTCATTAGTTATAGCTGCATAACTCTTAGCGTTGTTGCCTGATCAGTTTTCACTTAAGTAATCAACAACGCACTCTCCATAAACACATAGCTGTTAAAATATTAAATTTTCTCTACACGGTAATTTCTCACATTATTGTGTGACCACATCACACAAGTGGTCACATTAATTTCTCACGTGACCACCTGGAAATATACCGACTTCTAATATAATTGTTAAATTTACATACTGATGTGTACTGTGTCAATGTCTTTTTTACGGGGAAAATTTCATAAATAATGCACAGGTTGGCAACACTGCGTAGTGAAGGACGCGTCGATAGTGATTGTTACGTCAGTTGTAGTTCAAGGCTTGAGGAAGAAGCATGTGCTTTTGTTTCATCAATACCGTGTATTGTTGTTTAATAACGCGATTTAGAAATGGAGCCTGCACCGGTCTCGGGTACTGTGACTGTTGAGGATCAAAGATCATACATAAAGATCGAAACTTTACGTGGCAAAAACCCAACCGAAATTCACAATGCTTTAAGTGAAGTGTGCGGTGCGTTAACAGTGGACCGTAGTACAGTTTCTCGCTGGGCAAATCGTTTTCTTGAAGGTCGTGTAAGCATAAACGACAACGCAAGACCAGGAAGGCCGAAAACAGCAACAGATTAAAGAAGTGTGAAACTTGTGGCAGATGCTCTTGAAGAAGATCGTCGTGTGACATGTGAGGAAATTTCTGAAGTCACAGGAATTTCAACAACGTCCGTGTTCCGAATTCTGACACAAAATTTGAACAAGAGAAAAATTTCTGCGCGATGGGTCCCTCACTGCTTGAGTGCTGAACAGAAGCAATGTCGCCTTTATTTTTTAATACGGTTGGGAAGTGTTACCTCATCCACCCTACAGTCCTGACATGAGTCCTCCAGACTCTGACTTATTCCCAAAGTTGAAACAACCCATGCGAGGACATCGTTATTCACCTCTTGAAGAGCTTTCTGCCGCCGTTACCCAACCCGTTCGTCAGATGAACAAAGATGGCGTATTAGATGGAATTGCAAAGCTTTCTACACGTTGGAACACGGTAATTGAGAAGCAGGGAGACTATATTGAAGGATTGTAAAGAGATGTTGTCAGAAAATAAACATGTAAGCAAATAAAAAAAATTATGTACATTATTTATGAAATGACCCTTGTAATTAAGAAATTTAATTAAGAAAGATGTATTAGAAGTTATAATCACAAACAGAATTAACACTGTTGCACACCACTATAGAAAAATTATTCCGATTAGCGCCTTCAAGCTTCACAGCTCATGATCGGATCGGAAATAACAATAATAGGACTAGACAACTTCTTTATACCCCCACTTACCCTACAGCGCGTACACATTTTTGTAAACAGACTTTAAGTTAAACGTTCTTTCTGGCTGTTACTAACTAGCGAGTTCAGTCACCCGTGTCGGTACTTTACATTTCTTTCTAATATATTCTTTCTAGAATAGATTTCTTTGTTTTTATTTATAATTTTAATAAATTGACGGGTGAAAATCATTGAAACTATTTTATTGTTTTATCTTTTACTATAATTTACAAAATGGATTTTCACCAAGTAAAGGCATCAAGCATTAATTATTAAGTTATTATTGCTTTAAGGATTGTAATCCTGGACTTCCGGAACACTCTTTTTCTTGTTGTTTACGGTAAAGATCATCGTACATTAAAGCGGAAAGTATCATAACTTTGGAAAATGATATTACGATATCCGTCACATTTTCGCTTTCCACAGTTCGTCTGATAGTGTCATACACTTCCCTAATACCTGTTAATTTTATTCTAACTACATTCGTGCTCTTCGTAACGTACACCTCATAACGAACGTTTAAAACACCCACACCGATACAGAATTTAACATTTTTATTTATTAAGGCCTCATGATTTGCTAACTAAAGCACTATACAGTACAGATACTAACAGTATACCAATTGAAACAACCTAATTAAAATTATTGCTACTAAATATCTGGTCTACTAAAGAAATAACGTCCATCAAATTCTATAACTGGCCTGCCTAGCAACCAGATTCTTTTGTATGGAAAATTTCATAAACATTTTTTGGCTAGTTTAAAACTAAAAGTCATACGTTTTAGAAGATCGTTATGCCGTTCGTAATGATCACAAAATATTGAGAATACACACGTCCCATTTATTCTAACGTAGGCCTACTAAATCCCATGAACAAACATGAAATACAGCCACGTCTGAAATATAGGCATGTTTATATTCACATGATAGAGAGAATGACAAAATAATAATAGTGAGAATAGTGATAGATCTACTTTTGTCGGTAAGCTTATTATTAGCAGAAATAATAGAGACGAAACGTGAAGAAGGATGTACAGTAGGCCTACTCTACGCTGAAAAGCAAGTGCAAACCCTAAACAGACGGATTACGTTTAAAAAGAGGAAGAAAGGCAGTTTTCAGATTTTCAAAACCCGCCTGAATTATTAAATAAATATAAACACGTGTTTACAAAAAGTTAAACGCCAGTCATACACCGAAGCTTGCAAAATTTACTTGTAAAACAGACTGCAGAAATTCCTTTTTTGCGAGTCACTTCACGGAGGTCATGAAGAGGCGAATGTGTCGTTTTAATATGTCTCTTTAATCATTTAAAACATCAAAGCAGTGTTTACAATCCTCCTAACCTAAAATTAAAGATACAATTTACATAAAATAAAGTAAATTATTAATTTGTGCACAGTAGTAAGAAAAATAATAATAATTTGTGAATACATCATTCTTAAAATAACCATTACAAATCTATAAGTGTAAATACACATTGTAATAATATATACATACATTACATATTGTATACTTACACATTTACATACGAATGTACAGTATATATACACATATGTTTCGTAAAATATTTGAAGAATGATATTGACTAGAATGTAACATATTTTTTCGTAACTACACTCTGACCACATTCTGGGCAAGAGTTTTCTCCTGATATTTTTACTGTAACCCTTTTTATTTTTTATTTTTAAATGGCTACTTTCATTGTTATTTCTATAGTATTTTCTAATATCTCAGAACATTACGTATCGGATCTAAACAAAATAGAAATCACTTTTTTATTATTAGTTTTTCTTCAAACCTCCACAGGGTAAAGCGTATAAAATAATGCGTATAAAACCTACAAAAATAATCAAATACAAAAAAATAAATATTAAGTTTCTAATAATTCAATGTCTACAACATAGATCTGTATTAAATTTACAGGAACTATCACTCTAATAGCGTAGACTATGTATGCCAAATTTCAACTTGAATGTTTAAATACAAAAACAAAATACGATTTCCTTAGTTAAGCTAATTAGTCGATTACTTATGTAACACACGTCTTAAAGGAAATTATTTTTTCTTAAACTAGGTCTTTCTAAGTACTGTAAAACAGTTAAAAAATCAAAAACTCAATTATAGCTTTTTCCCCAACTGCGCATACGGGTTTGACTCTCGCTAAGCACTATCAGTGTTTCTTCGTACAAGGAAGTAGTTGCTTTGCTGTGTATGTACTCTTAAACGATTACAAGGAACGTAAATTATGTTAAACGTTGCCTCTGAAGAGGCTGCGGGAGTTAAAACCGAAAAGATCTGTTTAATTTTAAAAAGGTCTTCTTCTTCACTTCACAGAGTAGCACATTGTCCTGCTCTGTATTCAAAGTATATCTCTTCATCTTGCTTTCGATCTTCCTGCATCCCATGTTTCAAAGGGCCTACAAGCTACTTTAAGTAACCGTCTATCCTCCATTTAATCCTGATATCGTGACTATTCCTTGCGAATTCTGTCTGTCGTTTATCGAGAATAACCGTAGCTCATTCCTAACTTCCTCAGGTGAAAATGGCCTGTTTTTCTCAGAAACTCAGTTTATGTACTTTGATTGTGATTTATAAACTTACTTCTAGGCGCCCACTATTCACACCCAATAGCACAGGCACTGCCACTGTTTTATTGTATATTGCTTCGCTCGAGTCAAGCCACCACTTTCCATTTAAAAAAAAAGATGTTTTAGACAAAGCCTTAGTAAGTTTTGTTTTAAGCGTCTTAAACTACATTTAAATATCTGATTTAACAAAGTCGCTTGCCTGTTTGATAAATATAACTTGAATAATTAAGTAATCGATTTCAATAGAAATCGTATTTTTTTGCCGTCATGCTTAATATTTTGGTCTAAAAATTCATAACACTATCGCTATTAGAAGAATATTTTCTTTAAAGTACGTAAAAATTGTATAGAAAATTTAGGGTTGTTAAAGATTTTTAAAAATTATTGACTAGGACGACAAAGTACATTCTCCTACACTGCATGGTAGGCTATATCACGCATAAATTAAAATTTTGATTTAGTCTCGGTGATTTCACAAAAGGGCATGAGTCACAATTTTTACGAAATGTAATTAACAATGTTCTTTCCATATTAGGGACCGATACACTGTTCAGGTTAGAAAAGCCATGAGACTTATATACGTAAGCTTGGGTGTTGTTGTAATTTTTGAAGGTGAGTATAGAAAGGATACGCTCTAGTCGTTTGTGTACTCACACCTGGTAAGATGATCAGCTGATCCATTCAGAAGTGTTAAACATTGTATGTTCCTAGTCATATTTCATCGCTTATGATTGAAATAGTTCAGCATTTACCATGACATCTGTTAAACCGAAGACATTTTAAACTTTAGTGGCTGGTTGCTTTTCTTTCAAGTGACAACCTTGGGAATTAAGTTCCACACAGTGGCTTTTCAACCCACAGCGTGCATCGTGTTTTCATATTCGAATAAACGTTTAGGAGCAGTTAAGGCACGTCTATTTATTGATGGTATACGGAACATACTTTTGTTCTATCGAGAAACCAGAACAACCAGCTACTGCATTAAAATATGAGGGAATTATCCCTCTTTCAAAGTGAAAGACATTAAGAAGACCGCGCAATACGTTGAGCCTGAATACATGGATTTTTACACTGAATTGACCACATGGCAACAGGGATGCAAGATGGTCGTGGGGACAGAAGAAATGTTTTTAGTGATATAAAACGGATGATGATATTTAATATCTTCTTGGGTTTTAATTATTGTTATCGCTACTTTTAGTATTTAAAACACGTAAATATATATTGGGTCCTTCAGTCTTTCGAGTGGTTGTACCCTCACCGCATATACCCGTGGTGCGTGAACATGTAATTCAAGAATTTTATTACAAAATAATTATATTTGGAATTTTTATTTTTAGTAAAAACTAAGAGAGAAAACCGCTGATTGCTCAAACGGCGAAAGGCAAAATTTTGTTATTTTCATTTTTTGAGTATGAAACATAATTATTCAACACAATTAATGCAACACTCAACCGTAAAACTACAATAATAAACACAAATTTCGTCATTAAAAATTATCATTACGTTTTTAACACAGTATAAAATTTTATAGGAGGTTTTTATTGTTTCTTGAAAAATTTTAGTTTTAGTGACTCATTCCCTTTGTAAAATCATCGGTTCAATTGATCTTTATTTTTACGGAAAAATAAAATATATGTTCAGAAATTAAACAATAAAATCTGACGTATACGGTCTTACGGACAGAAACGGATTTTTCACAAACTGTTATCTAAAACTACACAGCTGATCACATTCCAAGTCGTACAGGATTAAGAGGACAACACTACATCTGGCTACGAACGACACTCACATTGTGTGCACAAGTAAAGTTTAACAACAAATATCAAAACTAGAAATCTAAATCGGTACATGTTTTCCAGTTTGGTATGGGATTGTTCGCGACAAAACGGATCGTTGTAACACTTCGCAAAATCGGATTCGCCGAAATCGAATATTTACTCCAGGTAGACACACAAACGTGCCGTAAGTTCTAATAACTTCAACGGTACAGCTGCGGGCAACTCAAAATGTGTGGAAACCTACACAGTAATATTATAGTACAAACTTTTGTTAAGGTATTAAAGTGTTAACAGTATATAACGGTTTCAATTGAAAATTCTATTTTGGTAAAAATTTTAACGCTTTCACACGCTTTTCAAAACCAATTATTATAAAATTATTTTTGCGACAAAATCTTGTATTTCTATATCCTTCCTCTTTCGCAAGTTTCCTGCGAGAGTCTCAACATCTGCATCACTCTTCATTACATAGACCTACATCTTCTCACGCAATTTACAATTATTATACAATTCTCATGGTAGTAAACAATTATTAAATACTGTAATTTTTAATCACTGTCATCTTCTCACATATCACGGCATAGACAAGGTGCTGCCTGTTCCGCCTTCACAGATCTTCCAGCCATCTCTTCCTGGGTCTACCTACAGACCTGTGTCCTATAGATTTATATTTCCAGACTTGTTTGGACATCCTTGAATCTGACATTTTTTCTGACCGTTCTTTCCACTGTTGTTTATACTATTTTAGCCTTTTATTTAATTTAAGTCTTTAATTCTTCTCTTAAGGCTCCATTCTTTATACGGTCAAGTTTAGGACACTTTTTAACTCCTGTTAACAATGCCTGTTAAGAAAAAGACAAACGGTTAATGAAGATTTTTTTTTTTTATTCTACTAACATACACTGCTGTGATTTTTGTAAGATCATTCTCCTTATTGTTATCATCTTCATATCATCAAATATTTAAATGTGTATTTACTACTATCAACGTAATTTTCTCTTAGATTCTCAACAATAACGCATAGTTTTTTCAACGATTTTGACAATAAAATTTTATTATCATTGTCATCACTACGACTATATTTGTATCTAGTTTCAACAGCAAAGCACAGTATTTGCAACGACTCTGGCTTTACCATTCTCTTTGTTATTATCTTTAACTTTGTTCCGTCATACTACAGAGTTGTACATTAGTCAAGCAGCTGCTCTGGTCACTACTCGTTGACGAAGGTTGCGTCACAAAAGTGTTCGTATGTGTACGTACGACGGCTTCCATTTGTCTGCGGGAGCAGGCGATAAGGGATTCGGCCGGTGACAAATGTTCTCCGGACGTCGGGGAGAAACGGTCATTCGTCATACTCGTGAATACACGGACAAATGCCGCACACTGTACGCCTGTGCCAACAAATATGCTACACATTGCTGCTGATAATTCTACCACTCTTACCGGACTGTGCACGTTAATGAAAGCAAGGCCATTTCTAGTTTATCTTTTTAAATTATAAAACAGACAGTGGTGGCTGGTGTTATGATTGTAGCGTTGCACAACAACCGATATAGAATAATTAATCTTTAAAATAATAAACAAAAACATTAAGCCGTTACAAGTGTCGTCAGTTTCAACGGAAAACGTATTAGCTTAAACGCGGCAAATTTCAGGTACGAATCAAATATGGCGCGCAGGCTGGTGGTTGTAGTGCCACACTCCACACACCATAGGTTTGTAGAAGTTTTCTCCTCACCTTCAAGCTGATTCTTTAGCGTTCCTTTTTATTAAAAGCAATATTTGCCTGACGATTTATCCGACCTACAATTTTAAGTATAATAGATGTAAGTAGACGTATCCTAGGAACGTGTGTCAAACAGGCATTGTTAATGCCAAAGATAGTCATCGAGAAGGTGCAACGTTTCATTTTTTTGGGGTAGTAGGTATTTAGAAATTTAATACCGAGATTAGAGGCTTTTATTAGTCAGTAGGTCCAGAAAGATCATCATCATCATCATCATCATCATCGTCTGCAAGGATTACACCAAGGATGGTTTGTTCAGGCAAAGTCTAGAGCTGGTCACTCGAGCGCTTCCTCGGACGTCCCACACTTCTCCGTCCTTTCGTCTTATTCACAGCTGTGGTCAGCAATTTTTGATCCGTACGGCTTGTCCTTATTTGCGACAATCTAGTATGAATATGTTCCCCGGATACGTTACTAGCATACCGCAGGGTATGACGCACGGTAGGGGCTGCCACCTTCAGGCTTAACGTCCAGCCAGATTTTCTGTCTGGGTGTTCTCCCATGAACTGGCCATCTTACCAGACTTAAGAGACCAGTTGTCCCTGTTGAGATATCCAGAAGAATCTTTAATGTGGTGATTTCTCCTTGCCTCCCACATCCTACGTCGTTAACCGACGGAAGATCATCCGTTTTTAGGGGCAGTTTCCCACCCCAAGGGCAAGACGGTGCCCTAACCTCTACTTGACAATGACAAGTAGAGGAGGGACAGCTTATACCGGCTGTCACTCAGTCTCCAGAGCCGCGTTAGCTACCTGTAGGTATTGCCCATCCCCCATCACTTCGAGGTGCTGTTGGATATTTCCCTTCATGAAGGAATGAGACCGTAAGGCAGTACTTTGGGGGGCGCCTAGAAAGATGTCGTCAGAATGTACGGATTTTAACACCGTCTTGCAAAGAAAGTTGTTCGACTCATAGTGCCTCCGCCTGTTAAAACCAAGTGTCTGTATTTGCCAAACTGGTAACACAGCTCACGAAGTATATACACCAGCGTGTTTTTATACCTGTTTGGACGGAACCATAGTGCTAGTGCTCGGTCATCTGCAGACGTATACTTGTGCCAATTCCCGCGGCACCAGCTCCTTTCAAAATCTGATCGAGCCAAAGCTCACGGCAATATCAGTGATACTGAATTAAATCGTGCAAAAAATAGTCTAAATGGAACTGTCCCTTTATACGTACCCGCAGTAAATTTTCGATGTTTTTAGTATGCGACTGTATCGATACATTACGATTTCGAAAAGAAGAAGTGTACTAATTGTAAATTGTTCTATTCCTTACTACAAAGCGAGAAAACGTGTTGTTTTTATTTGGGAGGTTAGATAACAATGGTTTTTGGTTTTTTAGTTTACTGCTGAAATAAATACAAGCCAAGGCTGAGGAAAACATAACGTTTAATGTGTATTATACAACGCTTATAACACCGTAACACTTAAAATGAAGAACCTAACGTTTTTAGATTGAAAAATTAACAAAACTACAACAGCAAATGTAAACTTGAAAATAGAAATATTTATGGCTCTACATATTTTACATAATGGACGTTTGGTTTTGGTTAGCCACAAAACTAGTACTCGTTGCAAAACGAATATTAACGAAAAAACGAGTTCCGCTACAACAAAGTGACATGTATAGTAATAGGCAAAAGTTGGCACTTAGGCCACACCGCCTTACTTTCGAGTTCGGTGGCTTTTGAGTGATCTGCTCACAGAACGAGTGCTAATAAAAAAAACGAGTGAAAAACGAGTTCTACTGGAAAACCGTGTTCTTACACAAAAAGGGAGCCCATAATATAGAAATAGGCCTTACTTCTGAGTTGTTTTCTTTTTGTTTTCCCCCAAAAAAGATTTTTACATTACACGCGTATCAGTTTCCATGTTTAATTTCAGTTTTCATGTTAACCTAACAACATGAAGTTTTGACGTCACAGGAACACACAGGTGATATATTACTTCTACGAACATTTTCCATTAGAATGTTTTGTTTTCCAAACAAAACCAATTGCAATCGCCAGCCAACTATTTTGCAACACACAAAATTAACACTTGTATAATTCTTTCACCTACATAAAATTACGTGCGATATTCAGTAAATATCAAAGTAAAAAACTGCATAATCGGAATATGGAAAATGACTGCGGGTACGGATAAAGGTACAGTAGCGTCTAAATTAAGAAAATCTCCGAAAGCTTAGACATCGGTAAACGAATAACCAAGAACAGAGTCATGATAAACAAATCGCAACGAATCGGTGGATACATTGTTTTTGACGTCATTAAGACAAGATGATTAACAACCAGGAGCACAACTAGGATCACACGAGGGTCACAGGCCCCGGGGGCCGTGTTAGGAGGGCGCGAAATTGACAATATAGTATTCAGTTTCGTACTGAATGTTTCGCATCTTAGCGAGTATAACAATGCCGACAGCTACTAATATATAATTGAGTATGGACGTAACATATTCTTTGTAATGTGTAATCTAATATCAGAGATATGACATAGGCCTACATCAAAAACGAATAATCCTGAAAAAGTCAAAAGTTAAAACGCCATGCCTTAGCAGTTGATGACACTTTCAAAAGGACTAATTCAGTTATCATAATAGCAACTATTATTATGAATAACAATAATAGCGGTTGAAATGAGACTTCTCAGGCACGTGGCAGGGTATACTCCCCATGATCTTAGAAGAAACACAGATATACGGCACGACTGAATATTATGAGTGTACTCGACAGGATTGCCCAGTATCGGCTGAATTGGTGGGAACATCTTTGCCGAATGGATGACTGCTGCATCCCCAAGCAGCTATAAGTCGAAGGGACGGAGAGAAGTGGGACGTCCGAGGAAACTCTGGGGTGACCAGCTCTAGACTCTTTGCCTGTTTGAGACCGAGACAAACCATCCTTGGTTTACTCCTTGAAGATGATGACGAATAAAAAAATAATAATAATAATAAGCAGACATTGTTGAAAAATGATAATCACAGTATCGAATTCGATTTTGTGTGTTTATGGAGTTACTAATAAGTTGCGAGCAAGAAATTATGTGTTCTACTTCGTCAGTCGTTCCTAAACCTAAAAATCTGTCATATACAAAATTAAATTACATTAGTTGGTTAAGTTAGATTAAAATTTGTGGAACGAAAACTTTTAATCAAGTCATGACTAACGATTTCTGTACGTTAAGTTGTCCCATTTAAGAAAACTACAAACCGGCTCAAAACAATTGTATTAATTTTGTGAGTAATAATGATATAACAAACATTTGCTAGCACCTGTTTCACAAACGTTGGGCGAGGGGCGGAAACCAATTGTGCATGGGGTGACAGTGACCCTAGATGTGGTGGCTCTGTTAACAGTAAAGAACTATCGATACAAAGTGTTTGTGCAAAATCTGTCTAAAAATGATACGTACGTAGAAATGTCACTACTGCACGTAAACTGCGTCGTTCATTGGCTAAACAAAGAGTATCCGGTAAGTAAACTTTGGGTAGCATAATAACTGTTTACTCGTCAGCAGAATAAATGTTTGCTCCTCTACTTATCATTGCTTTGTTTGCTTCCATTCGGCTGATGATTTTTTTTTATTCAAGTGAAACCACGAACTCTTAGACGGTAAATTTTCGTCACTTATAGACTTAATACGCTGTACATGAGAACGTAAAACAGAGCACGCAATATATTTAAGTAAATAAGTATTATATATTTCGGTACTTAGCATAATTATACAGGATACACGAGACATTATTACGTATGAATACATATTTGCATTCGATAAAATTAATTAAGTCCCTAGTCTCTAAACAGTCCCGTGCCAGCTACCGACTATACATGTAATTCATAACCGATACTTTTGTTCGTTTTTAATGGCCGATTAGGGCAATTTCATTTTTATTGCAGAAGACAAGTCATCAGCGTCCTTTGTTCTTGTGCATACTTAGCGAGTAATTTGTTCTTGTCAGTTTCGTTCTATACTCTTTACTAAAAATTATACACGATTGCCTGTACAAAACACTGCATAGGTAATATTCACATAATATAGGCCCTTACATAATCTTTATTTATGAGTGTAAGCTTCAAAATTGGAATAATATACGAGGTTTTCCACTGTTACGAATGTCCGATTAGAAAATTGTTTTTATGTGATGTTGGTACACATGTTAGTGACAATCGTCTAAAATGTTAGCCCTATTTGATGAATAGTTTAGATTTTAGTAAGTCGTCCTTAGGTGTATTACTTTTTTTTCATTCTACAATACAACATTGAAGAACATGGACTAAATTTTGTATAAACTGTGAGATAAACTGCTCTGTCCTGGTAAACGTGTACAGGAGGCTTCTGGTAAGACTGCTGTGAATTAACAGGCGGTTTATGACCTTCAAAGACTGCCGTAAATTAGTTGAAGCTGGTGGTTGTCAGATGAAGATTATGTTTCTGTGTTCCACAAGATTTCATCGCTACGCGCAGTAGAAAATAAAAAGTACTATTCAGATATTTTACACCACTTTTATGAATCTATTCGTAGAAAACGGTCACATTTACGGAAGAATAATTTTTGAAAATTGCAGCCCGATAATGTACGTGGACGCATGTCATTGCTTGTTAAGAATTTTGCTAGGTTAGGCAAAAATAAATGGCATAGTGATAATACGGCAACTGCCGTATTGATCAGGTAGGTCCTAACGCGATCTTTCCTCCTCCCAATAGTGATAATTTCCACGAAATGACAATGTTTCGCAACCTTTTGAAGACGTAAAACGAAAATCTCAAAGCGAGCTCAAGGCTGTACCAAAAAGTGAATGTTGGAAATATTTTTAAGACTCCAAAACGTCTGGCTGAATCGTGTTAGACTCAACTGAGATTGCTTTAAAGAGGATAGCATAAGTGTCGATTAATAAAAGCATCATTAAAATAAAGAAGAACTGCATGAACTTTTTGATCAAACCTCGTATAACAGAACGATCGAATCACGTTACCAGTTTTAAATCGAACGTATTTCCGATATCTCATATGTAACGTATTGGGGTACGTCTCTCGATAACGTTAGAATACATTAAATTAACCCATTTTCGTAAAAATGTGACATACTGGTCCACGCTTTTACCCCACAAATCCTTACTGCATTGAAATCTTGAAAAATGTAGGGAGGACTGGGGACAAAAACATGAGACATCAAATTTTTAATAAATCGTAAAAACCCGTGGTGGACTATTAATTAAAGAGAATATTAACACTAAACTGTTTCCGTTTTTGAATTTTAAAATTTGTAGGATATCAGGGCATAAAAAAAGATCTAAAATTTGAAAAATTGCAAAAATCTATGCCGGGTACCAAAATAAAGGGACTGAATTTCAGATCTAACTCAAAATGTAGTGTTTATTTTTTTTTATTTTTTTTTTTTTTTTTTACTTTACGAGCACCATTAGCAAAGCGATGAAAGTCAAAATTTTAAGAAAACTGACGTCTCTCAGCACCTGTTACAAATTTTGAATCGCGTTCAGAAAGTTGAAAACCTGTTTGTAGAAAAATGTACATGTTTTCATCAGTATATATATTTGCAAAAAAGAATTAGATATACGCGTATAGATATTTATAAGGAATTTTTATGGGCATATAAATTGCTTTACAATAAATTATTTTCCATTTCGCCATTATGGTTTCAAGTGGCCGTACAATATGAAGACCTTCATCCGGAAAGTGACAGGTTCTTCTGGAATCCAGCGGGGTATACAACTAAGCATCCAGCGGCAGCCTGTTAAGACCGATTGCCATTATACACAAATGACTAAGAATGAAGTTGTTGGAGACATCGTTCGGCGGGAAGAAGAGGGTCTTCTTTACCGGACCATTCAGAAACTACCAGAAAAGTGTAAAACAAACCAAATACCCCAGTAAGTTGCATACGCCTCACAACTGTATCGTAAAATATAATTTACGGAAATGAGTAGATATATACACCTAGAGATTTTAATAAATTTTGTAATTCCTTATATTATCCATTTATGTATCTTCTTCTGATAGTTCCTATCCATTTCGGATGTTGGATAGGATAACATACAGACTATTTTAACTGTGTACCAAATCAGGTCCTTAAATGTCTCAGCCATGATTTTCTCGGTCCCCCAACTCTTCTCTTTCCAAGTACTTTTCCTTGTAGTATGGACTGCAATAAGTAAAATCTCTGTTCATTTCTCATGATAAGTCCCAGGTACTGAAGCTTTCTTATCTTCACTGTGTTAATGACTTCCCTTTCTTTCTTCTCCTTTCTAAGAACTTTAACATTCCATTTAATCGTGTATTATTACGTAAAGCAATAACGATTTTGTGTTTGCACTTAAGAACAGACACTCCACCTTCGTACCGGACAGTGAATTATAGCGGCGACTACGAGGTTCTGCGAGATATTTCAATTTTGCCTATACATATATACCGCGCGCGCGCGTGTGTGTATGTGTGTCCGTGCGGAACCACAACTAGGGTCTCTGTCACTCGGAGCAAACACGGTTTCCGCCCCCCCGCATAATTTGTGGCTGAGGTGTTAGCACATTTTTATTATTTTAATACTCACTATATTAATAAAAGTGATTTTCAATTGGTTTGTAGTTTTCTTCAATTTATCAACTTAGCTACAGAAGTTGGCAGTCGTGACTTGTGCACTACTTATTTATATAGTAGTAATTACTTAATCACATAAAATCGAAACCTGTCCCATGGTTACTATCTCCAACACTATCTCCTTATTATGAAATTTAGTCTATTGAACAATTCATATGAGCCTTTCAAAAAGTCAACTTGCAAACATTTCTGCAAAAATTTCAATAAAATCATAAAAGCAAATACACAATGATCCCGGGTGTTCAATAGATGCAATAAATAATATCTGGGGTACTGAAATTTCAAATAGATCTTGCCCCAAACTGGTTCCTAAGTAATATTAAAACATTTTCTACTCCCTAAGATTTATTTCCCCTAAATTTAAAAATAACCTTGAGGTTGAAGCAGTCAAGTTAGATATGCTTTTATAAGTCCGTGTTTATAAATTAGGTTCGAGAGTATTGCTATAGGCGCCGTTTTTCAAAAGAGTCATCAACTGCTAAGGTATGCTGTTTTAACTTTTCTCTTCTTTAAGTTAATTTCTTTTTAATTTATGTCATGTCTAAATGTCTCTGACATCAGATTTTAATTATATAGAACATGATGTATTTATATAAATTTATTTACTACTAGCTGTGGGAGCGAATGTCCGTTTTGTTTCCACTAATTGCGGTCCTCTGTGTGTGTGTGTGTGTGTGTGTGTGTGTGTGTGTGTGTGTGTGTGTGTGTGTGTGTGTGTGTGTGTGTGTGTGTGTGTGTGTGTGTGTGTGTGTGTGTGTGTGTCATAGGAATGCAACAATAACTTTTAAAGTATCTTCAATAGTTTTAATATTTCAGTAGTCGCCATTGTATAAGCTTGTACTATAAACTCTTGTACTCGAGCCACGTACTCGGAAATATTTCATTGTATTATCGCACAGACTGAATTTCATACCAATCGAAAAGGGCCGTGTACACAGTCGATTGTTTGCTATGGGAGGCAACACCTGTTGCCGCGGGGACGTGACTGTATGTCACTGATTAAACAGATTAAATTTCGCCGGTCAACTAACCACGACAACGTGGAACAATTGTCTGTTCACTGCCTATGTGATTCCATTGGGTTGTAGTGTCCTATAAACGTTTGCAAATAAGCCTCCTTTGATTATAATTATTTCGAATTAAATAATTCTACGAATGACTTTCAATTCATTAATAACAGTAACAATAACAGCAATAATAATAATACATCGATCAAGAATAAAGGAGATATCGGCGAGGAGGAAGAGAGAGGAGATAAAGGGAGGGACCTGTTGAGCCAAACGTAGTCCACAGTGGCTTATACGGAAAATAATTGACTAATAATAATAATCAGTTCAATTCAAGTATCTTTGAGAAGTTATTGAACACAATGTCTCTGAGAAAGAAGCCATTAAACCACGAGTTAACAAGATGAAATTTGCTCACCATTTAACCAAGGACACATATAACAAGAAATCAAAATCCATTAATGACAAAGTTGGGAATTATTCAACAATAATTCGCCCGGAAGCACTTTATACAGGTGAATGTTTGACTCTGAACAAGAAAATGATGATGGAAGAACTGGAAGTCACAGAAGAGAAAATATTAAGAAAAATCTTGGGATAAATAAAATATGGAGAACAGTACAGAAGACGCCACAATAATAAGCTATACACACGTGTTCAGAAAATCACAGACGTAATTAGAAAAAGAAGAATAACTTTCTACAGACATGTTCAAAGAATGAGCCCTAACAGACTAACAGGGAAGTTTGTTAAGTATTTCAAAAAGCTCAAAGTGGTTCAAAGAAACAGGAAAAAAAGATGAACTCCATAATACTTAAGAAGACATTGAAGAAAGCTTGTCACTTAAAAAGAAAATTAAAAAATGCCCAGTGTTTTCAGGAAAACCCCAAGAAGAGGAGAGGTGCCATCTGGACTGACGAAAGGAGGGAGAGACATCGATCAAGAATGAAGGAGATGTGGGAAAGGGGGAAGAGAGATGAGAAGAAGGGGGTTTTTCAATTTCTCGTGATACTATTACTCTATTTACACTTTTCTTCGCGGGAACTATTTATCTGTTCTCTTTATTTATCTAACTTTTACAAGAAATATATTCTAAACTATCAAACAAAAGCTAAGCATGTCGCGTTTCTTACCACATTCCAAATTTTGTTTGGTTTTTACCTGAGCGGCCTTTAAACAACTCTACTCAGTACGGAAATAAAGAGAAATATGAACTGCAACAAAGCTACGCATCTTCAGGACTATTGTCAAAGCTGTTTTGTTGTATGAGAGCGAGATTTGGAAAGATCACGATGGAAATTACCAAGTGTCTGCAGCTCTTTATCAACATGTGCCTGAGGAAAACAGTTTAAATTTTCCGGCCAAACCTTGTTTCAAATGAAGATCTCTGGAGGAACGAGGAAACGAGAAACCCATTGCCAAACTGATCAAAAGGAGAAAATTGAGGTGGACTGGGCATACCTTGCGGAAGAACCAAAATGCAATTGAGCAACAATCTCTCTTTTGGAACCTTCAGGGAAGAAGAAGACGAGGAAGACCTAGTACCTCATAAAGAAGAACTGTAAAATGAAAGCAGAAAAGGAGGGGAAGATCTTTTCAGAGCGCAGAGTTCTTGCCCTAAATAGAGTTCGCTGGCGTAGCTTCGTCGAGGCCCTATGCTCTGCAGAGAGCGACAGGAATTAGTAGTAGTAGTAGTTTGGCGTGATCTCATCTTTTCACATGTACGCTTTAGACTGTGGCTTTCAAACCTCTTAATTTAACAGTTTTTTAGATAAATGCAACATTATACACACACACACACATTCTCTCTTCATATCAACCCAGAAATTCGTGGGCTTGCAATCTCTTTCCTTCCGAAGTCAGTGTCTTAATTTCAACACAACATACTTTCCACCTCCTTTTGTTTAATCCGTACGCTGCTGTCTAGGTCTTCCCCTCCCATTACCCTCGCCAATCATTCCCTCGTTCAGGGTAGTTAACCAGTTTGAATAAGTTAGTCTGTAAACCATCCACAACGCGCCTTCTTTCCGCACTGATTTAAACAGAATCCTCCTTTCATCCACTCAGCATCCTCCTTCAATACCTCTCAGCATCATGAGTGCCGAGAAAGGTATACAGAGGCCTATATATAATTTTGTAAAGACAATAAGCTAGTGACCTTGTTTGTGTAAGTATTGACATGGATCCTGTCAAGAACGCGGCTCGTCATATTTAGAACAATTTAACATAATTTAAAAACAATATTTACTACTAAATTTGTGAATATATTTTATTATTTTAAACAATGAGTCACAGCTGAAGAGTAATAAGAATTTTATGACTTTTCTGGAAGTGTTCATAACAGTTATCAACAGGTGGTAACCAAGTTACACATGATTACACAAGATTGACGTTTCCCACATAATATCTACATTTTATTTTATAAAAGGAAAGCTTTTAGACTATGAAGGAAATCTAAGCATTTCTCAGATCTGAAGTTTTTTTTTTGAAATACAGAGGTGGCAGAGTCTTCAGTGTTTAGAAGGTGTATGGACTTATTGACCGGTACCGCCTTAATATTTGATATTTTAAACCTTCAACAGACCCTCGGAACCTTCAAATGGTCAAACCTTCAACATACCATTTATAGTTGTTATTTATAAAAACTATATACAGTGTTTTAAGATATCATTGACGTTAATTTAAAATTTTTATTATTATTATATTCCGGCTGTACAATGTTTACACATTTTCCGTAACCAAATATTACAGAAGTGATTGAATTCTCATCTTCCACTGCTGCTTGTCCCTCCAAAGATATTTTTCAATTTCTCCTTCCCACAATATTGTTTGAATTTTTTATATCCAGGTGGCAGGTGCTCTTGCTCTTTTCCTTCTTCGTCGTGGGGTCCATTCCACAACGCTCCTTGGCAATATTTATTGTGCCATTCTTTTCGTGTGCCCATACCATTGTAATTTTTTTGTTTTTTATAAAATCATAAAATTGAATTTTTCACATTCATTCTGTCCTTTATGACTTTTCTTATTTTCTCAATTCGAGATACTCTTGCCGAACGTCTTCAAAAGTCCATCTCTGGTTTCATTAATTTTGTTCTTGTGTGTTTATTAGTAGTCTAAACGTCTGAGCCGTAAATCATGATACTTCTAAAAATAGATTTTAATATTTTGGTTTTAGTTTCTGCTGTAATTTGCTTATTCTACAGGATTCCATTTAATATAGATATAACCATTTTCCCCAAATTAATTCTGGATTGTATTACTTTGTCTTTCTTCCCACTGGCCGTAATTTTCACCCCATTTAAAAATTTCATCATCATCTTCAAGGATTAAACCAAGTATGGTTTGTTCCGGTCTCAAATAGGTGAAGATTACAGCTGGTCACTCCAGCCCCTCCTCGGACATCCCATACCTCTCCGTCCCATCGTCTTATAGTTCCATAGTTGTTTGGGGATGCGGCAGTCATCCGTTCGGCCAAGATGTTCCCACCAATTCAGCCGATACCGGGCGATCCTATAGAGTATACTCCTACTATTCAGTTCCTGCCGTATACCTGTATTTCTTCTACGATCATGGAGACTATACCCTGCCATGTGCTTGAGAAATGTTATTTCACCCGCTTTGATGCAACTGGCCTGACATTTCGTTAAAGTCCAATTCTCAGACCCATAAAGAAGTGTGGGAAGAGCCATCACCTTGTAGAATTTCAGGCGTGTCCCTTTACTTGCTGACTTAAGGGTTCGCCTGATGGTCCGGCATATGTGTGAAGGTTAAACTCATGCAACTTATTCACAACGTCGCTGCTTTCAATATAAGACACACTGTAGCCCAGGTATTCAAAACTGATAACTTTTTAAAAATTTATTTTAATATAATTCACATTCCGTATTAGCAGTGGGCCGGATAGTTTTCTACAACCTGTATCTTGTCACACAAACACACACACACACACACACACACACACACACACACACACACACACAGTAGAGAGTGAGATTGTGTTCGTATGGCGCTATCTTACGGATACTCGGGACCTGTTACATCTTCTCTCACCAGTGAAGGTGACCATCGTGACTTCACTGCCGAAACGTCTGTTTTTGTTTTCATTGTGAATTTGTTAAGTGTCTTTTACATTTTCTATGTAGCAGTGATGTTATCATAGCCGACTTTCGATACAACCATCATTTTAATAAAGTTGGATCACCGTGTAACAGCCCGGCATTCCAATCAGGTACCGTCAGTGAAAACTCTCTTAACGAAATGATAAATATTATCTTAACTTTTAACAACAATTGAGGACTAGTTTAGGAATATATTAAACATCATCACGAAAAATAATCATAACGTCTAAGGAATAAACGAAATAAAATTACCGTTATCAGCTGTCACAAACTTCATTAAGAAGGCTACAACGTGCGCCCCGAGGGTGATAACGAATGCAGTCTATGACAGTGGCAGTGCCGGGTTCATACGCCGACGAAGGTATTTCTTATTATGGAATCGGAATTTACTAGCGGAGAATTTATGGGAAACACATTCCTCGACGCAAGGCACGTTTCCTGCAGTGAATCCAATACGATAAATACCAGCTACAATAATGTTATCGACCACAGATGCGTCTCAGCTGAAAGCGTTACGTGAATCTACAATGACGATACGTGTAATGTAATATCTGCATGATCAGTCAGCAGTGGAACACGACTGAATGGCACAGAAAGCTATAGTTCGAAACACAACAGGTTCGTGTTTAGTTACAAGCATCATATTACTCTTTTTAATCAATTTCCCGCAATACCTGGGCTACAGTGTGTCTTAAAATACAAGCAGCGACGTTGTGAATCAGTTGCATAAGTTCAACCTTCTGTGCGGGACCATTAGGCGAACGCTTAAGTCACAAGTAAAGAAACACGCCCAAAATTCTACAAGGTGATGGCCCTTCCCACACTTCTTTATGGGTCTGAGAATTGGACTTTAACGAAAGGCCAGGCCTGTCGCATCCAAGCGACTGAAATGAGATTTCTCAGGCACGTGGCAGGGTATACTCTCCATGATCATAGACGAAAAAAAAATATACGGGAGGAACTGAATATTATGAGTATACTCGACAGGATTACCCAGTATCGGCTGAATTGGTGGGAACATCTTTGCCGAATGGATGACTGCCACATCCCCAAACAACTATGGAACTATAAGCCGAGGAGACGGAGAGGTGTGGGACGTCCGAGGAAGCGCTGGAGTGACCAGCTCTAATCTTTGCCTGTTTGAGACCGGAATAAACCATCCGCGGTTTAATCCTTGAAGATGATGATGATGATTATGATGAATTATGATGAGATCACACAAAACGTAAACAAATTTACGTTCAATAATGGCGACGGTTGCATACAAACCGCCTTTTTTGTTTTTCTACACGACTAGTTACTTGTGGTTTCGAGAGACTTTTGTGAAGTAAATTCCTGACGATGTCTTAAGCTTTTACGGCCGGCGTCGTAATTATTACTAAAACTATTTAGCGGGCTAACATTCCGTGGTCTTACGTTGTTAATTCCAGACGTTTCAAATTCGCCATTGGAGGCGATCTTCAGTATCTGAAGGACTTAAACTTTACTGCCACGGTACTGTGACAACAGCTCAGTACTGTGGTGTTACGTGGTCACCAGGGTATGAAGTGAATATCATTACCACTGTGAAATAAATCTCGATACTTAGGCTTGCATCGCGTCCAAGTGCAAGTGTCGAGGAACTGATTTAGTGCGCAGAGCTGCGATGTAACAAACGCACGTAGGGATTGCACCCGGCAACTCCTCGACACATGAGATTTTCACTACTACGAGTAGCCGGGTGGACCGACTAAGAAATGATGACAGATGACATAAGGAACATCCTTGGAATATACAACCTAAACGAAAGGATAAAACAATAGAGATAGGATTGGACAGACCATGTTGAAAGGATGAATAAGAACAAGATACCAAAACAAATCTTGGTTTATAATCCGAAAGAACGGCGAAATATTGAAAGACCAAAGAAAAGATGGTCGGACCAAGGAGTGCGCAACGCATCGTAAGGTCCACAGCCTGAAGAAGAAGAAGAAGAAGAAGAATTAGGAGGGGAGGAGGAGGAGGAGGAGGAGGAGGAGGAGGAGGGGAGGGGAGGGGAGGGGAGGGGAGGAGGGGAGAAGGAGAAGGAGAAGGAGAAGGAGAAGGAGAAGGAGAAGGAGAAGAAGAAGAAGAAGAAGAAGAAGAAGAAGAAGAAGAAGAAGAAGAAGAAGAAGAAGAAGAAGAAGAATTCGACATGATTATGCTATACAAAACACGTTTAACGGAAAGCTGTGAACCTGGAAAAATTATTCAACTGTAAAATGGAAACCGATGCCATTGAAGTAACGCACCACTGGCAGTTTCTTGGAATGCCAATCACTCGCCTCATAATCATTAATTAAATGCTAATTTTGAATATGTAAACTAATAACTATAAAACATGCAGATAATGTTTTTAACATTATCATTGCTCACGTGTAAAATCCCTTTGAAGTGCGTGCACGACTTTAATTGCTTTCAATTACAATTATCGCTTCAACTATATAAATTTCTCTCAAATTGATTTCACAGAGCGGCAGACAAATTCGATTGAACTGAATGACCCAAATGTACGTTTAGTCCATAATAATTGATAAATGTGTTTGTTTTAGACAGTTTGTCAAACATATTATACAAATAACCTATATTAACTTAATCCGCTTTTCTACTGTTTAACTGGTATGCCACTAACCGAAACACAATTTCAGCGTGGGGATGCAACGCGGTAGTAGAGAAATTCGCTCACAAGCAAACATGTAACTGTTGTCATATACCTGTACGTAAATAATCATTGCATGAAATAACTAATCTCGTAATAATTGCATCCTCATAAGATCTTTACCTTCGAAGAGAATAGAAAGACACGCGTTACGAATACCTAGCTAGAGCAATTACTCGCACAACGCGCGTTCCTTAATACACCCGTTAATAAATTTCAGTTACGAAATTGTATTCTTCAGAAGAACGCAGGGCAAACGTAAAGTCAGTAAATCATCTTGCATGTCACAGATTTTGTGGAGCACCTAAGGAAAACATTCCTATTGTAATGGAGCCTTGTGTTGTGTTCCCAAGTATTGTCCTTTCTGATGGTACCGTAAGAAAGTTCAGCGGTGTTAGGTTAAATTACTAGAAACAATATATAATGATTTCGTTGACTTTTCGATGAAACGTTTTCCTATATCTTGGGCCTCTATAACGCACTCAAAAAATTATTGTACAGATTAGGTGTGTGTTAGCTTCTGTATGTGTATGTTTGTACACACTATGTAATTGGGCGGGTGTAATACTACACAAGTATACTGTATTGCATTACACTTAAACTTATTATGTTACTATTGAGCAGAAGAAAAGTTCTAGGATCTAACAACACCAATACTGAAGTAAAAAGAAGAATATATCTAGCAAATAAAACATATTACGGATAAAAAAAGCACCTGGCATCTAGCTTCATCTCTAGATGCAAAATTTATGGACTTGTTTCTGTGCTGATATATAGCCTACTTCAGAAATCTGGACGATGATAAAAAATAGTGAAAGACTTCTAGTCTGCTTTGAAAGACGGATTCTAAAAACAAGATTTAAAGGGGTACAAGAAAATGGAATGTGGCGCAGGTGCTATAATTATGAACTACACCATCTTTACAAAGAGCCGGACTTTGTCAGCATAATCATAAAATGTACAGGCTAAGGTGGGTTAGACACATAGAGAGAATGGAGGAAGGACAGTCTACGAAACATATCTTCTACCAGAAACCAATGGGTAGTAGAGCACGGGAAAGGCCCCGAAGATGATTCAAAGATCAGATAGAGGAGGACCTCAGACAGCTGAACATAAGAAACTGGAAAGCCAAGACACGCAATAGGGAAGAATGGAATCGATTTTCGGAGCAGGTCAAGACCCACCAAGGGTTGTAGAGCCACGGCTGATGATGATGAAGTTCGAGGATCGGTTATTCTGATTCTCATGTACAATGTTATTTAGTCAATTTTTTTCCCAGGAGGTTAGTATGGATTTTTCTTGTTTAGGTTCAAATGTTTTCTTCTGGAGTTTCCGTCCGTTAGTTCTTCAGGAAAACTACAAGCATAGTGGGCTCTTCAACTGAGTACTGCTAGATTCTATTTAATCACGGAAATAGTTCTAGAGGCAAGGTGCGTGAAAAAGATTGACTGCGGGACCTATTCATAACGGTTAGAATCATTCTGGAAGAACTTTGTGCCAACAGATAGTGAGTGAGAGATACCGTTCAGCGTGGAGAATATGCATATAATATCCGCTGGAACTGTAATACTTATACACTTACAACAAGAAAAATTTATTTGAACATTAGCCGATAACAAAGGATTGATGATAGCAAATGTGACGAATGACTTTGCTAACAGTGTACTGTTTGATCTACTTCAACCGCAGAACTGTTGTGGAATCTCACATTTTCGAATTTCCAAAAGCGGTGCAAAATATGCTAAGATTGTTCAAAAAGGTATCCGAACATGACAACGAGATATTAAAGAGTATTACTGTATTTTGTTTCCTTTCGTGGTATTTCATTACTAGTTGTTCATCGAGGCTAAATTCTACACCTACATAGACAGATAATACGTAGATATGTAATATTATCAAATTTGTAATATAAATTATATATTATTATTATTATTATTATTATTATGTACAGGTACGTACATAGATAATAATAACGAAAAAGCATAAATGTGAAACGGCTTAAGCACATAATATATCCGATAACTTGTACTGACGTATGAGAACTTTGTCCGACAAAGTTTCTACGCAAAGGGTACGCCCGCAGGCTTTACGGAACGAGTTCGCACGAGTATTGAGGAATCAGGTAAACCTCACTCGGTTTGGAATGTAACAAACGGATAAGCATTAATCGGTTGCGAGTTATTAGTTGTTAGGACTCAGTTTAATGTGTATTTTGCCAAACGTGTTGGATATAATTAAAAATAACAGTTAGAGGAAAGCGTATAGCATTCAAATGACATTTGTAGCTTGTGAAATGTTCTGTTAGTTGCCTGCCAGGTAGAAAAATATTATGATTTTTCAACAAGGCACACTGAAATTAATTTGTTGAAAGGAATTAATACATTTTCACGAACATACAGTTTTGGTGTTTAATATTCAATAAAACAATCTCTGTCGAGTGAATGCGTCTTTGTGGAACAGGCGCAATTACTTTTACAACCAAAAGAAAATGTGTTTAATTCAAATAGAGTGTTTATATAGTTACTACATCTACAAACGTTTACGAGTGATTTCCAATTGACGTCTTTCTAAAGGGAGACCCTAGTGCCTTTGTCTTCCGTGCTAAACTTTATTACTTTAGGTACTATTTATTTAAAAGATTATTGTACCTATTTAGCTGACAATTTTAAGACTACTAAAACACTGCTTTGTCTATAACTAAGACCTAAAATATGTAAAATATTATGTTTGGTGTACAAGATACGAATATTTGTTTATTCAGTAAAAAAGTGTGCTAAATTTTGATAATTATTTTTATATTTTCATATGTAACAAATATAAATGTAATAACATATTATTCACCTGAAGCATAAAGAGATGTACAAATGTTAAAACTTTCGTACAGATACGATACGATACTTTCGTATGTCGTACGATATTTGTAACTGTTTGCAAAATATGTGTACCAAAAACCAAAACACTGAAAACCCCTCATAAAATATAACATGTCTCCATAAAGAAAATTCTTTGTAATTTATAATTTACAAATTTTCACTTTCCGTTTGTCTTGCTTTCAAATACTGCTACCCTTCTTACTGTCTGCTTACTATAGTTGTTTCCGTTAGCCAACTTAATTTTTACAATAAAATCTTGTTTAATTCCATTTAAGTGACATAAAATAAAATTAGTACATGTGTGGAGATAATATCAGTGGCACTAAACAGAATGATAAAACAAAACGTCTATACAAAGCTTAACAAAAGCAAGACGAAACAAAGGAAAGTCTTCCTCACACTTACTGTTTACAGTACAAGCTGGCACGTTTGTTGTTCTTTCTTGAGCAAATAAACGTACCGTGTCAGTAAACAATTATATATTTACAGTGTGTAGTAAGTACACTTTGATGTAACGACTGACTATTTCCGACCTCACGTTACTCGTTTTCAATTGCTTTTCGTTTTCATAATTTTATTTATCATTATTGAAAGTGCAACGGCAGTGAACGGTGTTATGCGTGGCTCTTCTCCGTCATAGCCAGTCCAGTAAAAACAAAATATAACGTTTTTAGACCCCCAAACGTTACTCATGTTCTGGAAAGGATGAGTAATGCCTTTTGGTCTCATTCCTTGATGAAAGGAAATATCCAACCGCACCTCCAAGGGCAACACCTGCAGCTGGCTAACGCGGCTCTGGAGACCGAGTGACAGCCGGTATAAACTATCCCTCCTCTACTTGTCAGTGTCAAGTAGAGGTTGGGGCACCCTTTTGCCCTTGAGGTGAGAAATTTACACTAAAGACGGATGACCTTCCATTGGTCAACGACGTAGGATGTGAAGGCAAGAAGAAACCACCACATTAAAGATCCTTATGGATATCTCAACAGGGAAAACTGGTCTCTTTAGTCTGGTAAGACAGCCAGTTTATGGGAGAAACACCTAGACAGAAAATCGGGTTGGACGTTAAGCCTCAAGGTGCCAACCTCACCGTACGTCTTACCCTGCGATATACTAATAACATATCCAGGGGACAAATTCACTACTAAATTGCCTCAAATAAGGACTAGCCGGACGGTTTATAGAAGAAACACCGATATACAGATATATGGCAGGAACTGCAGATTATGATTATACTCGACAGGATCGCCCAGTATCGGCTGAATTGGTGGGAACATCTTTGCTGTATGGATGATTGTCGCATCCCCAACAACTCTGGTACTATAAGCCGAGGGGACGAAGAGGTGTGAGACGTCCGAGGAAAGGTTGGAGTGACCAGCTCTAATCTTTACCTATTTGAGACCGGAACAAACCATCCTTGGTTTGATCCGTGAAGAAGATGATGATGATAACGCTTTAAAAAAAAACACGTGGGAAAAGCCGGAAGGAATTAGTGTGTCAAGGACCTTGTCCGTAATCCGGTAACATACGTATAATTGACTTAAAGAAATCATGATATACCTTCTCAGAATTTGTGGGATTCCTTGAAGCATGAACTTAGAATATTTTTGAAATATTTATACAGATTCGGCTATTTTTAAATTTTCTAAAAACTACTGCACATTATAACGATTTGATACTAAGATTTGTTACGCCGTCTTAATATGAAGATAAAATAAACTATATAAAATCTACACTGGGTACATTACTACCATACTGAAGAAGATGAGTAAAAATTAGACAGATTTTATCTAGTTTGGAATTTAATTAATTTGTCTCCGGGCTATTCGGCCGTGGTCTACTACCGCCGCTACAAGCCACAGACCTGTGGTCAACTGGTGAAGATCCGTGCCAGTTCCTGAATAGTTCTTACACTGAATATGGCCTCCAGCGGAGAGGCCGAAACTTCTGAGCATTGCTTTGCCACAGTACTGTGGTTTTTTACTGACGCACAACTTGTCAGTCGTTTCAAGACCGTTTCACTGAAGATTATCTCCAGAGGTGAGGTTGAAACGTCTGATTGTAACATCCGTCGTCACGACAATCGCAGTACACCACGGCGTTACAGCCCAGATATCAATTTGAATGATTAATTCTTCCACCTCCGTTGTCAAATAAATGTCATTGTGTCGGTTGTTAAGGCAGTCGAGGAAAGCTGTCTTTTTCTGTGAGGCGAGATGACAAAAGTATGATCACTGTACCTTAGTTAGATAGAGCACCCTGTAGAACAGAAGTATGATCACTGTACAACATGCAAAGTTAGAGCACCCTGAAGTTGCAGGTTTTACATTCAGTTGATTTTTCCGTCTAAAAATTTGATATAACAATAACAATAACGATAACGATAGTAATAATAAATCAAATTACATATTATTGTTATTAAGGTGCAAAGCCCAGCATGTGACTCTCCCCATGAAGAGGCCTTGCACACCTTTTTAAGTACTGCAGATTGACGAGAGACAGGATGGCACTGGAGATGGAGCTCGGGGAGCTGACGCCCGATGGCGTAGTTGAGATTATGCTTCGAGCCAAGGAGGAATGGGACCGCACTCTGCTCTCATTCTTTCTACTAGAAAAGAGAACAGGTCCAACTTGCACCTAACGGGCTGTAGCACACATGGGACAACTAGAAGGGCGCAATAGGCTCCACAGCCTGAATTAAGACGCTGAAGTGGTTCCAGAATGCATGAATTAGAGGTGGGAGTGAGAGTCCCACACACCAGGGCATAGACGGTTTCCTCTGACGGAGCGTAAATAATTTTTCCCTCCTAAAAACAACAAACTTTTATTTTTGTTGTTGTTGTTGTTGTTGTTGTTGTTGTTCCTCCTCCTCCTCCTCCTCCTCCTCCTCCTCCTCCTCCTCCTCCTCCTCCTCCTCCTCCTCCTCCTCCTCCTTCTTCTTCTTCTTCTTCTTCTTCTTCTTCTTCGTATTATTATTATTATTATTATTATTATTATTAATATTATTAAACGATAGAGTTATGCAGAAACAAAAATCCAGTTGCATATAGAAGCAAACAGTTTATAACAGTAGTATGAGATTGAAATAGTTTTGCTGCCAACTGTGACTACATTTCCGGAAAATCGTTGGGACGAACAACCGAATATTTCCAGTTTATATGTGCTATCAGCTTGTAAAACAAACTGAAGTTAAAACGTCACAGAAATAGGCCATTATAGCACCCTGCGTCTGTTTGGTGTGAGAAACAACACCTGTTGCCGCGGGGACGTGACCGTACCCAGATTCGCGAGTTATTTATACTGATTGAAGTGAGACTAATTCTCACTGGTCATTGACCTGTGTCAACAAACAGTAGTTATGTCTGTTAATTTGTAGTGGATGTGTACTACAGACAAGAGAGCAATGGAAACAAGACTGAAATGGAGATATGTTACATCTAATCCTCGGAAGCTTTAAGAGAAAATCAAAGTTAAGTTATTAAAAATTATTTTTTCAATTGGTAACTTTTAAAATCTCATCAATTTTTTAATTCCCTGTTAACACTGTCTTCATAAAAAATAATATTAATTTCTAATTAACGTAGTTCTAATTAATCGAGAAAGATTTATCCATCTTAAGCGGAAGACAGTATGTAAGTATAATCTCCTTACTTACGTAGTAGGATTCGTAGACTTTGGGAAGGATTTTGTCTGTGCCAACACAGAAAGAGTGTGAAAAGTTCTGGACTTACTGGTGCCACCCTACAACACCTTAACAAAGCGATTAAAAGCCTATATAATTCTCTAATAGTGTATTCATTATTGTAAATCGTAAAGTTTATAATCCTTAACCTTGCGTCAGCTAACGAGGGTTGATCAAGGTTGCTGTCTTAGCCCCCCCACTGTTTAATTAAACGACGTTATCAGAAATTGGTGAGAAAATTACTGATTCGGCGTTTTCCTTGATCAAGGTACAATATTGCAAGTGATATGGTCTGCTTAATCTGACAATGATCGAAAAGATGGAATATATGAATTACAGACGAGACCTTTACAAAATCGGAAATAAATAATTAATATACTAAATATTATTTTAAAATTACGGCTCCAAAAATTAAATGTTGTTTTTCTTCAAAGTGCAAATCTCAAAGGGTCAAAATTGTCACAGAAGATACAGTGATGTACAAACAGCGTGTTTAAATTTTCATATTCGTTTTCAATTATAGTAAAAACCTAAAACAAGAAAATTTATACCATCCGCGCACACACTCGGGCACAAATATAACAAATAATACCTAGAAGAAAGTTACATTCATTCTCCAGGAACGACAAATTCTTCTTGTTCTTCTTGTTCTTCGTGTTCTTCTTTTTTTTCTATTTCATACAATTTTGGTGTCAAGTGTCAGAGTCCGATATTCTCTTCCATCGTTGGGAAGGCGTTTAACGTTTAACAGAGCCTTCCACTTCCATTGCCTAACTTCTCAATATAGTTGATCCATACCAATCTTGGGCTTTCGGCTTCCTCTTCTTCCGTCTGGATACAAAGCCACGTGATGAGCTTCAGTTTCCTCATTACGTGGCCAAACCATAGCAAGTGTTCTTCCTCTACTACCTCAACAAGTGATTCATGCTGGAAGGGATTCCAAATAGTTGTATTCCTACTTCGTTCTCGCTCCTTCAGCCGGCTAGTCTCAGATACCTCAGTTCACTGGCTTTCAGTCTTTTTGTGATGTTCTGTACCACAGTGACATTTTCTGTCCCGTAGAATAACGCGTACAGGAAACTAAGACAGTAGGTCTGTCTCATAGTATAATGGGGACTAAAAACTAAGACAGTAGGTCTGTCCCACAGAATATTGGAGACAGAAGACTAAGACAGGAGGTCTGTTCCATAGAATAACGGGGATGGAGTACTAACACACTAGGTCCATCGTATAGAATAATGGGGACAGATAAGCTTGACTTCTTTCTAGATTTCCTTATTACCCACAACACCACTGAGTAAAATAAACCCACAACAGAAATTGAGAAGTATATTTGATTTGCTTTTTGCAACCAATGGTGTATTCCTCGACAGCCTTCCTATCTAAGGTGATTCCCGTTCCCAGAAATTCAGGCCTCTTTATCCGCTCTTTTCCATTTAATATGCTTGCACTTGTCTTCCACTTCCCTGACTTTCATCATCATGTTTTTTCTGTCAACAATGATAACTTGATTAAATTTGTACATTACCGTAAATACGTTATATTTGTACATAAAGATGTATTTTTTAATGCATGCATGCCATTTTGTTATGAAATATTTGCTGCTAATACACTCGTGTGTATTCATGGCTATTAAGTTTAAAAGATGTATCATTACCACAATCTTCACAATACGGCATAGGCAAGATGTTGCCTGTTCGGCTTTCAAAGGTCGTCCAGCCATCTCTTCCTGGGTCTACCCAGACAGACCTGTGTCTCCTAGGCATATATTCCAAACGATACAGGGCAATCCTATCGAGTATACTCATAATATTCATCTCCTGCCCTTTATCTACTTTTCTTCTGCGATCTTCATCATTATCTTCACAACACGGCATAGACAAGACGCTGCTTGTTCCGCCTTCAAATATCCTCCAGCCATTTCTTTCTCGGTCTACCTACACACCTGTGTATTTCAAGACTTGTTTGGCTAGGCTGGAATCTGACTTCCTTTCAAAATGTTCTTTCCACATTTGTTTATATTTTTTTGTAAACTTTCATTTAAGTTACAAACTTGTAATTCTTCTCTTATGGCCTCATTCTTTATATTTACGATCAAGTTTAGAACACATTTTAACTGCTCTTAAGAACGTCATTTCTGAGGCCTGTATTTAACCGTCACAGGCAGGTACCCTATAATAAGGAAATTACTAAACTCAAACCCTTCAAAGTAATCTCTGTGTATTGCCTAGTATTAAGAGTGTAACGCGATTTTGTGTTTCTATTCCATATTTTTGTTTTTATTTCCTCCTGACACGTGCTGTTTCCGCTGTGTCTACCAGTGTTTCTTCTATATTTCGAGTGCTTTTTGTGTTTTTTACTGTCGTGGTTTCCTAGTTCTGCCCCTCCTTCTCGTCTTCCCTTATACGCCCTTGTAGTTCTCCTTTCCTCGCTCGTTTTTACTTGGAACATCTCAATTGTTTTCTTCTGCTATAGACACTACTACGGGTTTTGTGCTTGACCTGACTCTAAACGCGTCTTGTCTAATTTTGTTCACTAGTGTTTTATTTTATAATTAAAATTCTCTAATTCACAATCGCGTAGATGTTTATTTTTTTCTTTGTTGTATTAAAAATTATAAAACATACGTTTTGTATACTGTAGTAGTCGCTGTCAACGGTTAGTAAGCACTAAATTATCTAAGCCTACCAATACGTATGCTCAATACTGACGGCGCTAAATCTTAATACATTTTTTAAAAAGTATTAAACCAACTTCAATAAGAAAAAATTAATTTAACACACCTAAAATTATTTCATTGCCTTGTCGGAAGACTCAAGACACGCTGGATTGACGCCGTGGCGAGGGATTCTAATAATTTACTTAAAATAAAACGATGGGAATCGATAATTAATTTGGAGAAAAATGGAGGCGGATGATTATGGAGGCTAAGGTTCGACTTCGAACTGTGACGCCATAGAAGAAGAAGAAAATTCTTTCGTGAAAAGGATTAAAAAGTTCAAAATAATTTTTACAGTCAATAATATGCAATATGATAACTTTTAAATTTGATACGAAATCTGTGCACCGAAACATTAATTATGAATTTGTATACTTAGTACCTTATACAACGTGAATGAAAAAACTAGCTTTCATAAAACATTATTCCAACACACTTTCTGAACTTAGTACTGGGTTGGCTCAATAATATGAGACCGCCACAGGAACATCCCCTTTCAAATAAAAAAAAATTTATTAAAGTCGGTTCAACCGTTCTGGAATAATCGGCGAACGTAAGAGAAAGTTGGACAAAATGGGGAGCCTAGTGATATTTTGCACAATTACGAGCATGTAAAAATTTTTAAAGTTGTTTTTTACATTTTTTTATATGTCATATATTTGTCTAAACTGCACTATGTTTACAACATTTATTTTCAAAATTGATTTCTCAGAAACAAATATTTTATGGAAGAAATCATTTTTCCACGTTTTATCGAACCGGTGTGACAAAACGGGGAGCGATTTCAGAGTAAAAATTAATTATCAAATGTAACTAACTCACTAAATTTTTAGCGTTACTAGTTAATAAATTGTGTGAGTAGCTGTGAACAAGCAACATTTAAATTTAAAAAATTATGTTATGAAACTTTAAAAATTAATTATTTTTGTGTCATCATATTTTAATTTCAATTAAGATCAAATTACAGATTTACGAGAAGTATATCATTAACGCATTTAGAAACATTAATATCATGTGTTAAAACATCATTTAGATGTGTTTCAAACATTTAAATTTCGTGAAAACAGAATACACTTACAACTAAAACTTATTAAACAACGAAAACAGCTTATGTATTTAGCAAACAGTTAAAATAATTTTTAAATTTTACTGTAAGATAGAAATAAAAATGACCACAGTTTTAATTGTTTTAATTTAAAATAAACATTTAAAACCAATTAAATATAACAAATTTTAAAAATAAAAAAACAGTCAACAATATTCATCCACAAAATAATCGTCATTTTACTCAGCTTTGCTGAAAAGTTTATGTGCTCAGGTTTTGTACTGTATAAAAATATAAATCAATTTTAACTGTTGCCTGTTTCCAAAAAATATATTTTTAAAATATAGTAAAAATAAATATAAGTGGTAAATAATAATTGAAAAAATAACAAAACTTTTAGAGTTAGGTAGATAAAATAGGGAGGTTGTCACACCCGTTTTATTAAACCTGGCCATGTTGAAACATTCTGAATGGTATTCAGTCATCAGTTAACTAAATGTTGTTAAATATAGTCATATTACTGATAAATAAACGTTGTTGCTACTACTATATTTACATTTTCGTTTAAAGTAGCTAAGAAGACACAGTTAAGCGTTAAAACGAGTCAAAATTCGGTAACATCCGACAGAATTCACTTTTTAGAAAAACTGTGTTTACTGAATCACGTGAGACACTGAACACAATCCTACTAAATATACACGCTGTTTGGCCATAGTAGCAAGTAGTTTGCTATTCATCCAATAGATTTCGAAGTTAGTTTGCTCAGAACATGAACACTTCCCCCTTTGACATACCACCCTGTTTTGTTAAACTTCCCCCTACACAAAAAAACACATAGGACGAATATAGAACCTCCTCCTTTTTTTAAGTCAGTTAAAAATGGTAGTGAAGATTATGTCAAATCCCATTGGTAGATTGTATAATCCCACTGTCAAATTTAATTGGTTGTATTTGGGACGATATTTTAACGATTAATCAGCAATCACCAAATACTCGACGTTTAGTGGTATTAAATGCTCATGCCTTTGTGTGTGTGGGGGGGGATGAGGGAACTATTTTATATTATGACAGTGGCAACACCAGCAGCTTCATACGTGGAAGGTATTTCGTATTATGAAACCGGAATTTACGAGCGGGAAACAGAAGCACCCAGCCCACATTCCGCACAACGTGTGCCCCCCCCCATAAATTCAATGTACCGTAATAAACGCTGACTACAGTAGTTTTATGTCGCGGGGTGGCGCAGCCACCTACTTCTAGTTATGTACATTTATTTATTGCATCTGCAGTGTGTGTATTACGACGAGTCTATCAAACGTCGGGTCTACGACAGATACTTTTATAACAAAACATTTTTACGACATATGCTTCTCGTCACAGTATTTCACGGCATTCCTAAACGACATAAAAATAAACATAAAAATTTTAAATAAGTTTTAAAGCAAACAAATTAATAAAATTTCTGTTTGTAATAATAGAACATTTTAACACAGTACAATGACTGACTTAAAAGAAATAATTAAACTGCCAAATATCTCGTTTAATCGACCGCAAAAAGTCTTCCACTATAAACTGCTAGGTAAATTTACAGGGTGTCCCGGGAGGAGATTGAAATAATTTTAGAAATGGTTCTATAGTGTAAAAGAAGAAAAAAAAGTTCATATAAACATATGTCCGGAAACGCTTTGTAAGCGAGTTACGGCTAGCGAAAGATTTCGCCCGGGTTTCGGTTCCCCCGGGTAAATGAAGACTTTCTGAAATTCTGGGAAGGTAAATTAAGGGGCGAATTCTGTTGTTTCTTATGTTAGAAGAAAACAAACCTAAACGTTTTTTTAGGTTAGAAGTACAATAACTTTGTTAAATGATTAATAAATCCATGAAAGTTAAAAACAAAACTTGTAAAGAATTTAATTCTGAGAAAAATGGTGTAAAGAAAGTCAATAAAAATCAACAAAAAATTCCAATTTTGGTTAAAAACAAATTTTTGTTTTTAGGCAAAGATTTTTCTGTTTTACGTCAGATATCATGAAACTTACGGGAGATACATTTCTGCGACCTGTTTTATTCGATTTTCAGGTCAAAAACCATAAGAAACAACAGAATTCGCCCCTTAATTTACCTTCCCAGAATCTCAGAAAGTCTTCATTTACCCGGGGGAACCGAAACCCGGGAAATTTTTCGCTAGCCGTAACTCGCTTACAAAGCGTTTCCGGACATATGTTTATATGAACTTTTTTTCTTCTTTTACACTATAGAACCATTTCTCAAATTATTTCCCTCTCCTCCCGGGACACCCTGTATAAGTCGATTTTATGTTAAATAAAAGTGTAATGTGTACACGAAAATAAATCACTGGGTGACTTTGAAAAGTACATAAGTTAAAATATGCGATTTTCTTAATAAAGCATTTATCTTATAAATAGGCTTGTATTGACGACCTGGTAAAGAAATGGGAACATCTAGTGAACAATGGTACTAAGTTATCACGAGACAGATATTTGAATGTTCTCTTGTTTGCTGACGACTTGTCTGTACTTCAAAATACAGAATGTGATTTGCAAAAATCTGTTTTTAAGCTTCCTCAGATTTGCAAACAATACAATACGAAAATCTCCACTATTAAAACGAGCATTTTGAGGAATATGTAATGGCATTTTGAGGTAAGGAGCCAATAAGAACAAAAACCAATCATCATCATTTTCATAACGGTTTTAGGCTTTGCGGCCTCTTCATGTTCCATAGTCCATCTTTTCGTAGGTCTACCAACTTTTCTTCTGCCACTAGGGTTGTAATCATTTGCCATCTTTGGTATTCTACTTTCTTCCAATCTATCTATGTGTTGAATCCATTTTCTTCTGTACTCTTTAATCCTTTCATTAACCAACTGCAAAAATATCTAAATCACTTCTTATCTCTTTATTTTTTATATTATATTCAGTTAAAAGGTGTAATAGACGAGATCATGTAAGAAATTTAATTATTAGTGATCGAATTCTAGAACAGGTGAGCCACTTTAATTATTTGGGTAATGATATTGGCCGTGATAGAAATTATGACATTGATGTAAAGTTAGGTAAGTTCCAGACGATCTGCGGAACAATCAACTGTATTGTTAGAAACAAGGTACGTCGAGATAAAAAATTAATGTTTTAGAAAATTATAGCCGTCCCTGTACTGTCCTGGGGTATGAATTATGGACAACAACCGTAGTAGCATAACAATAATTATGGACAGAAACAAGAAAGTAAAATACAGGCCTCGGAAACAGCGTTCTTAAGAAATTTTAAAAGGTGTTCTGAACTTGACCTTATAAGAAAAGAGTTGAAGTCTTTAACTTGAATAAAACATTAAAAAATTACAAACAACTGTAGTAAGAACACTTAGGAGGAATTTCAGATTCCAGACTGGCAAAACAAGTCTGGAAATAGAAACCTATAAGACGCAAGTGTGGGGATAGACCCAGGAAGAGATGGCTGGAGGAGCTTTTAGGCGGAACAGCCAGCACCTTGCCTGTGCCGTGTCGTAAAGATGATGACGATCTTACAAATAGAATGTTATACATGTACTGGAAAACAATTTAATTTAAAAACGGAAATGAAAAGTTTCATTCAATATAGTGAAAAAGTTTAGTGCGTTTAAATAGTTACACTTTTATCAATATTTCAGCAAATGCTCGGAACCTTGGCACACTGACCGACTATACATTTATATATACCCTATAAGCAAACTTACATATACAACGCCACCACTGGGGATTCCATAAACCTAATTACGTTTCATTAATTACATAATAGAGGGCGCTGCGTGTAACGTATAAATATAGTCGGCCGGAGCGGGGGCGTCTGTAACAGATGAACCAAATGTTTGGTCTTGGATTCGGTCCAACACAAACAGTAGTAGTAGTAGAGTAAGTGGCGCTTTCGAGACGTGTATCACTGCCGCTTCCTGTTGTGAAATTGCATCTTGCAGAGTGCATCTAACGTTATATTGTAAACGTTTTGAAAGAGAATTATAGCCTAGCAGTTTAAATCGGGAACGAACACGGCGGACAACCGAGGTAAAAATACGTTGACAGATTACCGCTGATGTATTAATTTTCTACGCTACGTGGAAAACGTCTACGTCAGTTTTATTTATGTGCCGTTTGCTTAACCTTCGTTACTCGTTATTTAATACTCTTTGCCGTCAGTTAATGAGAGACGAGGCTCTCGTTAACTGTTACTCGTGTGACGCTGTCAACACTTTCACATGACGCCATTTCTTACTCGTTTGTGTTGGAATTAAACTCCGGGCTATTGCTACGTGGTCCACTAATGCTATTACTCTCGGACGTTTCGGTTTGTGTTGGAATTACTCTCCGGGCTATTGTTATGTGGTCCACTAATGCTATTACTCTCGGACGTTTCGGTTTGTGTTGGAATTACACTCCGGGCTATTGTTACGTGGTCCACTAATGCTATTACTCTCGGACGTTTCGGTTTGTGTTGGAATTACACTCCGGGCTATTGTCACGTGGTCCACTAATGCTATTACTCTCGGACGTTTCGGTTTGTGTTGGAATTACACTCCGGGCTATTGTTACGTGGTCCACTAATGCTATTACTCTCGACGTTTCGGTTTGTGTTGGAATTACACTCCGGGCTATTGTTACGTGGTCCACTAATGCTATTACTCTCGGACGTTTCGGTTTGTGTTGGAATTACACTCCGGGCTATTGTTACGTGGTCCACTAATGCTATTACTCTCGGACGTTTCGGTTTGTGTTGGAATTAAACTCCGGGCTATTGTTACGTGGTCCACTAATGCTATTACTCTCGGACGTTTCGGTTTGTGTTGGAATTAAACTCCGGGCTATTGTTACGTGGTCCACTAATGCTATTACTCTCGGACGTTTCGGTTTGTGTTGGAATTAAACTCCGGGCTATTGTTACGTGGTCCACTAATGCTATTACTCTCGGACGTTTCGGTTTGTGTTGGAATTATACTCCGGACTATTGTTACGTGGTCCACTAATGCTATTACTCTCGGACGTTTCGGTTTGTGTTGGAATTATACTCCGGGCTATTGTTACGTGGTCCACTAATGCTATTACTCTCGGACGTTTCGGTTTGTGTTGGAATTATACTCCGGGCTATTGTTACGTGGTCCACTAATGCTATTACTCTCGGACGTTTCGGTTTGTGTTGGAATTATACTCCGGGCTATTGTTACGTGGTCCACTAATGCTATTACTCTCGGACGTTTCGGTTTGTGTTGGAATTATACTCCGGGCTATTGTTACGTGGTCCACTAATGCTATTACTCTCGGACGTTTCGGTTTGTGTTGGAATTAAACTCCGGGCTATTGTTACGTGGTCCACTAATGCTATTACTCTCGGACGTTTCGGCCTCACCTCTGGAGGCCATCTTCAATCCGTGAAACGATTCACACAACTGACACGAACTGATGTTTGTCAGTTAACCACAGTACTTTGGCAAAAAATGTTCGCGGTCCCAAGGAGGAACCGTTTATATAAACTTGCAGAGCTGGCACGATGCAAGCTAAAAACCAGCATCCGTCGATAAGAATCCAGCGCACTAGGCCTACGATTGGTCGACCAGAACTGGATGCTACATTCTAGTTAAAGCGACACTTTTACCACGGCGATCGATTGCGACGGAAGCATACTTGTGTATTTGTACGGACTCGTATGCAAGCGAGGGAAGTACGTGCTCACCGAGGACAGGGTCCGGATTTCCTCGAAGACAACGCGATGGTCAGCGTCAGCGAGTACGTGTTCGGCCACCGCAGACTTCTCCGGCTGCCTCAGGCGACAGCAGCGGCTGTGTTCTCCAACACGGGTACGGATGCTGTGCTTCGTGGTGCCGATGTAAATCTCGCTGAACGCGAAAGGCGCGCCGTCTACCCCGCAAGACGAGAGCGAGTCGGCCTCAGGATCTGGTGGATCTTCCTCATCGACTTGAAGATGGGTTTCACGCCGCGCCAGCTCAGCCCCCTGCTAATACGATCCGTCACCCAATGAACGGAAGACGGCGAAGCCAATTTTTGCTCGTTTATTGACAACGCCAAGATATTGGAAAATTAAACCATTTTTATAGAAAATTACGTCTAAAAAACCGGGCTGTTAGGTCGTGGTGGTTCCTACTAAAGGCCATTACGTCGGCAACGTTTTGATTCCCCCTCGGGAATCTTCCTCAGGCCGCCAAAAAGCGACAGACAGTAAAAACACAATAGCGGCAGGTGAGGAAGATTCCCGAGGGGGAATCGAAACGTTGCCGACGTAATGGCGTTTAGTAGCAACCGAGTACGGCCTCACAGCCCCGGTTTTTAGACGTAATTTTGAATACATTGACACCCGCCGTGCAAATTTCATACATTTTTATTGAGTTTATCATCCAGTAAAAATAATCTAAAAGCCTATGTTTAGAGTAGAGCTTTATATGGCTGTGAAACGTGGACTCTAGTAGGTGAGAAAGACAGAAAGGTTAATTGAGTTGAGATTCCGACGCATGACAAATCCAGGTCACTCATAATTTGACAAACAAGCTGATTTTTCGAGATTAGAGCTGTCTTTGTAAATCCATGTAAAAAGGAAAATGCAGCTTATTAGATTTTTAATGACAAATGGAGAGCTCCTAACAACAACAATAGAAGGACCAATGTAAGCCCCCTAGGGAAATGAAAACCACGAAAAAAAAACAGTCACTTAGGTCACTCCTTGGAAGTGAATAAGAAGAAGAACACAGACACGATTGGTTCATTTTGGACCACAGACTATCGACAATGGACCGGTTCCATGGATGGACCGCTTACGTATTTCCACTGCCAAAGCCTGCGCATGCGCGGTAGTAGTTGTAGTCTCTTTCTTTCCTTCACGCCAGCTGTGTGCAGTGCTGTAAACGAGTTGGAGTTGCGTCACTGCGAGATAAAAATTCAGGTAAGATTTCTGTACTCTGTGCTATTACTATTAATCTTTTTTAATATCAGTTATCACGCATTATATATTACTGAACAATTTGTTGACATTAAAAGCCGTTTTAAATTTCTAACTTTTATACTGGATGTTCCAATTTGAATCGTCATTTCGGCTGTGTTTATCTAAGGAATCCAATATGGCGAGTTGCCATCATTGGACCACTTGGCGTTTCCATGAATGGACCAGTTTATCAGGTCCATTCATTTTTGAACGTGAACAAATTTTTGAATTATTATTATTTTTCTTGACACGCTTTACGTTAAGTATCTTTTCTTTTATATTTTGACTACAAGTAAGACTAAATTTTATCATTTTAAGTTTTACGTCTTACATGGGACACAGAAACCTTGTTTGCTTGGTACTTTTCCATTTACTGATATTTTGTGATAGGCCTGTTAGTAAATTTTATTGACGTATAATCTACGGTTTACAGTACAATTAACAACCTGTTAAATTGCAAATATTAATTTTTATAACGCTAAGAATGTAGGAGATGCGAGGAAATAGCGTATTGTTGTGTGTGAGTTGGTAGCTGCGTTAGTGTCTAGAAAAACGTGTTATAATACTCAAATATACACTGTGTTCAATGTAAGTGCTATTTTTTTTTACAAGTAGCCGAACTATTAGCCTAAAGTATAACCTACAACTACATATAAACATTTAAACTGTGTAGACTACCTTGAAAAATTTACATCATTATATACTAGCCCGAATATTGTAGTCATTTAAAAATAAGTTTATAGCAACAATTGGTAGCAAATTGAAAATAAAAACATTTCAAAACAAACATATTGAGTCTCCCTGTACTATGATAACACTAATAAAATCATAGCCTTACACTTTTAGTCACAAGGGCGTTAGGTTCCTACTGTTAACATGGTCGTTGTAGCTTATGGCACTCAGGTTGTAGAGTAGATAGACATTTGTTGTATTTAAAAGGTAAAATCAAATTTATTAATTTAAATGGTAATCATTGCAAAAAAGCCTAAATACACAAAATATTGTAGTAGCTTGTCTATAAATTAACATACTAATTTTCGTTTTTCAGAAAAATGCCAAAAGGAGTCAAATATGGACAATGGACTACCGAGACAATGGAACGTGCTATCGCAGGCTTTCGTAACGGAGACATGGGTTTGAATAAAGTCTGCCGAGAGTATGGAGTGCCCAAAGCAACTTTAAAGAGACAAAAACAATTTTGTTGTGGAGGGAAAGAAAATTATTGGTAGTTTAGGAGATCTGCCTCCTGAGGTAGAGAAGGAATTAGTTCACCTCAGTTCACCTCTACACATTTTAAAATTAGAGGAGATGTTTTTTGGAATGACACCCAAAGACTTACGAGAACTCGCGTTTCAAGTCGCTGAACAAAATAACATCGAACACAGATTCAGCAATGAGAAGCGATCGGCTGGGAAAAAATGGTACTACAATTTTATCCGCCGACATCCCGAATTAAGTCTCAGGCTTCCTGAAAACACATTAATTGCTCGAGCTTCTGGATTTAGCAAGGAAAGAGTAAATAAGTTTTTCGACATTCTAGAAAGTATTGTAGAAAAACATCATCTTAATGGTACCAAGATATTTAATATGGACGAAACGGGGCTGCCGACTGTGCAAAAGAAACCTCAGAAAATTGTAGCTAGAAAAGGTAAATCTCAAGTTGGAACGATATCGAGTGGAGAACGAGGTATGATGACAACAGCTGTCTGCTGTGTAAGCGCAGGTGGTTTCTATGTTCCTCCTATGCTGATTTACAAACGTGGTAGAGCATGTGAAGACTTTACTTCAAAGATGGCGCACCGCCGGGACCAGTGTTTGCCTTCAATCCTGAGAGTAGCTATATGAATAAGGACATTTTCTGCCAGTGGATGTAACATTTTATAAAAAGTGTCAAACCAAGCAAACAAGATCCTGTACTACTTTGTTGTGATGGCCACTCCAGTCACACTAAAAATCTTGAAGCCATCGAAATGGCCAGAGATATGTGTAGTGTATCGTGGAATTGCTCATAACGTGTAGTATACGACTGCATAAATATCAAGCATATGCTGTTATATGTGAATACAATTCAGATAACACTAATCATTCAATTAAAAATGCGAAGACGTAACGCGACACAGTGAAAACAGACAACACAGCTTCACTAAACAAGCAGCGACCGGAACGACTGTTGCTGACAGTTACGATATTGAATCCGCGCACGTGGCGTTGCAGTGCAAAGAATGCAGACAACATGCACGGTGAAATGCCGCGCAGTTCACCCTTAAGTTAAAATCTTCAATCGATAAACGTTTTAAGAGATCTATTTTTGAAGTGAGAACTTCATATACTGCAGTATCTCGCCCGCCTCACTCCCGTACACCTCTCTCTCCTAAGGTTACTGATTGAACGTGCAACGAAATAGTTAAAATGAAAAATCAGTGTAGCTACCCATAATGTATGACTTAACCAAAGGGTAATATTTTTCAAAAATGTGAGCATATTCTAAATGTTTGAATACTAATACAAGAAAAATATTGAATATAATTTTATTTATGATAAAATAAAATGTACTGGAATGCTAAAAGATCCAGCTGAATACTTTTGAAACCCTTTTCTTGTACTTAGTTCATTATTAGCCTAATATATTAATAAAACTTTCCGATTGTTTAATTCTTAAAAACAATTTAAAATCAGTGACACCTTTTTCATTACAATATTTATAGTACCGTCAATGAGAATCTTTTTGGTACTTATTTGAAATATCGAGAGAGTACAATTTTGTAAATTTGTTTACATTGTACGTTTTATAGTTGATGGGTTAGTTCTATTCTAGTTTTTAAATTGTATTTGGCTGAAGTTTTTTATGTTTCAAAACTCGATTTAGTAATTTAGGTATTTTATAATTTGTAAAAAACTGAATTATTACACTGCGGATATCACATTCTACTTTTAAATTAAATATTGCGTAAACCATATTGTTACAGTGAAAAAAATTATTTGTTGTCACATAGTGCTTGTAACCTCACAAATAACAACAACACGTATTCCGCTTTACACTAAGAAACACAACAATTTACAATTAGTACACTTCTTCTTCTTCACGTCGTAGTATATCGACAGAACCGCGTACTCGAAACGTCGAAAATGTAGTGCAGGTACGGATATTAGGATAATTTCCTGTGCTTGAATTAATGCCGAGAACTTAGACGCGAAATGTGACACCTGCTACGCCGAATATCACTTACCTGATAATAAAAATAACAATAACAGTAGTATACGACGCAACAATAACTATTACAGCAATAACTATAATAGAACGCTTAGAAGGCGGCAGGCAATATCGTCGGGAAATCCGCTTCTAGCACGCTATTGATAAGGCAGGGCAAATGTGAAACACAATTTAAGACCCACTTTGCTTAATTAAATGATGCGGAAAATCAATTTGGAAGTAAACTTTGTTCAGCGCACCTGTGCTACGTTTGTTAACATTACTTGAAGTTATATAAGAGTTAAGTTGATCGATTATAAGAATTCGTTTTCATGCCAACGTGTCATTTAATACTCTTCGTCCGATATCTAAAAAAAAAAAAACATGTAATACGTATTCTGGTAATTCGGGAAAATAAATTTGCATATGACACAAATTCTCCATATCACCATCATTATTATGATCATGATCTTCTTCTTCTTTTTCTTCTTCTTCATCTTCTTCCCTCCTCCTCCTCCTCCTCCTCCTCCTCCTCGTCTACCATAATCACATCACCATCGTATTCGTCTCTTCCTCTTCATTGTCATCACCAAAATATTCTTCTTCGCTTTTTTCTTCATCTTCTTTCTTCCTCCTTCTTTTCCTCCATCATCATCTCATCATCATCATCATCATCACCATTATCATCATATTTGTCTTCTTCATCACCAGCACCATCATATTCGTCTCTTCTTCATCATCATCACCAAAATCTTCTTCTCCTATTTCTTCTTCTCCTTTTCCTCCTTTTTCTTCTTCTTCTTCCTATTCTTCTTCTTTTTTATTCTTTCGTTTTATTTCCTTCATCCTTTAATATTACTATGCGTTGCTTACTTATCTTTTCGATAATCTTTTAGTTGGTTTCAAATATTTCTATTGGATTGTAAACCAACATTTGTTTAATTTTATCCTTTGGGGTGTGTATTTCATTGCCATGTTGATGTACTGTATATATATAATAGGGTTGCTACAGCTAGTGCCGTCTCCCTTCCTTCAACCTGGCTTTCCAATTCTCCCGATGTTCCCATCGTCCTTCCTCAAGTCCTATACGTTGCATAGATTCATCCACTTCGTCCCTCCAGGATCTTCTCGGTCTTCCCCTTTTTCTCCTTCCTAATGGACTCCATTCCGTTACTTTATTGATCCACCTATTTTGGGCTCTCCGGACATTACCGTACCACACCGATCTTTTTTCTTCGATGTAGTCAATTACACTTCTTTCCGTTTCCATTCTTCTTCTGATCTCCTCGTTTGTTATTCGGTCTGCTCTCGTTATTCCACAGCACCTCCTCCAATATTCCATCTCCGTTGCAAGAATCTTTATTTTGTTAATAACCCACACTTCCGCTGCATACATCATAATACTTTGGACTCATATATAATTTTTTTGGTGCTTTTTCTAATGTTTTTGTCCCATATAACACTGAGTAATTTCTAATCCCTGTTCTAGTCTGCCCTAATCTACTTTTAGTTTCCTCTTTCGTTGTGCCTTGTTTACTCAGTGTGAATCCTAGGTACTTGAATTTGTCTGTCCCTCTAATTTTAACATTTTCGTCTACTTCTAAATCTGTTGTTTCTTCATCTCTAATTGCCAAGTATTCAGTCTTTTTTATGTTTATTTCCAATCCCATCTTTGTGTATTCTTCATTCAGCTTTCTGACCATGTAGCTTAGATCTTCTTCATCCTGGGTTATAACTACCTGGTCATCGGCGAAGCATAGTGTGTACAGGTGTTCATTTCGTATCGGTATTCCCATTCCATGGCATTTCTGTTTCCACATGGTTAATGCATATACTAAAAATACCTTAAACAGCGTGGGCGATGTTTGGCAGCCTTGCAATAACCCTTTGGATGTTTTAAACCTACAGACAATTTTGTTACCTACTTTAATTTGTACGCCATGTTGATACCGACTACAAAATAAAACAAGCGAAAATAGTGAATGGTGAAGTTAAATCATGTGCTTTTGATTGAAAACAACGCAGGAAACCAAAATGTTTGTTTACACTGCCACCTTAGAAAGTGTAACTGCCTAAGGCTCTGAAACGTGGGAGACGACTGCAAAAAGTGGAAACATACTTCTGAAGAAAGTTTGGGAGGTGCCCAGGTTTCAGTGCATTAGAGATGGGATATGAGGCGGTAATAACTTCATGTTGACAAAACAATTTCAGACAGTACAGTACAGAGTGCCTCGTATGATACGGGCCCTTGTGAAACAGATGCCTAACGATCGTTGGGTTTGCCAAACGTTGGTTAAATTGGGTTCCAGCTAGACGACGAAAATGTAGTAGACACAGGATATCGTGGGAAGAGGACATGCTATAGAGACTGGTAATTGGAACAACAGAAGCCTCTGGTGAACGTACACTGTGCGAGAGACGACGCACAGTAGCAACAGAAGACTCGCAATGAATGGTAAATTTCATATTATAAATTATTATAATTACTAGGAAAAACATCCATTTACAGTCTAATATTGCATTGGATAATGAGAGTATAGAGCGGGTGCCACATTTCGCTATCCTGACTGTAACGACACTTATGATGTTGATCACAAGTCAGTTGAGTTTCAGTTTCAGTATGTGGCACGATGCGTTTAGTGCTGTCATCAAAACAAGGAAAGAGACTCTACTAAAATTGTATAAGGTATTGGAGGTGCCAGTGTTATTGTATAGCTCTGAAATCTGCGTTTCGGCGCAAATACATCTGAGTACGACACAGCCATCGGAGATGAGATTCTTGCTATCTGTCAAAGACTGCACACGAAGGGACAGACTCTACAATGAAGACATTCGTAAAGAGTTCAACATTTTTAATATCCAAGACCGTATTGCAGAGAACAAAGAATTACTCACCTGAACAGGATTCCTGATGACAGGTTGCCTAAGGAAGTTTGGCAATAAACCCCTGTTGGATAGCGAAGTATAGTAAGACCTAGGAGGCGTTGGTGGAGTGCTTATATTCTTTTGGGGCCGGGACAGGTGACAGAAGGAGAAGAAGAAGAAGAAGCAGAAGAAGAAGAAGAAGAAGAAGAAGAAGAAGAAGAAGAAGAAGAAGAAGAAGAAGAAGAAGAAGAAGAAGAAGAAGAAGAAGAAGAAGAAGAAGAAGATAGTCAAATATAAAAACTAATTATTCATCCACTGTAGTTGTACTAAATGCACCTAGTAAAGTTGTTCTATGAATATATACAAATATATAACACATTAAATGTATTTTCACGAAAATCATACCCATAAAAATACAGTACCACAGATGCATACACTTCCTTTATATTATTTACAATAATATACTTTATAAGTGATAACAATTAGTTACTGCTTCCAACAGTAAGATACTGTTATGAGTTTTATGGCTTACTTCAAAATTACGTTTCTGAGAATTTACATCAATTGCGAAAATTACCAGAAATCACATTCTAGTGAATGTCGGATCACAATACTACTGTTTAGTAATTATTCGTCTGACGGAAAGAAAACTTTGGAGGCAACTCGTGTACCGTTACTTCTCTCACAATATTTTACTCTCCAATTTTTATGCCTTCAATGTGAAAACAGCGACGCAAGCAAATTTTCGCTACAGCAATACACCAACATCGCCTACTTTTAAAGAAAATCTGCTGCAATCTCCTTGATGAAAAGAGCCTCTTAAGATTGAAACTTTGTTTTGAGTACCTTTTGTTTACCTACATTCACCAAAATTTCTATCTTTAACGCTCACTTTCTCTTTTTATCACTCTTCTATATACGTCTGCCTGTATATCTTATCTCATTGTCTCTTCTCTCTCTCTCTCAATCGCTCTCTATTTCTTCTTTCCTTCTCACGCTTTTCCCCTATCACTTCCACTATCGCTATAGTTACTTCCACTTTCTTTCGAAAGACGACATTAGGAAACTTTACCATTCCTACAATTTCGTGTGCAGCATTACAATGCATTGCTCCTAAATTTAGTCAAAGGAGATACAGGAACCAGCTTAATAGGGAACCAGGTTGTGAAGGCCTGTCCCGTGTTCATTAAATGTAATGTCGCCTATCAGGTAGGTTGTTATGTTTCAAAAAGCATTCAAGATAATCTTATGAAACTTTTTCCCCTGAAAGATAAATAAATAGAACATACCTTGAATGTAATTAAAGACACGTAGGCCTATTTGTAAAAGAATTATTATCGTAATTTTTCATAGAAAGTGCTTTAAAAAGTGCAACATTTTTATTTTTTTTTTGAAAACATACTAAATATTAATATAAGATAACCTATTATACTAAATTTTAGATGCAGTGCAAGAAACATAATAAACGTTATAAATAAAATAAAACATAATATAATAAAAACATATTAAAAAAAGACTTAACAAAGTCTCTAGGATGTTCCAGTACAAAGTTATAGCCTATGTATCTAACATGAAAAATAAGGACTTACAGAAAATTGCGTTCAAAGTTTTGTAATCTTTTTATTCAAAATGCTCCGGGATTATTCATTTCTCCTTCATTACCCTCATCTCTCTTTCTTTTTAGCTGAGTTTTCTTTACTCCGTTCTCCTTACTTCTTTTCAGAACTTCTTTTCTTATTTGCTTCCTGAATCCTTATTTTATAGCTAATAATGTTATTATAATATATTTAAATGTTTGCGTGAAGGAGGTTACTGGCTCACACTGGGTGACATCTCGCGAAATTAGCATATAAAGTGATACGAAAAAGAGTTTGGTATAACAGTATATACAAATATAGATCGCGGACAATGAAAAAAAATAGGAAAAAAAGAAAAAAATATTTTTTTTAATAGGCCTACTAATAACTAAAAATCGAATTTTTGACAATTTTCACGACCTTAATGATTTAAATACGAAGGCTATTTTTTTTTCAACCTCCGATAGATCAATAAACAGACACATGAATGACATCAATTATTTTATTATACACAAAAGTTTCATATATATGTAAACTACTTTTCTACATAGTCACCACCATTATAGGCACTTATCATAGCAAGGCACCAACTATTCTATCCCCATGTTGTAGAATGTTCGCTCCTGAGTAGTCAGTCAATCTGCCACACTGGACTGAAGCTCATCATTGGAGTCAAACTGCTGCCCACCTAACCACTTTTTCAAGTCAGTGAACAACTGGTAATCACTTGGTGCCAAGTCTGGGCTATAAGTTGGGTGATATTGATGCACCCATTCTTCGAGTCCTGTGAACATCTGTGAGTTGTTTGGGATCCCACCAAACAGAGAGTTTCCTGTACCCAAGCTTCTGAATAAGAATATCACAAAGAGCAGACCTAGAAATTTCAGGAAAATCAGCAGAGAGTTCAGTAATTGTGAAACAACGGTGCTCTCGAACCATCCTGTGTACTCTTTCAACAACATCATCAGTAGCCACGGACTTTCTTCCTTGCCCTCCTCAATCAATAACATCAATTCGCCCTTCTTTAAATTTTTGACAACATTCCCGAACTGAACCATCACTCATCACATTTTCTCCATACACATTACACAACCTTCGATGAATTTCTGCAGCACTATGACCTTCAGCTTGAAGAATTCTAATAACAGACCGAATCTCACACTTGGAGGCAATTTCAATTGTAGTTGCCATAATTAAACTGTCGTCACCACAATAATAGACAAAATAACTATAAAACCAGTCCTAACTATAGGTTAGAACAAAGTCTCAAAAACATTAATCAACAATCACATTGTTGCTATGACAACAGAACCAGGTTTGCCAGCTCACCGGAGGTTGAAAAAAAAATAGCCCTCGTAGATTTAACTAATGTGAACTGAATCTGTAATTGTCTTTGAACATAAAAATTTATGAGTTTTTAATAAAATCTAAAATTTATTTTTTACAGTTTGTAGTTATTTATAACTACAAGTTTTACTGGCTAGTTATATTCATTCAAATAATAAAAATTACTAAATTACAATAAACCAGCAGAGCACTAAGGTACCTCAATATATTTCGAAAAGGTGTTTACACTAAAGTGATTGAGAGTTCAAAAGTACCTCACTAAGTAATGCTGTTAATTGGCTAACGAGCGTTGTGTTCATCAGTGTTGTGTAAACTCTACATGGGAGTATTGCGTTTACTCGACACAACCAGAATATTATTCCAACAAAATCTGTCAAAATTAATCGCGTTTCTGTACATTAGGTACACCAACTGTAAAGCTGTAAATCGGTCTCGTTGATTGTTGGGTACAAAGTTTTATTACTGGACATACGTAAAACGATACGACGACTCCTACACAATGCGTTACACACAGGTAAAAAAAAAATGTGTCACATGAGAGTTTATTGTGGTTGGAGATAACACTAATTGACACAGTTGCTGAAACACGGCAAAGCTCTTTTAATAGCAAAATAGTCCAAATGTGATAACCCAATTACGTGTTTGTATCAGAATCAATAAATGTAATGTTTGCCATCAATTACACACACACACACACACACACACACACACACACACACACATGCAAATGTACGAACGTAGGCGTCGGTTAAAATTTAAAATTTTTCTGGAAAAATCACTCACCACCACTACCAAACATGAACTGTTGTTAAATTTCTAAAATCGAGCTTTAGAAATATATGAATTTTAGGTTCAAGTTCTGTCACAGGAAAAAGCAAATATAACTTTTAATTGAGAAACATCGGGATTTTGCTGTTAATAAGATCGAAACTCTCGAAGGAATTCCAACTTGGCTTGACGTCAAATAATGGCACTATCTTTGTTACACGTATATTCATTTGTGTTGCACGGAGAAATCTATAAATTCTGTAACGACGAACATGCACTTAAGTCAAAATATTCCTTTCATGACTCACCAAGACACGGAAGAAAAACGAACTTGTCCGCTCATCTTAGTCACATTATTTTCAGCCTGGCAGAATAATTTTCCCGTTTATACGTCTTATCTCAAGTCTCCATAAATAGAATTCAGTTTGAACTAAATCTGTTTAAAATGTGATTTTTCAGATTATCGAACATAAAGCATTATAATAATAGTTAAATACAACCCGTACAATCGAATTTTTATTTAGTAAAGTAGGAAATACACTGTCATTATTTACACTTGTTCAGAAATTTGAGCGCATAAACTTATACTTAAGATACGAGTTTAATAGAGTTCCCACTGAGATAAGATAATGGTTTCGTGTTCACTTCAATCGTTGTTATGGTGGAGAACGTATGGACTTTCTTGAGATAAGATAAAAATACATTTTTCACATAAAATAAGAAATTTACATTTTACGTAAGTATTTAGAGAAAGAACACTTTAAGATTATCCAGAAGAGACCGTTGACATCCTAACTCTCCAAGAGAGAAGATATTGTAACGAGAACCATATCGAACAGCCGAAAGCGTCCTCCACCCGTCCCTCCAATAGTCGAGCAGATGCAGTCTCAGTCAAGGCCGTAATCAAGTAAGTTCCATAGTGTTCAAGAACACTTGAGACACGCGTTAAGCTAGCGTCCAGTAAGGATGAAAAATTATTCTGGACCTCTTCGCGTCCTACATAAGCAACAGCGTCTGGCCTAGTCAGTCAGCTGATAGTCAGCGATTTCTTAGTGCGGATCGAGTGGTTGTCGAAGTATTGTGAGAAGTGTTTACTGTATTATAATTAGTGTGGAACTCTATGATTTGACATTATTATTGCGTGTGGATAAATTTAAATTGGATTATTGTATGAGTTGATTACGAATTGTTATTTGTGATTAATTAAAGCTGGCGTCTGTATTTCATTGACGTCTGTATTTTGTTTCCACTGTACCATACGACGATCAGTGAGACCGTCGTAACAATATGATTACTGCTAGTTGTCCTATCGTCTACGAGAAGATTAAATTAAAAACGGGCGGACAATTAACCAGAACAGAACACGGTTGCGTGGTACTCTATGAACATTTACACAAAAATACTCACAAGAAGAAAACTGAAGAAAAACGCTAGGGTTTTAGAATACCAAAGTTTCTAACTACCAATGGGTTGGTAGCCGTTCAGAGACCTGAGTACCTTCAATCGTTTGGACCTGAGACCTAAAAATCAAATGGTTTAATTACGTAGAAAGTATGGACCACACGTTAGTGCAAAATATACGTCTAAAAGTAGAAGTCTGGGACGGCCGACGAAAAGATGGAGAAATCAGTTGCAACAACGGACGGACTTTAAGCCTTATACTTGCAAAGGAGTAGAAGAACGTAAGCAGTGAAGACGTGGTCAAAAGAACTGATGAGGACAGAAGGCTCCTGCTGAATGTTATAAAGAGGAGGAGAGAAAGGAAAATAGAGGCACATGGACTACTGATAACGTTGTTTGAAAGAATGGAGGGAAAGAAAAAAGAGATGGACGACGAGACAGACAGTTATATAACATACAATGTGCGGTCACGTATGAAAAGATGGAAGGTGAAGCTTGGGATAGAGAGGAATGAAGACGGCGATGGTGACTAGGTCCTGTCACAGTGGAGAATATTCATATGGTGATGACTGTGATGATGATGATGATGATGATGAAGATGACGACGACGGCGTGAGGTAGACAAGTTTTGCTTTCCAAAATAGGCAAGGCACTGAAAATAGTTAGATATTATAATCATAAATAAAGTTGTCAACAAGAACAGACTCTTCTTATGTTCCGAAGGTCTTGTTTCTAATGTTTATGCCTTGTCTTGTTGTGCCTACTATGCACTGCTTACACAATAAGTCACAATTACCTGAATACTTAGTTAAATTAAAGATTCTCTTATTACTAAACAATATAAGATTAAATTTGTTTATTATTGGAAAAATAATAATATTTATATTTCTCTTGTTAAACAAATTATTTATAGAAACGATCAATCCCGCATGACTCACATGATCAAACAGTACAATGTTTATTAACGACGTTGTCTGTTGTCGTCACAACTCAAGATATTCACAGTACTAAACACAGTTATAGTGGTGTCTTACGAGATTACATCTGTACAGTTAACTCTTTGGTTGCACAATATTTGTATTTAATTCTAGCTCCAACAGAAGTCAATTTGAATTTTCTGTTAAACTCGGTTATCTCCTTAATGTAGTATCTTTCTCCTAACGGAGGCTCGTTATTTATTCTCTTTTCTTAGATTTCCTTGGTTTTGCAGAAGCCTTTGACTAAGTTCTCTCGCATTGATTGCGTATTCCGTCTTTCAACAAATGTTTCGCGTTTCACGATCTGTGTCACGTCACATGCCTCACAAACCTGTTTCAAGGGAGGTATTACAAACCTTTGTCATTTAATTACAAGACACGACCGTACGTTATAAAGTATTAGATATGTGTGCTAACACATACACATTAAGCTTTCCAGATTAAACTTTATTATAGGTTTCAACAAGTTCTTTGATATCACTTATCCCCTCGTACTTTATCCAGTAATTTTGTCCTCACAAAGTAAAAGCATACGTGAGATTAGGTTTCTGGGAAATAAGAGGTCTACATTCTTAAACTTACCTATTTATACTGTGGAATGCACATTTCTGTATTATGTCTCTCACGCGCGCGCACACACACACACACACACATCGGATGTGTTTGAGGTTTGACGATACTTAGTCAATGTATCTTATGTCCTTTTGCATCCACCTTCGTGTGAATGGTTAGTTTCTTAATACCAAGTCAATGTGTTTTTTCCACTGTGCCACAAAAAAATACACTCTTTTATTTCCTACATTACTAAATAAAAATTCTTTTATATGGGTTGTATTTAGCTACTAGTACAATATTTTATTTTCGATAATACAAAAAATCGCATTTTAAACAGCCATAGTTCTTCTTCTTCTTCTTCTTCTTCTTCTTCTTCTTCTTCTTCTTCTTCTTCTTCTTCTTCTTCTTCTTCTGTTTCTTTTTCCCCAACAAGGATTAGGCCTTGGACCTGTTCCTGCTTCATAGGATTTATTCCCATCTTTTCTTGGGTCACCCTACGCTTTTCTCCCAGCTGGTTTGTATCTACTTGCTGCTTTTTATAGTCTTCGATCATCGATACGCTCCAGATGATCCTTCCAATTTCTTCTGTGCATCTCTATTTTCTCATTTAAGTTGCATACTTCCAGTTCTTCTCTAATTTCTTGATTTCTAAGTCGATCTTGTTTAGAACAACCTTTGACTGATCTTACAAATTTCATCTCTGCTGCTTGTATGCGGCTTTAAACTCTCTTTCTCATTATACCACAGTCCAAACTGTATTGTATTTATTGGGATTGACATAAGACGTATACAGAGGACAATTATTTTGGCATTGTGAAATTAATGCGGCTAAGGTGAACGAAAACCACATGAGATTAAAGCACACGTTGTGCATATGTACACAGAAATCGTAAATTGAGAAAAACGTTTTGAAGGAACACAACATGGAGCATGTATAAGACCGATTAGGAAAGTAGGCTAAGTGTTAACGGCCGCGTAAAGCAAGATAGCTCTTTCTACGTCTGGCGTTTGCAAGATCCCTTGGTGTTGTGGTGATGTGAACGTCAGCGAAACACAGAGGAAAAACCTAACAAGAGTGCAGGAACAGATGAGGAGCACGAAGGAAGCAGATACGGAGAAATCATCATCAGTGGAGCACAGCTATGAAAATAAGCATTACATCTTATTTGAATAATGTACTACTGTAAAATGCACCAGTACATATTGAGGCAGAAGGTATACCAAAACTGTGAAAAAATTTTAATCTGAAGAATAATGTTGTCAAACATCTTGGATGTCTGTGTAAAGCCCAGAACCCAGCAGTAGCTGGTTATTGACACTTCAATTTTTACAGAAGAGTTAAAAACAAAAAAATTATTATAATTCTGTGCAAAATCAATTAACTAGTTAAAACTAGGTCGAAAGTCTGTTAAATATTTTGAAATAATCGAGTCACAAGTTGTGTTCTGATCAAATGTAGAACAAATTGAAATTATTTACTGCTGACTAATCAAGGTAACGCAGGTTTTATGAACACAGCCTGTACTTTAATAAATTTGTAAATCGCATAATGTGTATAAATTAGACTTAAAAACCAATGATTATGTAAAAAGCGGCTAGATAAAGCATATTTTATGAGTAAACAAACCACAATAACTAGTCAAGTGTGCGAAAATATAAAATGTTTTAGTGGATTGTTATTAACGAAGATATATTTCCGGAACGAATACTACTACTACTACTACTACTACTACTACTACTACTACTACTACTTCTGATACTGCCACTGCTACTACTACTACTACTACTGAGAATGTATTACTGACGTAAGTTGGCGTAATCAAGGAATAGATACTTAAATGTCCCAAGCAAACTGTGTTTGTATAAACTTCTTTGGAGGCCAATTTATGGTTTTATGGTTCCCAATTATTGGCAGGCATCCAAAGTCTCCATTTATGATATCTTCTCTTGGAACTTCATTAACAATCTACAACACTTGTGACATTTTCACTGCTCGGGGACGCTTTCATTAACTTGGTTAGAAACAACAATTAACCCAAACGTCATTTTGTCATATACACTTTGATAATCCTCCTGAAATCGATGAGTATGTTTACTAAGTATACTACATATTTTATTGACTATTTACTAATTACTAAATAGTAATAGTAATAATAAGTTGTTTCATTTATAGTTACTAAGCATCTGATTTGTCGCTGATGCTTCAAATTCAATATCCTGCAAGGCGTATTTATTTCAATCATACCTTTTGCATTTAGTGTACGCAACATAGGAACGGGCAAAGACTGACATGGTTTTGATAAGTATAATTACAATATATATTATTTTTACTCCGAGATACGTGAAATTGTCCACCACTTCAATTGTGTCCTCCTCTATCTCAGTGCTGTTATGAACCGGGTCCCTTCTTGTTTGGATAAGTATTTTTGTTTTATCCCTATTTCTGGCTAGCCCAAATTCCTTGGCTTTGTTTTTAAGCTCTATAAATATTTCTTTAGCTGCCGATATCCGTCTCGACATGATGTTAATGTCATCTGCATATGCGGCTATCTGTACAGTTTTATTTGTTAACAGATTGGAGCTATTTATTGATAAGCCTCTAATTACATATTCCAATGCAATATTAAATAGTGTTGGGGCTAACCCATCTCCTTGCTTTAGACCTCGTGTAATATTTATGGGTTCAGTTAGTTGGCTATCTCGGATAGTTAGTGAGTTAATACGTATCTCGGAGTGAATCTAGCAAAGACTGGATCAGAGGAGCCGGAGATCCAAAGACGGACCACCATGGCTAACAAGGCATACTTCGCATTGCTGCCATCATTCAGGTCTGGGGATGTGCACAGGGGAACAAAAATGAAAATATATAGGACTGTCATCAGACCGGCACTATGCTACGGATGTGAGGCATGGACAATCACACAGAAAACAGTCGACATAGTAGACACCTTTGAAAGAAAAATCCTCAGACGCATTATAGGCCCAATACAAGAAAATGGCTCATGGAGACTGAGATACAACAACGAACTGTATCATATATATAAAGAGATACCAGTCTCAAAATTTATAAGAATACAAAGATTGCGTTGGGCCGGACATGTTATGAGAATGGAGGATGGCAGGAACCCCAAGAGGGCTTTGCTGGGTACATGGGAGGGAACGAGACCTAGAGGTAGACCGAGGAAGAGGTGGGAAGATGGCGTTGCAGAGGACGCGAGAGACATGGGGATAAGAAAACTGGAGGAGGGTTGCAGTGGATAGAGTGGATTTGAGGCGGAGATTGGTGGAGGCCAGGGCCCGACTTGGGCTGTAGCGCCATAGGAGGAGGATATTATTTTTACAGTTATAATTTTATGTCCTCTGCGAAGTGCTGGTAACTCTCCCAGAGTAATTAAATACTGGAATTCTTCACAGTAGAAAACCGGATGGATTTAATTTTATATCTATCACTACAAAAATATCGAGGTATCAAATGATGTTTGGCGTCATACATAGATCGGTGAGGAAAAGAGAGAGAAAGAGACAAGGCTTAAATTTTATAAAACAATGCCAGTGCCTGTTTTACTATAAGGATGTGAAACATGGGTTCCTACAAAGTTGATTAGAAACTAGATTCAGACTTTCGAAATTACGTTTCTGAGAAGAACAAAAGGTTGCACAAGACAGGATCGTTTGCGCAATGAAGATATTAGAGAAGAGCTACATGTATTCCCCATGTATGATAAAATCCAGACATATCGCAGGGAATAGTTATAGCGCCTGGACAGAATGGAGGATGAACGACTAGTTAAGGTTGCGTTTCGATATAGACCCTTTGTTACAAGAGATGTAGGAATACCGAGAGTGAGATGGAGAGATATTCTGTGAAGACGCAACGGGCAAAGTGCCTACTCCGTGAGGTGCAGAAGAAGAAGAATGTTATATCGTCACGTAGTCAGCAATCTTAAGCGAGTCGATTTGTTAAGTACTAGAGAATAAAAAAAAAAACACAATTTCGCGTAACACTATTATCAGAAACCTCTCTCCTGAGACGATGATTCTCTTACGTAAATACAGATACCTAATACTCACTATCGACAAAAAATAATAACAGTAACTCACTAAATATATTTAACAAATTTAGCAGTTATAGTTTTTCTAACCAAAAATTACTAATTAGCTAATAGCAATTATTTACGGAGAAGTCTGTTTTTTATAATGTCTTATATTTTTAATGTAATTTACGAGTGTGCTGGTGTATTTTTAAGCGGGAATATAATTATTTTGTGATTTTGCGGATTATCAGCGATCGACGACCTATACATTAGCGCCCGAAAATTGGAAATGTACTGCTAACAATTCTGTAAGCAGTTTCAAAAAGACAAATGTGCAAATTCACCAACACGTTCCAGGATTGCATCATTTTGGCCCTTGTCGAATTCAAACTACGTATCGAGGGGTTAGTGATAAAACTATCCAAGTCCAAGTTTTAAACGACATTTTTATTGATCTTTTCTTTCATTTTTTTAACAGCTATATAAGAAACAAAAAACTCTATTAATAATAAAAATTAACCTTGAAATCAATTTTACGATTTATCATTCCACGTAAAACCCTTTAATTTCAGTGTTCCACAAATTCTCATGAATGAGCTTTGTTGTTTTACCAATAACCCCACGGTATGACATTACAGTTTGTGAAAGATACGTTAGCTTGGGTGTTCCGCAGTTGATGGGCGGGTACGTAGTCGCAGGCGGCGCAGTCTAGTGAGATGCCAATGTTTGTACCGTTTCTCCTCTACGTCATCTCTGCGCAGTAATCTTGCTTGCGTGTAGGCGAACTGCGCATGTCAACCGTAAACTCGAAGCATCCCACCTCATGCGTGAAACTACGCGAACAAAACTTTGACAGACTGTACCTCTGTTTCTGACCGAGACATACAAAAACCTAGTTTTTTTAATTATTTGAAGCCGATTAATAGAATTACGGATAGAGCTGTCTGTCTATTGATTGCCTGAACAGTTACCCACAATTTTCTAACAGTCTATCGGGCTGTTCTGTCTGGCTGGCTCGATTATTTTAATGGCTGACCGAATGACTCGGACGCTTGTCGATAAATCAGTCACCAGCTAACTGAATCACCTGAATGTCTGGTTGACTTTATACTCGATTCACTTTGTAACTGACTGACTTTTTAACTAAATTAATTACAGTTTGACTACGTGACTGTCCCATTGCTTTACAACTTTAATATAATTACCATTGTACAAAACTTTTCTGACACGCATCACTAATGTTGTAGAAACTTTTTTTTTTAAATCGTCTTTGCTTTAGGCATTTTCCTTATTATTATGTTTGGTTTTTATTTTCCTAACCTGTCAAACTTGTATGAACATTTATTGAAATCACACACGCACACACACACACACACATATTGACAAATTAAAAATGTATTGAATATTTATTTATTAAACGGTTCTGCAGGGAATAATAAATACCAAACAAACATTACGTTGAGTGCCCATGGCGAAATGTCAAGAGTCATCTCGTCCTCACCTAAGGGATTATTGAAACGAAAATGTGTAAAATAATATAAACTCAGTCAGTCAGTGATCTGAATGTTGATTTTGTAACAAACTAAAAAAATTTCGTTTACATTATAAAAAACTTGTGGTTTACCAAAATAAAAAATTTTGGTGGTTTTGTTTTTTGAAAAATATTGTTTAATTGGTTTTTGTTGTTTGTATTTAGTAAATTAATTTTCGTAATTGATTCGTGTCAAAATTTAACTCCTTTGTTTCTGTTTCTGTTAATTGTATCACTTTGCGTTTTTATAATTAACTTCCGCGTTAATTGTATTATCTCCAGCACTAATCGATCGACAGTTCTTCTTCTTAATTGAGTATTCTCCTTCTTTTTTGGTAAAGGCCGCCTTTCGGATAGTCCGTGATCTCAATTTATCTTATTTTTAATTCTATTTATTAAATTTAAAAATAAATAGAAACCAAATTGCAGAAATTTTAGATTTATTAACAATTTTATAATGTATCGAGTGTTAATCGATATTTCAACAGTAGTATCGACTCGTTCTCAGGGCTGTCGATTAATTTTTTACATCTGTATTTTCTATTAATTATTAGATTCTTTGAACGGTTATTTTATATATAGTCAGAGAAGGGTAAGGTCAGGAAAGTATAACACTTATATGTAAAAAGCTTAATAATTAAAAATTACAAGTTATTAGTTAATATATAATGTTTATTAAAGAAAAAATTCGAACCATTGACGACTGTATGATTAGGTTGGTAAAGCTCGCTTTGAATTGTGGGAGTCAAGATGGTGGCTCCCGGACTGCATATGTTAAACCGTAGTCGGCTCGATGAAAATTTCTTCCAATAAATGGTGCCTTTTCAATGTTTCCTCGTCTCCGCAGTTGTGATTATTCCTTCTGGTGTTAGTAGAATGGCTAACAGTATTTTGTGATCCACTTCGATTAAATATGTGTGATAATGTTTAATTTACTTTGTTCAATAAGGTCGAAACTTGCACTTCTCATCTCGTTATTAAGAATTATTTATTGTATAGGTTTAATTTATTCTTTCACTCATTTACTGTTCCGTATTACTTTAGTTTAATTGTGGTATTAAATGTTCTCACTGAGTTTAAGGTTTAAGTTCAAAATTTAGTAATTTACGATTTTTCACTGTAGACTAGGCTTACAGACAGATCGCCATATTTGTCTGCTATATAGGTTAATATAAGTAAAAATCTCGTTCAAGTGTGCTCGACAAGGTCCAATAATTAACTGTTCTCATTTCCTTCGTCTCCTGACAAAGTATTAGCCAATTTAATATTAGCAATACATTGTTTAAATCCGTTTGGCTTCCGCTACATTCGGAAAATTTACATTATATTACTGAATATATTTTTGCTATTATTTAATTTTATGAAATACTAAATGCATAATCTCTTTCTTTAGTTCATTCTGTTTGATTTGATACCAAATAAGATAGTTTTACAAAGTTTTTTATCTAAAAAACTATATTTCTTTCATTTTGAAAAAGTAGGCTTTAAAATTTACTTCCTGTTCTTCCCCAAATGTTTGCCATTTTATATGTTATATTTATGATTGTACTAAATCTCAGATTGACATAAAACGTTTACCTTCCCTTAATTTCTTGTAAATTTATTAATTGGTTATCCTTTTAAATATTATACAATAATTTATGACTCCCCACTCTGAACTTTCAGTTATTACATTTTCATTTTTTCTCATAATTCTTCCTATCTTTTTACAATATCTTTTTAAAGTATAATTTACATTATATTATTCTGTGACTGATTTACCTTACATAAATTTCATCAGTTTAACTAGTTTACTGGACTTGATTCATCAATTATATTGTAGTTTATATTTACAATTTGGCCTAGATTTTATCTGGTTTTACATACAAAGTTTTTTAATAATACAGCTTGTTTATACCCTTTCTGACCTTCTATTCTAATACAATGATACTTAACAATTCCTTACTTTACTACAAGAACATTTAGTATTGAATTCTAACTAATAATACATAACAATTATTTGACATGAAAAACATGGTATTTAAGCTCAGACATTCTAGTCTTGATTATTCCTAGTAACTCATAATAAACATTTTATAATAAAAGAATGGTATCCCCACACTCAGACATTGCATTCTTGATTAAAACTATTAAACATAATAAACATTTTAGAATATTAGAACATTACTCTCTATTTCCCACATTTAGGTACACAGTTCATTGATTTAACTAGAAACATAACACATTTGTTCCTTCATTTTTAAACCTTTCTTAAAATTACTTGTGTGCAGTCTTATCTGTTTTTATTTTATTTTAGGGATGTATCCTTTGTCACTTTACTTATTAACTACCTGCTCTCTATTTATCTTACTCATTTCAGTGAATATTACTAGATAAAGAGTGGCACTTTATTAGAAACATTAGTCTTTGCCTTTCATAATACTATTCTATTAAATAGTATTCATGAAGTTAAATTAAAACTTTAAAGTTGTTTAAAGGTACACTTTTATTAAGTTTAAGCATTTAATGCACTTTCTTGAAGTTTATTTACTATAATATAATAACTTGCACTTGTCCCCTATTAATTCTTGATACTATCACTAATCAGTTTTATATTATCAAGATATTTATTTATAGAGGACTGTTAAGATTTGTTTTTTATTCATTATACAATAATTTTCATGTGTGCACTTTTACTTATAACTCTAAACACTTTTGTTTACATTTATTTTACATTATTTCTGTTTTTGGGTGTTATACTTTCATTTGTGACATTTAATTTCCTTTGGGGTTTTTGTTTTCTCCTTGCGGGGTTTCCTTTGAGTATTTGTTGTAGTCATCTCCTCCTACTATTTTGTATCTTCAAACTCATTTCTGTTTATTAGGTATTTTGGTTTGTTCTGGGTATTTTCCTTATTCATTCTTTGTTTCTTCATTACCATATATTTATTATGTACGTTGGTTTGTTCTGGGTATCATCCTTACTTACTCCTATCCTACCTGGGTATTTTCCTTAATTTATTTTAGTTTTTTGGGGTTTATTTTTCTTCACACATATTTGTTGCATAGTTGCTTTTTCTGTATTTTTATTTCTTCAAGTTATTATTGTATTTTATTGTGATACTTATTTGTTTTCATTTGGATTTTTCTTTGATAGTTATTTTAATTGATATTAATTTATGATCATATTTCATTCTTTATTAAGTGGATAATCTGTCATGCTACAATATTCTCTCAATCTCTCTATGAAGAGAAGCAGAGGGTTATAAGTAATGGTTTACAATCTTGGCAGGTAAAAAAAAAAATAAATAAATAAATTCAAAGGTATCGAGGTATTTTCTAAATAGGCTTTCTCGTGCGTGCGTGTGTGTGTGTGATTTATAAATATTTCATTGTTAGTGGTAAGGTTAGTTTTAAAAATTGAGGTTGTTTAATAAAAATATTTAAAATTAATAACAGTAAATTAACAGAAATTATAGATTTTAAAATTTTGCATTGTTGTAAAAAATGTATTGTAGTCTTTTCTCTATCCATACCATTTTAATTATAATATGTAACAATGCACCAAAGCAAGTAAGCAGGTCTAAGCAAAATTATTTATTCACAATTGTAACTTCAAATAATGTTAAGATTCATTTCAAATCAAAGTTTGTTCTTCGAGGCTAATTTCAAATAAAAACTGAATTCTGTATGATAGTAACACAAGTTTCTAATAATGATAATAATAATAATAATCATCATCATCATCATCACCTGATAATGATATGGCAATAAACATAGGCTAGGAGTATAAAGGCCCAGGACACAATGGAGCACTGAGGCAAGTAGGAGCGTGTAATGCGGTAGGGTAAACAGGGATCGTCACACAACAGGGGTGCGGAGAGACGTTCGTACAGAAAGGGCCGTCGTTCATTAATCTTTGTGTATGGAAGTGAAGCGGGAGGATTCGAAAAGAAGTTGACCAAAATGATCAATATTTGGGAACTTGGTAACGTATTACACAGTGCCAGAATCTCTGAACGAGTCTTTACTGCGATTGAAGAAATGACAAAAAATCAAATGCACATTAGACAATTTGACACAGAATAGACCAACAATAACTGAGACGGTTTGGTTACGCAAGTTACGTACTCCGTATTAATGATGGCAAGTGGTCGTAAAGGTTTAAAAAAACCCGTAGCAGACGAAAGAGGTGTGCCAAAGAACTTGGAATGAAAAAATAAGACAAAATCACTGTTATAACTCTCTCGATATATAGACCCTCACATCACTTGGTTAAGTGGTACTACCCTTTATACATTATCGTAATAAATTTAGTGGGATATGCTGCAATTAACTACAGTAAAACATAGTAATACTTTAAGGTGTCTCATAAATAACCTAAGGTTTGAATTGCGCCCAGTTCTCTATTTGATAGGTTGGCGGTACTGCGAACCCTTTAGTCAGCTGTTTCTCATCTGTTTATGAAACAGTTAATTGTCATAGAGCGTTACGTAAAAGAGGAATGTCTTTTTATGGTGAAATGGAAACACGTTGCGCACAGGGAGAATTCCACGCGGAAGTAATTTGCAAACTGCGTTTAATTTTCGGTCGACAAAATGTGAACAGTTCAGAGAGTGATTAAAAAACTCAAAGAAATTGCCTCAGTTGCAGACGTTAAATTCCTCGAGCGTCCTCCTGCAAGCCACGAGGCGTCCGCGGATAAATTATAATGTGAGACTGAAGAAATCGTTCCTGTCGTCTTTCACAAAAGTTGCCCAATTCAGAGAAACACCGTTAAGCGGATTCCCAAGAAGTCTGTGCGTCTCAATGCCTACAAAATTCCACTGATGCACGAACTCAGTCAACAGACTACTTCAATTGACAAGAATTTGTTAGCTGGATGTTGAGAAACCAAGAAGCGGACGGTCCCACTAAAACTAAAAAACTCCAACCCAACGGTGATCAGAACTGGCCTTGTAACTTGACACCATGCGACTTCTTCCTTTGGAAGACTCAAAATCTTGTGTTTCTGTCAACACACTACAAACAATTCCTGAGCACGAGGCGGAGACACGATGCGTTAACGATGATATTGAACCGACATTATGCTGTATGCTACTGAAAATTTCGTTGAAAAAACAAAGGATGTTCCAGTCACTGAGGTCATTTGTTTCAAATTCTGCAGTGAGTGCCTTTAGCAACAACATTAAAATATCTGTATTTTTTATTAAATGATAATTTTATTAAAATTATAAGCTCGGTTTTTATCGGACACTGTACATATGATGTATTAAGTATGCGATATACAATTAATACGATTGGATCTGGCCTCAGAACAGTCGAAAGAACTATTAAACGCATGCAAAACATTACCCACATTTTTATTTATCCTTCTGTGAATTAAAAAAAAATACTGGTAGTAGTTCATAAATTCTGCATTATTCGCCCGTGGTCGATTGTCGTTTTAATTTGAGTTAAACGTTCCGCCAGCTCCCACTCTTCCAGTTGTTTACAGATCATTCTACGTGGCAGAATTACGTAACGCTTGTGGTCACGCGAGATGCCGATGCCCCTTCCAGACGTTTACTCGAATACTCTACCACCATCCAGGTTCACTATAATGCAAGGCGTCGGAGGGATAAATACACTGGATTTAGAAGCGACCCAGATTAGTTTAGACCTGGCCATATTCAAGTCCGGATCGGAGTGATTGTTGCGGTCTATTGAGAAGTGACTGTTGTGTTAGTTAGTGATAAACTGTGATAAGGTGACATTTCTTGTTAGACAAATTTAACTTCCATTAACTTTAACTTCAATAATTTGTTGTGTTTAATTAAATATTATTATTAGACACTTAATTAGTGTGTTTTATTCCAATTGGTCATTGGTGTCAGTTGTTACGAGGAATCAGTGTGACCAGCGTAACAGTATGTTAGAAGTACAGCAGTAGGTGGTTGGCCTTAAAGATTTTATGAACATTGAAACTTATACTGCTGTCATTGAAGGACAAGTTACTGTAAATTTTGTATAATTGATTAATATTACACGTCCTTCACCAATTCTGCAAAGAAACGAGTAAGAATTATTTAATCTTATTTTTAAAAATATTTACATTTTGAATGGATTTATCGTTTTTGCCTAGTAACATGGATTTGCTTACTCACCAGTGTACGGTTAAAATTAAATTACATTTCAATAAGAGACGCCACAGGAGAGAGAAACTCAACTCAATTGTGATTGGTGTGCGAGCACACACACTGCGCTTTATTCTTGTCTGCTGGATCTAGGTCGCTTCCTTTCACTTAAAGATACGGGTTTCTTATACATAAAACTTTTATTAAGATGATTCTGAAAACTCATAATACTTTTGGTTCTTCTTGTTCTTGTTCTTGTTCTTGTTCTTGTTCTTCTTATCCTTGTTGTTGTTGTTGTTGTTGTTGTTGTTGTTGTTGTTGTTGTTGTTGTTGTTGTTGTTGTTGTTGTTGTTGTTGTTGTTGTTGTTGTTGTTGTTGTTGTTGTTGTTGTTGTTGTTGTTGTTCTTCTTCTTCTTCTTCTTCTTCTTCTTCTTCTTCTTCTTCTTCTTCTTCTTCTTCTTCTTCTTCTTCTTCTTCTTCTTCTTCTTCTCCTTCTTTACTACATGGCTTGGGCTATAGCCCTCTTCGACTTCACAGAGTCTCTGACCAATTTTCCCAGGGTCTTCCATGATTCTCGTCTTCACAGGCGAGATTCAAACGCTTGTTTAGGAACTTGCGAATACAAGTGCAACAATAAATCATAAAATTATTAAACTAATTTTCAAGATTAATTTTTATTATTGACAGAGTTCTTTTTGATTACCTACCTTTATGAAAATAAAAGAAAATTATAAATTAATAAAAAGAAATGAAAGATCGTTTTTGAAACATCATTGGACTTGGGTGGTTTAACTACTAACCAATAGATATACATTATTTCGCGAAAACCCTTTACCCTGTGCCAATCATTTAAGACTTCACTAGGAGATGTCCTTTGCTTCCTTAACTCTATTTAGTCAGCTTATCGGTATTCTATGCTTAGCTTTTGTAAATTAAATTTTACCTTGTGTAAATGAGGCTTCTCTCTTTGTCTGATCTTGTGAGTATTCGTCTATAGTACTTAGATGTACGTATTTGACCTTTTTTCGTAACCTATCTTTTATCTGTCCCCTTCCCCGCCTGTCCATTTGGGTATCCGTCTAAATTAGCGTAGATGTACATTTTCAATCTTTCTTCTTAACGTATTTTTTCATCTGCAATTCATGTGAAATATAATTATTTATCCTGGACGTCGTCAGTGACAGTCTAAGAGTATCTCTATAGACCTGTAGCGACTCGGAAGCTTAAATTCTTTGGCAATTCTCCTGTTCTACGTCATGCTTCAGACACATGAGTGACTATTTAAATATAAATATTGTTAGCTAGAATTAGCTTAATCCTTTCAAAAGTGGTTAATGTTACACTATTTTTAAAATTTTGCTCTGACTATACATGCTGCTTCTTGCTAAAATTGCCATAAACAATATTTCGCCTATTATAGTACACTTTCAACAAAACGTTAGTCGCTACTTTTTAAAACAATGGCTTTTGCATTAAAACATAAGAACATTGGCTCTCGTACTAGAATATAAGAGCGGTTCTTACTCCGGTTCTTATTCTTACATTCATATTGAACAGTCTGCTAAAGTGTAAAAGAGAAATAGAAGTGGAATAAATCAAGAAAGGAGGGCCATGAAACAGCTGCATGGAGTATAATCCTTCGTATTGCGAAGGAAAGAATTTACTATACCATCGTGGGAGCTTTTGGTGTGTACAATGCAAAAGTCTGGAAACTCAATAACAAAAAAAGGAAAAAGTTGCCAGCATAAGAGATCCACGCTCTTGAAGAAGTCCGAATTTCTAAATTTCAATATGTACCCTAAACTGTCAACAGAGAAAGGACGAATATTAGAGATGATATACTAGACTGAATAGATAAAACAAGTTAATGTGATATGATCAGGAGAATGCGGGAAGCAAGATGGTCTTGGAAGAGATTTACTTGGATACTTTCAGGACGAAGACGAGGCAGAGCGAAGCGAATAGGCTGTAGTTCAAGCAGTGACAACTAAAGGAGACGTAACGAAAGAAAGGAAAACCTGGCATATTGGATGTGGGAAACGCAACTTGCTCTTATCACCCGTGTGTGTGTGTGTGTGTGTGTGTGTGTGTGTGTGTGTGTGTGTGTGTGTGTGTGTGTGTGTGTGTGTGTGTGTGTGTGTGTGTGTGTGTGTGTGTGTGTGTGTGTGTGTGTGTGTGTGTGTGTGTGTGTGTGTGTGTGTGTGTGTGTGTGTGTGTGTGTGTGTGTGTGTGTGTGTGTGTGTGTGTGTGTGTGTGTGTGTGTAAGCTTTAAATTAATACAAATAGGTTTACATAAATTGGTTGAAGTGAATAATATAAATTATCGCAGTTACATGAGTTTAAATTTCTGTTTAATTAAAATCACGAAAAGTGGAATCAGAAACATGCAACGTGAGTTTATTCAGAAAGTTTCAGACGCGCGGAACGGTCACTTTTACCATACTCCGAGCGCACTGAGTGACAGCTACTGTAAGCGAGTACTTTACCTTTCAAACTTTGTCGTATCTATGTTAATATTCTATTACTTATGATACCTGTTGTCAGTGCAAACTTTCTTATATATATGCAGTCTCTAGTGCAGAGAATTTTGCTTTATTTAGATGGCTTTTTAGTATGTTCATATTTCATTGGACTTGACGCAAAATGTCACGATACATTTGATGCTTTACTGCATCTCAAACAAAACTTTTATATCTTAATAGAATTTCTGTTTTCTTCATAAACTTTTACAAGATATATCGTACTTTGGATTCAAAATAAAATTTGGTATGTCATAAATGAAATCAGTGAGTGCTTTGAGACGTGTATTCGCTTAAGAGCTCTTTATTAACAGCTGATGCAAGCCACACATTCTTCTACCCACATTGACATGTGCAGATTGGCCCTCTCGCGTCTGTTGTCCTTCTTAAGTAATTTCATATTAAGATCCAGAACATCCAAGCGATTTAAAGAGATGTTTCACTCGCCAACACATGTATCGTTTTTTTTTTAACTTATAAATACGAGGTTTGTCTAAAAAGTAACGAGTCTGATAGTATAAAGTTAATGATCGATGCATTAATAACTAAAAAACAATGTTATCTCCTTCAAAATAGTTTCCTTGGGAAGCCACAAACTTACGGAGACGTTGTTCCCATTGATTGAACAGTAATGTTAGTCTTCAACTGGCAATGCCTTAACCGAGTCCGTCACGATCTTTTGGATGTTCTCCACACTTCCAGAATGGCGGCCCCGTAGTTGGACTTCAATTTTTGGAAATAGGAAATAATCACATGGAGTAAGAGGGCTGGGGTACCACAGGAATACCCTTTTTGGCCAAATACTTGTTCACAGAAAGTGCGGTGTGACACGGAGCGTTATCGTGATGAAGCATCCAAGATACAACAATCTCTGGCCGGACACAAATGACCCTTTTCCTGAGTGTCTCAAGAACCTGACGGTAGTAACTTTGATTGACTCTCTGTCCTCAAGGCACAAATTCCTTATGCACAATACCTCGAATTTCGAAAAAAGTAATCAGCACTGACTTGATCTTGGATTTTCTGATTTTTGCTTTTCTTGGGCATGGCGAGTCTTTTGTATGCCACTCTTCACTTTGCCGTTTGGTTTCTGGATAATACTAAAAACCCAACGATTCATCACCTGTTATAACACTCTTCATAAAATCTGTGTCATTTCAATGCGCTCAAGAAGGCCAAGACACACATTTTTTCGGTTGCCCTTCTGTTCCCGAGTGAGATTTTTTGAAACCATTTTTGCGCAGATTTTGCACGCGTTCAAATCATGCGTCAAAATTTCATGAACTGTCCAGTGATTTAAATTTAGTTCATAAGCAATCATTCTTACCATCAAACGACGATCAGACTTAATGAGATCTCTCACTTTCAACACATTTTCGTCAGTTCGTACTGTACTTGGTCGTCCAGAACGGTGTTCATCCTTCACCGCCATCCAAATACTTTGTGCCAACTAAAATCCTGAGCCCGGCTTTATCTCTGTAAGCTTGGTTTAACTTGTTAAACATTTCTGTTGCACTGTCTCAGAGATTGACATAAAATTTGATTAAATAACGCTTCTCAATATTACTAAGCTCTATTTTTGTGACATGAAACAAAACAAACACTTACAAAAACTATGGCTAAGCCAAATCTGTTAAAGTTAAGAAGCTGAAAAGTTTTACGAACGTAAACAAATGTTACAGCTATCAGCTGTCGCATTATTGGTCTCACAGTGTTGTCACTTCCTGGGAAAAAATTCAGTCTCATTACTTTTTAGACAAACCTCGTATACCTTGTAATATATGATCAAAACGAATCTCTTTAGAAAATAAACGAGACATACAGAATATATTTAACTGGAATTTTGTAGGCAGCTCTGAAATCCGGCATACAAATGGAGGACTTGGAGACAAGCTGAAAGCGTTAGAAATGGATTTCTGGCGAAGAGCGGAAAGCAGATAGAATATCGAGGCGCTCCACGAATACAAAACAAACGAATTAGGGATACCGTGGATATCAAGAAAGACTACCATAAAAGGAAACACCAAATATAGGCTGATAATTTGTTACAGATTTCTATAGAGATAAACAAAATCATCGTAGAAACTATTATAATATGCCGTACAATATTGTTGATAATCCATTTTGCTGTAAGGTTTTCACGTCCTCTGTCCATGTTATTAGGACAAACGTTAACCGGGCGGTTACACCGTGGTCTCATGGCGGTAAAACCAGACGTTTTGGCTTAAACCATCAGAGGCCATCTTCAGTGGAAAAAATGTTGTAGTCATCGCCAAATAACCCAAGTACTGAGGCTATTTAGCAAACAATTCCCAAAAATTTTTCCACTGAAGATGTCCTCCGATGGTGAGGCCGAAGCGTCTGGTTTTACCGCCATGAGACCACGATGTAACAGCCCGGTTAAGGCTCGTTCTAATAACCTTGCATATACCGTTTGGATTGTAGATAATAATTAATCAAAGATGTGGTTTGTAATACGAACTATAGAAGTCCGCTGCTCGGGTAGATGTCAATTGACGAGAACCAACATAATAGGAAGTACATCAATTGAAAGGGGGATGGGAATACACTTTTGATACAATTAAAACCCACAGCGTGCAAGAATGTAAATGTAGAGATGACGGGTAACCTGAATAAATAAATGGGTACATTCCTTCACATGAGAAAAATAAACAGACCACGAGAAAAATATTGAATACAGAATTAAACATCCACGTGAAACCCACAGTGACCGAATCACTGACCACAAACGTTGGACGCTAGGACGCAAAATGACAGACGTAAAGAAAACTACTGCCATGCAAGGTGTATAGAGAATGTCAAAAGAAGGAATTCCCAAACCATTATACAGTGATAGACCATAAAATTATAATAAAAGTGTTCCACAGTAAGAAGGAGCACTAATACTTCACTAACGTAGAAAAAATAATTGTAATCAACGTTAAATACAATCTCGTTTATGTGTTGCGATCGAATAGTGCGATGGTAAAATCGTCAAGTAAGCAAATGTCCAAGATGGCAGAGAAAGAAGTTTACCGGAACCACCATGGATCAAGAAAATTTAGAAGGCACTGACGGAACGGAATTTAAGACCAAGAGACTGGCAAGATAAAAGGGAATAGAGTCTGAGACCAGAAAGTCAACGATGCTGTAATACTGGATTAACAACGCTAGTAAGAACTGAAGACTATGGCTGCAGAAAAAACTGTCTCCTTGATCGACCTTGAAAACTGTTCAGACTTCACGTTTCCAATCTAAATTTAGTAACGTAAACTACAAAGTTACAATACTCTATAAGTTTTATATGAAAAATCATAAAACAATCTGCATTCTGTCGTACAAAAGTCGTAAAACACGTTATTGTTGCACAACATAAACACGTTATTAAATACAGTATAAACCGCGTACTTTCAAAACGAAAGTCGTAAAAACAGTGTTGCATGTTTTCAACATTAAGTAGGCTAATTATTTTTCAAATAAAAGTGCACGTTATTAAACAACTTATGTTAAACGCAGATTTACAGGTTTTTTTAAATTTGCAAACTCAAAATATTTAATGTCTAAACATTATGATTATAATATTTATATATTATAAATACTGTTATGCCAATAACATGCGTAGAGTACACGTGATGCTCGACATGCATTGCGTAATTAGTAGGACTATGGAACAATCTGTAGCTAAGCACACATTGCCCGACTGGCATCGCACGCTCTGATAATTTGCGAATACTTTTTGTCAAGTATATGTCGCACAATTGCTCTTGAGTGACTATGTATAGAAGACGGTCAGTCAGTGATTTCTGCAAGTACTAGCAAGTACTAGACGTTCCATGAGAGATTATGCGTTTGATATCACAAGAGACTCACATTAAAACAGTGGTATTAAATAGAAGTGTCAAGTCTTTTCATTTGTGTTAGAAAGTGCTGTGATTATTTACCTTACTGATTTTGATTACTCTTAGTACAGTGTGCGTTTTAAACATTTATAACAGGAAATGCCATTTATAATACGAGAGCCATTGTTTGAAATAAAAATTATTATAAAAATTGTGAATATTGATTTATATATTTTTTTGTGAATTGTAAATATTGATTTCAGAGACGTGTATCAAATGCTGTAAGACAATGGCCTCATATGTAAGACAATGGATGCGAGACCCTGATTGTAAGGAAGAAGGACTGGTGCCAACTGCAGGCTGCAGAAATGGGCTATTTGAGATGATAAAGGGATATACTTGACACGATCATATAAGAAACGAGTATATTAGTTGGAAACTTGATATAGTTTCCCTAAATAAACTCATTCAGATATATAGAAATTGCTGGAAACAACATCTAAAAAGAACGGGCAATACCCGCTTTCCGAAGTCGGCTTATGAGTATGAGCCGGTAGGAAAAAGATCTGTATGCAGGCCAGTCACAAGACGGCAGGAGACATGAGACCGGAACAGGAGAATCCTATCCATGAAGTGATGGCGATGATGATTTCTCTGGTGTTCTAATATTCCCCACTGTTTTTAAGACCGCGATCCATGCTGTTATCTAGCGATATTACAATATTAGAAACGTCTAGAGATTAGTATGCATTTGTTATAATATACTGAAAACATATAGGCCTACGCATACACAATGCAAAAAATATTCCTGATTCAAAATCTATTTAAAAACTAACTGGACTGTTATTTAAGTGTAAAGAAAATACAACAAAAACACGCAAAACTATACATGTATTCATTTAATACACATAAATTACCGGATGATTACCAAGTACTATCATATTTGATGCAATTATCGTAAGTACATATGCAAAGGTATTCTGTGTGACAGATTTGAAGTGGTAGATAAGTTTACGCACTACTAATGTACTGATAAAATTTCTTGATTAAACGCTGAACCGAAAGACAGACGTAAAAATATAAAACACGGAAACATACGACTGTTTAACACGAGAGCATTAGAAAACAAATGACATTTTAAAACTTCTGCAATTTTTGCAAATTAATTCAAGAATAAGCAGTGGCTCGAGACTTTTCCATGCACTAAAGCCCAAGTTCACTGGTAAGACATAAATTTCGAAGAAAGTTAAGATGACCATTTTCAAAAACACGTACATCCCAGTTCTTATTTATGGGGCTGAAACCTGGGCTCTAACTGAAAAGCATCTAAACGCTCTCCAAGCTATGGTGATCAGATCCCTTAGGAAGGTTGAAGGAAAGTCAAGAAGAGATCGATTCAGGAACACTAATATAAGGGCGAGTCTTAAGACAGTACCTTTGAAAGATCAAATTAAGAAAGCACGGTTGCGCTGGTTTGGACACGTTCAGAGGATGGAACGGGATAGACTTTCAAAACGATTGTGTGTGTGGCAAGAATGGCTGGGAGAAAACCAATGGGCCGGAGAAGAGTGACTTGGGAGGAGAATGTGAGGGGCTCTCAGAAGGAGCTGGGAGTGCAGCGGAATGAAGCAAAGTCCCTGGCCATGCAGAGGCTACAGTGGCGAGACCTTTGCTAAACCTCTACGGTGGAAGAGGATTTGAATAAGAACAAGAAGACAATTTTGCAAAAGAGAGTGTGTACGATAAGTTTTTGCAGCGACTTGAATCGGACACAGTAAAGACGAAGCTGATACACAAACCATGGATTCCACAGAAAAGCATGGACAGAGTATGGGACAGCAGTAATAGGAAAGCAGTTTAAATGTTTGAGCAACCAATTGGAAAATAAACGACATTGATTCAAGATGTATACGACTTATATTGATGTCGTCCCTGCTATATGCGGATGGCATAGTTCTTATTCAAGAAAATGAGGTTGATTTACAAAGAGCTATGTTTCAATTATGAGAAGTGGCAAGAGAGTACTCACTGACTATTTCAGTAAGAAAGACCAAAAAGGAAATATCCAGTGAGGACTAAGATAGTTAAACAACAGCACTTTAGAACAAGTGAGCCGTTTCAAATATCTCGGCTGTGCAGTAAGCTGTGAATCTAAATGTGATATAAGAGAGAAGATAAATAAATTTCATAGATTCATAGAAATCTTATAAAACTAAACAAGACACAGCACAAGGATTAAATTTTATAAAACAATCGCAATACCCACATTGATTTATGCGAGTAAGGCGTGGGTCATGGCAAGAAAGGAATGCAGCAAGATACAGAATGCTGAAATGCAGTTTATTCAAAATACTTAAAATAATACATTGCAAGATAGAATAAGGAATAAGGCTATTAGAGCAGAACTCGAAGTAAAGGACATAAATGAAATTATTTCAATTTATATAAGACAATGGTGGGATCATCTGCAAAGGATAACAGAGGATCGATTGTCGAAAGCGGCACTAAACTATAAAGCCATTGGTAGTAGAGACGGGCGACGTTCGAGAATGAGATGGGTGCCGGAACAGATTTATATAACCTAATCCTTGAAGAAGAGAAGAAGATTACAGACTTACGAAAATTAAATGAAAGTGAGCAAGGCATTCGGCTAGGTGGAAGGTGCTAGACGGTCACAAAGGTAGGTTGATTGAAGGCCAAGAGGCAAAGAGGACACTACGAGATTCTGTTATAAACGTCTATAAGAACATTTGGCCCTTTAAGAATGCATTCGTGTGCAGAAGACGCGCGTCTTCCATGCCTTAGAGAGAGAAAATGGTGCTTAAAATTAAGTGAGATTGCGCTACTAATTGTGCACTATTCACAGAACACTCAGCGATGTACTTTAACCAGACGCGTAAACGTGTACTACTGATGGCGGTCGCATCTAAACTTCTATATCTATAAAAATGAATGTTTGTTTCTTTGTCCCGTATGCGTTCCTATACCATTCATCCGATTGCGATGAAACTTCGGTGAGTTGTTGTGCGCACGCCCGCGGAGGTTTATGAATTTTTTTCGATGTTGTCCTTTGGGGGGTTCTTGGGGTCTTCCACATCTCCTCCTAAACCACTGGACCGATTTCAACCAAACTTGGCACAAATATTTTATGCAACGGGAGAACGAACATAGGGTAGGTGTTTTTTCGACGGGGTCCATTGGGGGGGTCCTTTGGGGTCTTCCACATCTCCTCCTAAACCACTGGACCGATTTCAACCAAACTTGGCATAAATATTTTACGCAACGGGAGAACCAACATAGGATATGTGTTTTTTCGATATGATCCTTCGGGGGGTCCTTTGGGGGTCCTTTGCGGTCTTCCACATCTCCTCCTAAACCACTGGACCGATTTCAACCAAACTTGGCACAAATATTTTACGCAAAGGGAGAACCAACATAGGATAGGTGTTTTTTCGATGGGGTTCTTTTGGGGGTTCTTTGGGGTCTTCCACATCTCCTCCTAAACCACTGGACCGATTTCAACCAAACTTGGCACAAATATTTTACGCAACGGGAGAACCAACATAGGACAACGGTACCAGGCTTTCAGTGAAACAGATGATGAACAATATCATCGAAGCTACAATTTTAAATGGAAAATTTAAAGGAGAAGATGTACTGTTGCCACGCATCCCAATGATTCCGACAGATATGCCATTCGAGTTCAAACGTTCGCAGTTTCCGGTGCGACTCGCATTTGCAATGACCATCAACAAAGCACAGGGACAATCGCTACAAGTGTGTGGACTAAATTTGAAAAATCCATGCTTCTCACATGGACAGCTGTATGTGGCCTGCTCACGCGTCGGAAAACCTTCGGATTTATTCATGTACGCACCAGACGGAAAAACAAAAAATATTGTGTATCCAAAAGCACTTCAATAAACAGAATTAAAACACAAACACTTTCTTTCTTTGAGTGGCATTGCAACGCATGCCGGGTACTCGCTAGTGTTTTATAAAACTGGACGACTGTGATACAGACAAACAGGGGTGAAATAATTCTTCTTCTTCTAGCACTACGGTTCCTGTAGAACTCTGCCTGCTCAACGATTCTCCTTCATTCTTCTCTGTCCAGAGCTTACTCCCCCCAACCTGCCACTTGCAACTCCCTCAAATCCCATTCCACATCTTCATACCATCTTCTCGGACGTCCTCCCCTTCTTATTCCCTCCGGCTTTCTTTCCAATGCTATTTTTAGGCCTCGATCACTTCTCATTCTCACCACGCGCCCCAATCATCTCAACCTTTGCGCCTTGACTGGCGCAACTATGTTCGCTTCTCCATACAGGTCACGTAGCTCACAATTCTTTCTTATCCTCCACATCTCTCCGTCCCTCACTCGACCATAAATACTTGTCAGAATTTTCCTCTCGAAAACACTAAGGTTTTTCATATCTTCTAACTTCAGTACCCATGTTACTATAGGTCTGATTAATGTGGTGTATATTTTATATTTTGCCATTTTTTGATACATTCCTGGATTGGAATATATTTTTTAATACGTAATAGCTTCTGTTTCACGCTGATATTCGTGCTTTGATTTTTTTGCTTTCTTCATTATTGGTGAAATAATAATTATATGGCGCAAATCTCGCTTCACCTCACGTACAGGAAGCACGGGTTCCAGCCCAGTTACCGACGCGAAGTGTCCGTCTGTGTCCACGTCTGCGACGATTTGCGCATAGTCATATGTAAAATCCAACATATTATGTTTTATAGTTTCCCACACTTCAGCCTCATGTCTTACAATACTTTCCACCAATGTCTTATATATTTTAATTTTTGTTTCGGTTTTATTTGATTGGAATATAAAGTGGATTGCACTGTCTCGTCACGTGTTCCCTTGCTTTATACGGTTTTATATTTCTTCATTTGTTTTCGACAAAACAATACGCTTTGGTTTTGTTTGTATTCGTCGTTGAGGCTCCTTTCTGTTCCAAAATAATAAGCAGGTCTCGATTTACAGTTATTGGGCTTTTAGGCTGAACAGGTGTTGCTGGCCCCATACCAACTGGCGAGGGGGGGACTGCAAATAAAATTATTGTTAAGTGTACACATTAAACATTCATACACTGTTTTTTTTTTGTAAAATTTTATGTTTTTGTTTTTGTTCAATACTATGTTAAACAATTTAACGGTTTCAAGGTACCTCAATGTACAATGGCATTCTAGAATCTATGAAAACAATAATAAAAGATTGCGCACGTTATTCTGTTACACTTAAAATACACTAAACAGAATAAAAATGTAGGATAAATAACAACAACTGATTTCCAAATAAAAGTAACACCATGTCATTATAATTACCACAATTTAAGCACATTTTTAATAAGAACATAAAAGTATTAGGGTGTATTGAGGGAGTTCATATTATAGGCTATACATGCCTCATAATACCAGCTTTTTCTCTAATAATTTTAACTGTTCTATGGAAACACGGACCAAATAATTTTTATGCAAGTTGACCGTACTTTTTTTCTTTTCATGTGTGGTGCGGGCCACTAGGCTGCAGCCTATGTAGCCTATGCTTAATTCCGGCACTGACAGTAAGTTCTGTTTATTATCATTCTTCTAAAAACCATATGCATAAAACAATAAGTGTACGAGTGTACAGACCCATATAACGGACTTGCTCACAAATATTAACATCGCTACGCCTTATGACTAGGCCCCCAGTTATAACCAATAAACAAAACGAAAGCCGGACACTAATAGTATGTGAAATAATTGGTCAATTAGCTTATCTGATTAGATATCAGTACTTTATATCCACTTAAAAGTTTTGTTTACGACGATATCAACTTCAGGTAATAGTGTTCCATTACGCATAGCCAAAACAACATCAATAAATCGTAGTTGTCAACCAAAGATCGATACTATTACACAAGAACGCTAGAAAAAAAGAAGACAATAAATGATCCAAAGCTGTTATACATACAATCTACGAAGCTTTGTATAATTGAACAAATGTTCAATATGTTTTTCGTGATCAAGTTAAGTCTGGCGAAGTTGTTAACAATGTAATACTGACGCAGAACAGAAAGTTTTTCTTAAAAATTGTAGCAAGTCGATGGAAAAGTTAATCGCCTTTGAAAATATATACTTTCGAAGTATTTGTATCGTTATTTAAAGGTTACCCTTACTTTTGAAAGAAAATTTAAGTTCGCAACAAAAGACTTCCATACCGTACGTCTTGATGAGAAACAGTAGAATACAGAACCAACACATAAAATACAAGTACCCAAAAAGTATGGCATGCACAGTAGTTGAAGTATGTTGTGTTACCAAAACAAAGCAACAGAGGCAAGGACTCCCGGTCACCGTTCGGCTATTCGCTTTATATGAACATTTTCAAACACTTATTTGTTATCTAGGCTTACTTTTTGTCAGCTTATCACATGCCTCTTGTGTTGTTCCATGGCTCTTACGTTGGTTGACTTCGCCTTTCCGTGAACTGATTGCTGAATCACAGCTTATTCTCTCCGGCAGTCACGTCAACTCTGCAATCGACCTTCGTATGAACCACAGTTATGGGTACTGCGTGGACACTGGAGGAGCTGAGGTCATCGTTGGTTACAAGGGCAATAATGACCATTGGGGACAAGGAGACGGTAAAAAAAACCTATACGGTGTTCCAAGTCGCATGGCACCCGAAGGATTAGAAGACCCTTACTAACACACACACACAAACGCAGCTGGCCCGCACGCCTGTGGTATGAATCATCTACTAGGGCGTCCACCACGTAACTCCAACTTTTATAATATGAATTTTTTAACAAACGAGCTCAGCATATTTGTAATCTCCATAAAATTTTATAGAAAATGACACTAAACACGACGTGATTGTGGTATATTTTAGATGTACAACTAAGTCTAATTCAATATTCATTTTGGGTTTAGAAATTAGTATTTTGCAATATTGGTATTTCATTATTTTTATATAAATAAGTGTTTATTGACAAAGTTATATTTATATATAACATTTTAGTGTTTCATAAAAAAATTGTAAATTTTTACATTTTAATCGTAAATTTGTAATTTTTAGTGCTTTGTAATTAACTTTCAATCAAGTAACGTGCTTCAATTTTAATATGATATTTATATTGTAAATATAATATGTAAATAAGAAATTATATGTAATTGTATACAGTTCTAAAAGTTATCATATCAATCCACTTTTTCTTTTTCACTTGGATACATTTTTAAATAAAATATTTTTAAAGTGAATATTACATACAAGACAGCATTTGTTATTGTAGAAAAAATACAAATTTTCATGTTACAGACGTAATTTTGCACCATGAACGTAAATTGTAAATATATTTTTGTTTATAATCATCAAGATATCACCATCATACTTATTACTTAATAATAAAATCTTTATTAAGCAGGCCTACGCCAATTTTGCGTTTGCTTTATAAATCCGTAAAATACCCATAGGCCTATTTATCGCGATTATATGTTGTTTGAACTCATTTTCTCAAAATTTCACGGAGATTACAAAAATTAAAGTTTAATTTGGATTATAAAGTAAGTAAAAAATTGAGTAGTTTTGAATTGGACCGTATCGGACCGTACTGGACCGTATTGGACCGTTATATGCGAACCGTTATGTGATAACCCAGTTACGTATTTGCATCAGAATCAACAAATGTAATGTTTTCCATCAATTACACACACACACACACACACACACACACACACACACACACACACACACACACACACACACACACACATGCAAACGTATGGACGTAGGCGTCGGTTAAAATTTTTAGATTTTTCCGGAAAACTACTCACAACTACTAACAAACACGAACTGCTGTTAAATTTCTAAAGTCGAACTTTAGAAATATGTGAATTTTAGGTTTAAGTTCTGTCACAAGAAAAAGTAAATATAACTTTTAATTGAGAAACGTCGGGATTTTGCAGTTAATAAGATCGAAACTATCGAAGGAATTCCAACTTATCTTGACGTCAAATAATGGCAGTAGTTTTGTTACACATATATTAATATGTGTTGAACGGAGAAATCTTTAAATTCCACGAACTACGAACATGGACTTAACTCAAAATATTGCTTTCATGACTCACCAAAAAACGGAAGAAGCACCAACTTGTCTGCTCATCTTAGTCACATAATTTTCGGGCTGGTAGAATAACTTTCCCGTGTATACGTCTTATCTCAAGTCTCCATAAATAGAATAAAATTTGAACTAAATCTGTTTAAAATGTGATTTTTCAGGCTATCGAACATACAGCATTATAATAATAGTTAAATACAACCAATAAAATCGAATTTTTATTTAGTAAAGTAGGAAATACACTGTCATTATTTACACTTGTTCAGAATTTTGAGCACTTACACTTATACTTAAGATACGGGTTCCATCGAGTTCCCACTGAGATAAGGTAATGGATTCGCGTTCACTTCCATCGTTGTTATGGTGGAGGAAGTATGGGATTTCTTGAGATAAGAAAAAAGAAATTTTTCAGATAAGATAAGAAATGTACATTTTTTGCGAGGACCTATATAGAGAAAAAACACTCTAAGACTATCTAGAAGAGATCGTTGAAATCCTAACTCTCCAAGAGAGAAGATATTGTAACGAGAACCATATCGAACAGCCGAAAGCGTCCTCCACTCGTCCCTCCAAAAGTCGAGCAGGTGTAGTCTCAGTCAAGGCCGTAAAAAAGTACGTTCCATAGTGTTCAAGAACACTTGAGATAAGCATTAAGCTAGCGTCCAGTAAGGATATAAAGCTATTCTGGACCTCTTCGCGACCTATATCAAGAGCGTCTGTCTTAGTCAGTCAGTTGACAGTGAGCGATTTCCTTAGCGCGGATCGAGTGGTTGTCGATGTTTGTGAGAAATGATTACTGTATTACAATTAGTTTGGAACTGTATGATTTAGGCCTACATTATAATTGCATGTTGACAAATTTAACTTGGAGTATTGTATGAGTTGATTGCAAATTGTTATTTGTGATTAATTAAAGCTGGTAATTAGTGATTTCATTGACGTCTGTATTTTGTTTCCACTGTACCATACGACGATCAGTGAGACCGTCGTAACAATATGATTACCGCTAGTTGTCCTATCGTCTACGAGAAGATTAAATTAAAAATGGGCGGACAATTAACCACAACAGAAAATGGTTGCGTGGTACTCTATGAACATTTGCACAAAAATACTCACAAGAAGAAAACAGAAGAAAAACGCTGAAGTTTTAGAATACCAAAGTTTCTAGTCTACCAATAGGTTGGTAGCCATTAGGAGAGACCTGAGTATCTTCAATCGTTTGGACATGAGACTTAAAAATCAAATGGTTTGATCGCGTTGAAAGTATGGATTAGACGTTAGTGCAAAATATACGCATAAAAGTAGACGTCTGGGACAGCTGATGATAAGATGGAGAGATATGTTGCAACAACAGGCGACGCAGTAGGTTTTAAGCCTTATACTTGCAAAGAAGAAGAAGAACGTAAGCAGTGAAGACGTGATCAAAAGAATTGACGAGGACAGAAGGCTCCTGCTGAATGTTATAAAGGAGGAGAGAAAGGAAAATAGAGGCACATGGACTACTGATAACGTTGTTTGAAAGAATGGAGGGAAAGAAAAAAGAGATGGACGATGAGACAGACAGTTATATAACATAAAATGTGCGGTCTCGTACGAAAAGATGGAAGGTGAAGCTTGGGATAGAGAGGAATGAAGACGGCGATGGTGACTAGGTCCTGTCACAGTGGAGAATATCATACGGTGACGACTGTGATGATGATGATGATGATGATGATGATGATGATGATGATGATGATGATGATGATGATGATGATGATGATGATGATGATGATGACGACGACGACGACGACGATGTGAGATAGACAAGTTTTGCTTTCCAAAATAGGCAAGGCACTGAAAATAGTTAGATATTATAATCATAAATAAAGTTGTCAACAAGAACACTGTTAGTCTCTTATTATGTTCCGAAGGTCTTGTTTCTAATGTTTATATAGGCCTACTACGTACGGCTTACACAATGAGTCACAATTGCCTGAATACTTAGTTAATTTAAAGATTCTCTTATTACTAAACAATATAAGATTAAATTTTTTTATTATTAGAAAAATAATAATATTTACATCTCTCTTGTTAAACAAATTATTTATAGAAACGATCAATCCCGCATGACTCACATGATCGAACAGTAAAATGTTTATTAACGACGTTGTCTGTTGTCGTCACAACTCAAGATGTTCACAGTAGTAAACACAGTTATTGTGGTGCCTTACGAGATTACTACATCTGTACAGTTAACTCCTTGGTTACACAATATTTGTATTTAATTCTAGCTCCAACGGAAGTCAATTTGAATTTTCTGTTAAACTCGGTTATCTCTTTAATGTAGTCTCTTTCTTCTAACGGAGGCTCCTTATTTATTCTCTTTTCTCAGATTTCCTTGGTTTTGAAGAAGCCTTTGACTACGTTCTTTCGCATGGATTGCGTATTCCGTCTTTCAACAAAAGTTTCACGTTTCACGATCTGTGTCACGTCACATGCCTCACAAACCTGTTTCAAAGGTGGTATTACAAAACTTTGTCATTTAATTACAAAACACGACCGTACGTTGTAAAGTATTAGATACGTGTGCTCAGTGGTTGATTTCTAAAATTATATGTGCCGGAACGCATCAATTCAAAAGTTATACACACACAAATATATTTACATTATATAATAGCGTATAAGTTTACATCAGGTTATTACAAAGTTGGATCCAAGAGGTTCCGGAACGCCGTTCCGGCGCGTTCCCCCTGAAATCAAGCCCTGCGTGTGCTAACACATACACATTGAACTCCAGATTAAACTTTATTATACGTTTCAACAAGTTCTTTAATATCACGTACCCCTTGTATTTTATCCAGTAATTTTGTCCTCACACGGTAAAAGGATACGTGAGATTAGGTTTCTGGGAAATAAGAAGTCTACATTCCTAAACTTACCTATTTATATTGTAGAATGCACATTTCTGTATTCTGTCTATCACGCGCACACGCAGACACAGATAATACGAAAAATCACATTTTAAACAGCCATAGTTCTTCTTCTTTTTATTCTTCTTCACCAAACAAGGATTAAGCCTTGGACCTGTTCCGGCTTCATAGGTTTTTTTCCTATCTTTCCTGGGTCTCTCTACGCTTCTTCTTCCAGCTGGTTTGTATCTACTAGCTGCTTTTGCTAGTCTTCGATCATCAATACGCTCCAGATGGGCCTTCCAATTTCTTCAATGCATCTTTGTTTTCTCATTTAAGTTGCATATTTCCAACTCTTCCCTAATCTCTTTATTTCTAAACCGATCTTGCCTAGAAAAACCTTTGACCGATCTTAGGAATTTCATCTCTGCTGCTTGTATGCGGATTTTATCTCTCTTTCTCATTATACAATAGTTCAAAATGTATTCTATTTATCGGGACTTGAGGTAAGACGTATACCCAGAACAATTAGTCTGCCAGGCCGAAACTAATGTGACTAAGGTGATCGGAAACCACATGACAATAAAACAGACGTTGTAGCATATGTACACAGAAATAGTAAATCGAGAAAACGCATTTCGATGGAACACAACATATAACCTGTATTCAAGCCGACTAGGAGGTACACTAAATGTTACCGGCCGCATAAGCAAGATAGCTCTTTCAACTTCTGGCCTTTACAAGATCACTTGGTGTTGTGGTAATGTGTACGTCGGCGAAACAAAGACAAAAAACCTAACGAGAGTGCAGGAACACATGAGACGTACGAATGAAAGAGACACGGAGAAATCAGCAGCAGTTGAGGACAACTATTAAAATAAGCATATCATCTTATTTGAATAATGTGCTGCTGCTGTAAAATATACCAGTACATACTGAAGCACAAATTACAGTAAAATTGCAAAAAATTTTAATCTGTAGAATAATGTTGTCAGGCATCTTGGATGTCTGTGTAAAGCCTAGAACTCAGCACTAGCTGGTTATTGACATTTGATGTTCACAGAAAAGTTAAAAACATAAAATTATGTGTAAGATTAATTAAAAATTAGTTAAAACTAGGTCGATATTGTTTTAAATATTTTGAAATAATTGAGTCACAAGTTGTGTTCTGATCGAATGTTATAGAACAAATAGAAAATATTTACTGCTGAGCAATTAGGGTAACCCAGGTTTTATAAACACATTCTGTACTATACGAAATTTGTAAATTAGGTACTAACCTAATGTGTAGAAATTAGACTTAAAAACCAATGATTGTGTAAAAAGCGGCTAGATAAAGCATATTTTGAGACTAAAACAAAGAATTTCCACGAAACCGAAACATCGAAGGATGATAATGATTTTGGCTTTGAAACGTATAATGTGGATTACGTAAATCATTTCCAAACCAAAGACGATCACAAACAGCATGTAAAACCAAATTTATTCTCACTAAAACGTTTGCTAAACTCAATGTCAGCAGCGATTATTTCTGTCTTGATGCGTTTACATATCAAATTTCTAGACTGTGGGGAATCGAAAGTGTGGAAGCGTTACATTTTTCGATGACGTTACATTTTTGTGGAATGACCCCCAGCCTAAAAACATTATCATGTTATAAACCACAATAACTAGCCAAATGTTCGAAAATATAAAGTGTTTTAGTGCATTGTTATTAACGAATAAGAAGATATATTTCCAAAACGAATCCTGCTGCTGCTGCTGCTGCTTTAGGCATTTTCCTTATTATTGTGTTTGTTTTTTATTTGCCTGACCTAGCAAACCTGTATAAATATTTATTGAAAATTCTCTCTCTCTCTCTCTCTCTCTCTCTCTCTCTCTCTCTCTCTCTCTCTCTCTCTCTCTCTCTCTCTCTCTCTCTCTCACACACACACACACACACACATTGACAAATTGAAAATGTAATGAATATTTATTTATTAAACGGTTCTGCAGGGAATAATAAATACCAAACAAACATTACGTTGAGTGTTCATGCTGAAATGTTAAGAGTCATCTCGTCTCCTTCCTAAAGGATTAGTGAAATGAAAATATGTAAAATAACATTAACTCGGTCAGACAGTCGTCTGAATGTTGATATTCTCTCAATTCTCACTCTGAAGAGAATCAGAAGTTTATAAGTAATGGTTTGCAATCTTAACAGGTAAAAAAATAAGTAAATAAATTCAAAGCTATCAGAGGTATTTTCTAAATAGGCTTTCGCGCGCGTGTGTGTGTTTAAAGTATTTAAAATTAACAACAGTAAATTAAACAAAAATTAGAGATTTTAAAATTTTGCATTGTTGTAAAAATATGTATTGTAGTCTTTTCTCTATCCATTCCATTTGAATTATAATAAGTAACAATACACCACAGAAACTAAGTAGGTCTAAGCGACATTAGTTACTCACAATTGTAACTTCAAATAATGTTAAGATTCACTTCAAATCAAAGCTAGTTCAAGACTAATTTCAAATAAAAACTGAATTCTGTATGATAGTAACACAAGTTTCAAATCATCATCATCATCACCTGATAATGATGTGGAAATAAACATAGGCTAAGAGCAGAGAAGGCCCAGCACACAATAGAGCACTGTCGGCAAGTAGGAGCGTGTAATGCGGTAGGGTCAAAAGGGATCGTCACACAACAGGGGTGCGGAGAGACGTTCGTACAGAAAGAGCCGTGGTTCAGTCGGTCTTTGTGTATGGAAGTGAAGCGAGAAGACTGGAAAAGAAGTTGAGCAAAAGGATCAATATTTGGGAACTTGGTAATGTATGACGCAGTGCCAGAATCTCTGAACGAGACTTTACTGCGATTGAAGAAATTACGAAAATTCAAATGCACATTAGACAATTTGACACAGAATAGACCAACAAAAACTGAGACGGTTTGGTTACGTAAGTTATGTACACCGTATTAATGAGGGAAAGTGGTCGAAAAGGTTTAAAAAACCCCATAGCAGACGAAAGAGGTGTGCCAAAGAACTTGGAATGAATAAATAAGACAAAATAACTGTTATAACTCTCTGGATATATAGACCCTCACATCACTTGGTTAAGTGGTACTACCCTTTATACATTATTGTAATAAATTTAGTGGGATATGCTGCAATTAACTATAGTAGAACATAGTAATACTTTAAGGTGTCTCATAAATAACCTAAGGTTTGAATTCCGCCCAGTTTTCTATTTGATAGGTTGGTGGTACTGCGAACGCTTTAGTCAGCTGTTTCTCATCTGTTTATGAAACAGTTAATTGTCATAGAGCGTTACGTAAAAGAGGAATGTCTTTTTATGGTGAAATGGAAACACATTGCGCACAGGGAGAATTCCACGCGGAAGTAGTTTGCAAACTGTGTTTAATTTTCGGTCGACAAAATGTAAACAATTCAGAGAGTGATTAAAAAACTCAAAGAAATTGCCTCAGTTGCAGACGTTAAATTCCTCGAGCGTCCTCCTGCAAGCCATGAGGCGTTCGCCGATAAATTATAATGTGAGACTAAAGAAATCGTTCCAGTCGTCTTTCACAAAAGTTGCCCCATTCAGAGAAACACCGTTAAGCGGATTCTCAAGAAGTCTGTGCGTCTCAATGCCTACAAAATGCCACCGATGCACGAACTCAGTCAACAGACTACTTTAATTGACAAGAATTTGTTAGCTGGATGTTGAGAAACCAAGAAGCGGATGGTCCCACTAAAACTAAAAAACTCCAACCCATTCCAATCTCACGCAACGGTGATCAGAACTGGCCTTGAAACTTGACACCATGCGACTTCTTCCTTTGGGAGACTCAAAATCTTGTGTTTCTGTCAACACACCGCAAACAATTCCTGAGCACGAGGCGGAGATTCGATGTGTTAACGTTTATATTGAGCCGGAATTATACTGTATGTCACTGAAAATTTCGTCGAAAAAAGGAGGATGTGCCAGTCACTGAGAAGATCACTTGTTCAAAATTCTGCACCGCGAGTAACTCTAGCGACTGCCTGTAGCAATAAAAATAAAATTTCTTTAATTTTTTTAATAACTGATGATTTTAATAAAATTAAAAGCTTTCGTTTTTATCGGATACCCTACACGTAATGTACTAATTATGCAATATACAGTCAAATACGACTGGATCTAGCCTCAGAACAGTGGAACAAGCCATTAAACGCTTGCAAAATTGTTACCCACATTTTAATTTATCATTCTGTAAAATAAAAAAAATACTGGTAGTTGTTAATAGATTTCGCGTTAATCTGCCGTAGTCGAGTGTTGTTGTAATTTGAGGTAAACGCTTCGGAAGCAGCAACCGTTTTCCGTAGCCAGGACTCGATGTGTACAAACACATCAGGAAATAACAAACTACATTTTCGTGCCAATTTTAACAACTGTGAGGGCACGGACCTTGAAAGCCTTTGCAATAAATAGTTCTTCCGTACGATTTACGTGCGCTCACAACAAAATATAAAAGTCATTAAATTACATACCTACGTACTCCGTATGAACGACCAAATGCAATCGTAAAGGTACGACTAAAAACAGCGTAGAATAAGAAAGAGTAGTCCCAAAGATCTCTGATAAGAAGATCAAGTGATAAGAAGGGAAACCTGTGATAACTTTCTCGATAGGTAGAGAAACCCATATGACTCATTTATTTATTACTGTTTCATCTACGTACCAATTTCGTGTAACATAAAGATTACAACCGCAGTACAATAAATTGAGTTCCGTCCAGCCGTTTGGGACGCGCACACCAAATAATAGCTACTGAAGATGAACGTAGAGTGAAGCGCTAAAAGAGCAACTACATCTGACGCCTGCTGAATAGTCCGGAAAGTCTAACAAATATGATGAAGATTTGGTTTCATATTAACCAAACATGTAGACCGTGAAAGCTTATTAACTTATTAAGATATTATAAGAATAAGTTAAAAAGTCACTTAGCTGTATAAAGTTACAGTAGACAGCACTAGAAATAAACAATTAAATACTTGACACTTTCACAAATACAGTGTCTGATGTCACTCCATAATCTACTTCACGGAACAGGCAAACCGCGATTAGGTAAGTACGGCGTTGTTGCCATAAACTGACAAGATCACTGAATATAATGTGTGGAAGGCAGTTTCAGACGTTTTCAGAACAACCGGGCAGGGTAGGGTCTTGGAAGGCGCACCTCAGTTAGAAATTACTAGACTGTTCTTTTCTTAATTGCATTATACAGGTGTTTATGCAATATATGCCAAGCATCACACGCCGTACGTATAATGCCGACAGCATAACGGCCGAACACTATGTTATATTGTAATTAAGGATAGAAGATGCAGTTGTACGTTGTATGTTAATAATAATTGTAACCTTAATTGAATGCAAAATATAATTTTTAAATATTTAACAGTTAGAAGTAGTTTTTCAGACACCAAGTATTCTGTAAAAGCATCGTCTAATTTTTCAAAGATTCTACTCGGTCCCTGGACAGATTGCATTTGTTTAATATATTGCTTCGCTGAGGAAGAAATAAATAGTACCGCATCGCTACTCTATCATGAACACTGAAGTTTATCTTGTTGTCATTTAAGCACTCATTACTGTAAATTTTCTAAAACTGATTAATGTTATACGTTCTTTACTAATTCTGCAAAGAATCGAGTAAGATTTATTAATCTTATTTTTAAAACATTTTTACATTTTAAATGGATTTTTCGTTTTTGCCTAGTAACATGCATTTGCTTACACAGTATACGGTTAAAATTAAATTACATTTCAATAAGAGATGCCACAGGAGAGAGAAACTCAACTCAACTGTGATTGTTGCGCGAGCACACACACTGCGCTTTAATCTTGTATGCTGAATCTTGATCGCTTCCTTTCATTTAAAGATTACGGGTTTCTTATATATAAAACTTTTGTTAACAAAATTCATAATACTTCTTCTTCTTCTTCTTCTTCTTCTTCTTCTTCTTCTTCTTCTTCTTCTTCTTCTTCTTCTTCTTCTTCTTCTTCTTCTTCTTCTTCACTACATGGCTTGGGCTATAACCCGTTTCGACTTCACAGAGTCTCTGACCAATTTTCCTAGGGTCTTCCACGATCTCTCGTCCTCACTGGCCTATATTCAAACGCTTGTTTAGGAATACGCATGTCTACCATGCGTTCCACATGGGACTTCCAATTCTGCCTGTATTCCTATATTCTATCCGCAACGGACTGTAACTTCAGGCTTTTCCTTATGTCGTCGTTTCGTAAATGATCTCTCACACTGCCCCCCTTAACTGGTCTTAAAAATTTCATTTCCGAGGCCTGTGTTTTTGAAATCTCTTTTTGCAGGAGACTCCATGTTTCACACCCATACATTAAAGTCGGGACAGCCACGACCTTATAGAACTTTAGATGTGTCTCCTTAATTCATAATACTATTTATTTATTGTTATTAAACATGTTTTTAAACAATTACTTTTAAATTCTGTTATAAGCTACGTCCTCCATGACAGTTTTATTATTTTTATATTAACTCCTTTACCCTGTTACCCCTTCTTCTTCCTGTATCCTTCCTCATGGAAGTTTAGTGGCGCTATTCAGTTTTAATACATGTATCGCGGGGTTATTGGTAAATTTACTCAAGTCTACTTGGGCGAATTAACGGACAACTTAAATTTTTTAAAGTGCAACGAAAAATCATAAAATTATTAAACTGATTTTCAAGGTTAATTTTTATTACTATCAGAGTTTTTCTTCATTACCTAGTTTTCTGAAAATAAAAAAAAAGAAATTAATAAAACGAAAGGTATTTTTAGAAACATCATTAGACTTAGGTAGTTTAACCAGTAACCCCTCGATATATATTTTCTCGCTAAAACCCTTTACCCTGGGCAAATCATTTAAGACTTCACTAGGGGATGTTCTTTTGCTTCCTTAATTCTACGTAGTCAGGTTATCAGTAATCTATGCCTAGCCTTTTGTAACTTAAATGTTACCTTGTGTAAAAGAGGTTTCCCTCTTTGTCTGACCTTGTGAGTACCCGTCTAAAGTACTTAGATGTACGTATTAGGCATTCTCTCCTAACCTATCGTTTATCTGTCTCCTTCCCCGCTTCTCCTTATGGGTATCCGCCTAAAGTACCTTGGATGTACATTTTCAGTCTTTCTCCTTATCTGCAATTCATGTAACTTGTAATTATTTATCCTGGAAGCCGTCAGTGAGAGTCTAAGAATATCTCTGTAGACCTGTAACGATTCAAAAGCTTAAATTCTTTTACAATTCGCTTGTTCCACGCCCGGCTTTAGATACATCAGTGACTATTTAAATATAAAAATGTTTTAGCTAGAATTAGCTTAATCCTTTCAAAATTGGTTAATGTTACGCTAGTTTTGTAATTTTTCCATATTACTCTGACTATACATGCTGCGTTTTGCTACAGTTGTCATACAAAATATTTTGCCCATTATACTTACTTTAAACAAAACGTTAGTCGCCACTTCTTTAAAACAATGGCTTTTGTATTTAAAAAATAAAAACATTGACTCTCGTACTACAGTATAAGAGCGGTTCTCACTCCATCTTGAAACAGAGCTAGAATTGTCTTTTCAGTTACAATTACTTTGATTAAAACGCAATGTAGAATACAGAGTTCAGTTTAATATACAGTGTAAAATAGAGGGCGCAGGTTAAAATTCACCTATATTCAACTACACGGTCAAGTAAGTACATATTGTTTTCAAAATACGCAGGTCGCATGTCGGAAAACACAAAGGTAAGTTAAAAATCTTATCATCACAAAAAAGTTACACTATGACATACAATGATAATTATTACAAAAAGCACATATACTCGGGTACATGCAAAATTTTGGCAAGACCTATATAATGGCACACAACATCTGCAGTGATACTTAGAAGTGAAATATCCATCTCTTCGAAGAACGGAGAATAATTGCGGAGGCTTGTCTGTCGTGTATTCTATTTAAGATCTGGATGGGCCTCTTCTAGTTCAGAAAATTGTCGGGTAAATATCATTCCATGGGGTTGGAGGTCGATGACTCTTTGCTCTATACACTGTGAATGACAATTTTTTTGACGATCAGGATGTTATACTAAGGAATTAAGATGATATGAGCTACATTTTCAATCGCAGAAATAAAAATGGGCACTGGATATTGGTCTTCATAATATAAAGTTTCCTGTAGTCGAAGCTAAAGGTGAAGCCGTAAACGTAGGAGACAGTTTGACCAAAATCTGTACAGAAATCGGTCTATATTTAAGAGTCTGCTGAAGTGTAAAAGAGAAATAAAAGTGGAATAAATCAAGAAAGGATGGCCATACAACAGCTGCATGGAGTACAAGAGAGTCCGGAGGAAATAATCTACTATACGATCGTAAGAGTTTTGGTGTGTACAATGCTGAAGTCTGGAAACTCAATAACAAACAAAGTAAAAGGTTGAAAAAAGTTGCCAACATTTGAGATCCAAGGAAACTATTGGAATTTTAAGTTGTTGATTGAGACAACCGTATAGGGCAACCAACCCTATGCCGGCTAGATTTTTTTCATCTACCTTCTCTGGTCTAGATCCGTCGTGTCCTGTTATAGGACCACCTCGAAAAGGGTGTGGCTCTTCACCACGCACGACGAGCTTGAGTAGGTAAAGGCTCTGCTCCAAACGGCACCATATTCCGCATATCCTACTCCTGGATGTGAAACTTGCGTTATAAAGAAAACATATGAACAGAAGATACAACCAGAAGAAATAAAATGTCTGAGATTAGTTAAAATATATAATAGACGAGATCATATAAGGAATAAACAGATAAGAAGTGATATAAATATTCTTGTAGTTAATGAAAGAATTAAAGAATACCGAAGAAAATGGTTTCAACACATCAATAGAATTGAAGAAAGTAGAATACCGAAGATGGCGAAAGATTACAACCCTAGAGGTAGTAGAAAAGTTGGTAGGTTTAAGAAAAGGTGGACTGTGGAATAGGAACAGGCCGCTAAAGGCTAAACCCGTAAAGAAGATTATGATCATCGGCATCATCATTTGCAATGCACGCTCTTGAAGAAGTCCGAATTTAGAAATTTCAATACGTACCCTAAACTGTCAACAGAGAAAGGACGAATATTAGAAATTATATTTAGACTGAATAGATGAAACAAGTTAATATGATATGGTCAGGAGAATGCGGGAAGCAAGATGGTCTTGAAAGATATATTTGCTTGGATACTTTCAGGACGAAGACGAAGCAGAGCGTAACGAATATGGTGTAATTGAAGCAGTGACAACTAAAGGATGACGATACGCAAGAAAAGGAAACCTGGCACATTGGATGTGGAAAACGCAACTTGCTCTTAACAGCCCGCGCGCGCGCGCGCATATGTGTGTCTGTGTGAAAACGATTTAAATTTATACAAATAAGTTCACATATATTGGTTGAAGTGATTAATATAAATTATCGTAGTTACGTGAGTTTACATTACTGGATGATTAAAATCACGGAACGTGGGATCGGAAACAAGCAACGTGAGTTTATTCAAAAAGTTTCAGACGCGCGGAACAGTCATCTTACCGTACTCGGAGCGCATTAAATGACAGCTGCTGTAAGCGAGTACTTTACCTTTCAAACTTTATCGTGTCTATGTTAATATTCTATTACTTATGACACCTGTCATCAGTGCAAACTTTCTCATCTATGTGCAGAGAATTTTGTTTCATTTAGATGGTTTTTTTAGTATGGTCATATTTCATTGGACTTGACGCAAAACGCCACGACACATTTGATGCTTTACTGCATCTCAACCAGAACTTTTATATTCTTAATAGAATTTCTGTTTGCTTCATAAAATTCTACAGGATATATCGTGCTTTGGATTCAAAATAAAATTTGGTATGTCATAAATGAAATCAGTGAGTACTTTGAGACGTGTTTCGCTTAAGAGTTCTTTATTAACGGCGGATGCAAGCCACACATTGTTCTACCCACATTGACATGTGCAGATTGGCCCCCTCGCGTCTGTTGTCCTTCTTAAGTAAATTAATATTATGATCCAGAACAATCTTTCATGCGATTTAAAATTGTGTTTCACTCGCCAACACGGGTATCGTTCTTGTTTTGATCAAGCCTCAATATTGGTTAAAATTTCCAAAAGTTTTTCACTGAAGATGGGCTCCAATGGTGAGTCCGAAACGTCAGGTTTTACCGCCACGAGACCACGATGTAACAGCCCAGCTAACGTTCGTTCCAATAACCTTGTATATACCAAGGTTGGAGATAATAATTAATAAAAGATGTGGTTTATAATATAAACTATAGAAGTGCGCTGCTTGGGTAGATGTCAACTGACGAGAACCAACAGAATAGGAAGTATATGCTTTGAAAGGGGGATGGGAATACGCTTTTGATACAATTAAAACCCACAGCGTGCAAGAGTGTAAGTGTAGAGATGACGGGTAACCTGAATAAATAAATGGGTATATTCCTTCACATGAGAAAAAAATAAACAGACTACGAGAAAAAGTTTGAATACAGAATTAAACATCCTCGTGAAAGACAAAGGACAGAAACACAGACCACAAACGCTGGCCTCTAGGATCCAAAATGACACACGTAAAGAAAACTGGTACCATGCAAGGTGTATAGAGAATGTCAAAAGAAGGAATTCTCAAACCAGTTATATAGTGATAGACCATAAAAATATTGTTACGAGAAACGTACCGAACAATCCAGAACATTCTCCACCCCCCCTCCGACCAGTGTGGCTTGTGTTGCGTCATTCACGTAGGTGGTTCTAGTGAGTTCCAGGAACACTTAGAGATACGCATTAAACCACTGGCGTGCAGTAAGGAGGCAAAGCTGTACTACACCTCTGCGCGGCCTATATAAACCCATAGGAGCCGGATTGTCAGTTCAGTTACGTGAGCGATTTTCGCTAGTGCGGATTGAGTGTTTTGAAATGAAGTAGTATTGTGTTACTAATTGTGTGAAACTCTATTAGTAGACATTGTTATTGCGTGTGGACAAATCTGACTGGAAATAATGTTCGAGTTAATTATAAACTGTTTAATTGTGATAATTAAAGCTGGTGATTAGTGACGTAATTGGTGTCTTGTATTTTGTTTTTCACTGTACCTACGACGACCTAGTAGACCGTCGTGACAATATAATAAAAGTGTTCCACAGTAAGAAGGACCACTAATACTTCACTAACATAGAAAAAATAATTGTAATCAATGTCGCATAACAATCTTGTTTATGTGTCGTAATTGCATAGTTGCGATGGTAAATTCGTCAAGTAAGCAAATGTCCAAGATGGCAGAGAAAGAAGTATACCAAAACCACCATGGATCAAGACAATTTAGAAGGCACTGACGGAATGGAATTAAGACCAAGAGACTGGCAAGATACCAAGGGAATCTATCTGGGAATCTATAGAAGGGAATCTATATGAGACCAGAAATTTAAGGATGGTGTAATACTGGATTAATAAAGCTAGTAAGAACTGAAGACTATGGCTGCAGAAAAAACTGTCCCCTTGATCGACCTTGAAAACTGTTCAGACTACACGTTTCCAATCTAAAATTAGTAAAGTAAGCTACAAAGTTACAAATGCTATATAATTTTTATATGAAAAATCATAAAACAATCTCTATTCTGTCGTATAAAAGTCGTAAAACACGTTATTATTGTTCAACGTAAACACGTTATTAAATATAAACCGTGTACTTTCAAAACGAAAGTCGTAAAAACAATGTTGCATGTTTTCAACATTAAGTAATTATTTTCCAAATAAAAGTGCACGTTATTAAACAACTTATGTTAAAAGCAGATTTACAGGTTTTTTAAGTTTGTAAAATCAAAAAATTTAATGTCTAAACATTATGATTACAATATTTAGATATTATAAATACTGTTATGCCAATAACATGCGTAGAGTATACGTGATGCTCGACATGCATTGCGTAATTAGTAGGACTATGGAATATTCTATAGCTAAGTATAGACTGACGACTGGTATCAAAAGGTTTGATAATTTTCAGATCCACTTTGCCAATTTTACGCCGCACAGTTGATCTTAGGTGACTATGTATAGAAGGCGGTCAGTCAGTTGATTTCTGTAAATGCTAGGGGTTCCATGAGAGATTATGTGTTTAATATCAGTGCGTTTGATATCAGAAGAGACTCACATTAAAACAATGGTATTAAGTAGAAGTGTCAAGTGTTTACTGTGTTAAGAACTACTGTGATTATTTAACTTAAGTTACTGGTTTTTATTACTCTTAGTACAGTGTGCATTTTAATCAATTATAACAGGAAATGCCATTTATAATATGAGCGCCACTGTTTACAAAAGAATTATAATACAAATTGTGAATATTGATTTCTATTTTTTTTGAGAATTGTGAATATTAATTTCAGAGACGTGTATCAAATTCTATAAGACAATGGCCTTATCTATAAGATAATGGATGCGAGACCTTGACTATAAGGAAGAAGGACTGGTGCCAATTACAGTCTGCAGAAATGACCTGTTTGAGATGATAAAGGGATATACGCGTCTCGATCATATAAGAAACGAGTATATTAGTTGGAAACGATATAGTTTCCCTAAATAAACTCATTCAGAAATATATAAATTGCTGGAAACAACATCTAGAAAGAACGGGCAATACCCGCTTTCCGAAGTCGGCTTATGTGTGTGAGCCGGTTGGAAAAAGATCTGTGTGTAGGTCAGTCACAAGATGGCAGGAGTCATAAGACCGGAACAGAAGAAATCCTATCCATGAAGATGATGATGATGATGATGATGATGGTGGTGGTGGTGGTGGTGGTGGTGGTGGTGGTGGTGGTGGTGGTGGTGGTGGTGGTGGTGGTGGTGGTGGTGGTGGTGGTGGTGGTGGTGGTGGTGATGGTGGTGGTGGTGATGATGATGATGATGATGATGATGATGATGATGGTGGTGGTGGTAATGATGATGATTTCTCTGGTGTTATAATAGTCCCCACTGTTTTTAAGACCGCGATCCATGCTGTTCTCTAGCGATATTACAATATTAGAAACGTCTGGAGATTAGTACGCATTTGTTGTAATATACTGAAAACATGTAGGCCTACGCATACACAATGCAGAAAAATATTCCTGATTCAAAGGCTATTTTAAAATTAACTAGACTGTTATTTTAGTGAAAAGAAAATACAACAAAAACACGTACAATTACACATATACTCATTTAATATACTTAAATAACCGGATGATTACCAAATGACAGTATCATATTTGTTGCAGTTATCTTAAGTACATAAGACAGAGTTCTGTGTACTCTGTGTGAGGGATTTAAAGCGAAGGGAGTTAAGAGATAAGTTTACGCACTAATGTGTAATGATAAAATTTCTTGGCTAAACGCTAAACCAAAAGATAGACGTAAAAATAGTCGTAAAACACGAATACCTACGACTGTTTCGCATTAGGAAACAAATGACATTTGAAAACTTCCACATAAGAATTTTTGCGAAAGAGGGTGCATATGATATATAAGTTTCTGCAACGACTCGTATCAGACACAGTAAAAACGAGGCTGATATAGAAACTATGGACTCAACAGTAAAGCATGGAAAGATCATTGGGCAGCAGTAATAGGAAAGCAGTTTAAATGGGTAAGCAACCAATCGAAAAATAAACGAAATTGATTACAGACTTACGAAATGGGTAAGGATGAGGACGAGGACAAGGACATCTAGAAGTGGCAAGAACGTTTGGAAGTCGGTAAGACATTCAGGTAGGTGGGAAGATGGCAGGTGGTCACGAAGGTAGGTTCATTGAAGGCTAAGCGACAAATAGGACCGACGAGGTTCTGTTACAAACGTGTATGAGAACGCTTGGCCCATTAAGAATACATTCGTGTGGAAAAGACAAGCGCGCGATGTTTTCATGCTTTAGAGAGAGAGGTAGAGAGAGAGAGAGAGAGAGAGATGAGAGAACAAAGCGGCAAAGACTTGTCCATTACGAAAACATTTTATGGTGCTTAAAATTAAGTGAAACCGCGTTACTAAATGTGTAATATCCACAGAACACTCAGCGACGTATTTAAACTAGACGCGTAAACGTGTACTGTACTACTAATGGCGGTCGTATCTAAACTTGTGTCAGGCTTGTGTTATAAAACTAGACGACTGTGAATACAGACAAACAGGTGTGAAATAATTACATACGGCGTAAATCTCGCTTCGCCTCACCCACAGAATATACGAGTTCCAGCCCGGTTACCGACGCGAAGTGTCCGTGTCTGTGTACTTCTGCGACGATTGCGCATAGTCGTATAAAGTTTCAGAATATCGGTATGGAGAACCATACATGACTTCCATATTCTAAGATTTATATTTAAAATCATTTTCAGCCAAACAGCCAGGCTGTGTCTTACCTGCCTTTTTATTGCTGTATTAAATGAAAAATATTATATTACATTAAAATGAAAAAATTATAATTTTATTACCTGGCAACAAAATTATTTTATTTTTAACAATTACCATTGTTTCAAAAAGTTTAAATAAATTTTCAAGTACTTTACTCTTGTTAAAACGTAAAAGGTTGCAGGTAAACTACCCCTTCCCCTTAACCGATCTTCACCAAAATCGAAAGTCATTGCGACCTCTACAATTCAGGGATGTATGCAAAAACTTATTTGATTCTGTTTGAATTTGCGGCTGTTATCGTTTGCCATAGAAAATACGCTTGATAAAAAAACGTTGCTGGTAAACTACCCCTTCCCCTTAACCGATCGTCACCAAAAACAACAGGTCTTGAGTACTCTACAAATCAGGGCTGTATGCAAAATATTATTTGATTCTGTTTGAATTTGCGGCTGTTATCGTTTGCCATAGAAAATACCCTTGTTAAAAAAACGTTGCAGGTAAACTACCCCTTTCCCTCAACCGATCTTCACCAAAAACAACAGGTCTTGAGAACTCTAAAATTTAGGGCTGTATGCAAATAATCTTTTGATTCTGTTTGAATTTGCGGCTGTTATCGTTTGCCATAGGAAATACCCTTGTTAAAACATAAAACGTTACAGGTAAACTACCCCTTTCCCTTAACCGATCTTCACCAAAAACAATAGATCTTGAGTAGTCTGCAAATCAGGGCTGTATGCAAAACATTATTTGATTCTGTTTGAATTTGCGGCTGTTATCGTTTGCCATACAAAATACCCTTGTTAAAAAAACGTTGCAGGTAAACTACCCCTTTCCCTCAACCGAACTTCACCAAAAACAATAAGTCTTGAGAACTCTACAATTTAGGGCTGTATGCAAATAATCTTTTGATTCTGTTTGAATTTGCGGCTGTTATCGTTTGCCATAAGAAATACCCTTGTTAAAACATAAAACGTTACAGGTAAACTACCCCTTTCCCATAACCGATCTTCACCAAAATCAACAGATCTTGAGAACTCTACAATTCAGGGCTGTATGCGAAACATTATTTGATTCTGTTTGAATTTGCGGCTGTTATCGTTTGCCAAACAAACAAAATTACCTTTGCTAAAAAAAAACCGTTGCTGGTAAACTACCCCTTTCCCTCAACCGATCTTCACCAAAAACAACAGGTCGCGAGTACTCTGCAAATCAGGGCTGCATGCAAAAAATTATTTGATTCTGTTTGAATTTGCGGCAGTTATCGTTTGCCATAGAAAAAAAATCTATAGACACACAGACAGACAGACAGACAGACACACAGACAGACACACAGACAGACACACACACAGACACTTTTCGGAAAACGACTTTTTTTCATGTTTTGAGTGTAGTAGAATCAGAATCTGCAATAATCTCGAACACGATTTTTTTTGCCATCACCATACTTCCATTCCTTAAGGAATATGGAAGTAAAAAATCGGTATGGAGAACCATACATGACTTCCATATTCTAAGATTTATTTTTAAAATCATTTTCGAAATGAAATATTACCATAGAAACTACTTCTTTCTACTTACTGCTTCAGCCTTAACCACAGTACTGTGGTCACTAACATATACCACCTCACGTTATCGCACTCGATTTTCACTGATGATGGAAGTCAATGGCATTGCCGAAACGTCTGGTTTTGTAGAAAACATTGGACTACGGCCAAATATCCCGGCAAGGAATTTTAACAAAAACTACTTCTTTGTTGCTGATAACGTTGTACACATATATATAAAAAATATGCATAAAATTAATGGCTTGTATAAGTTAATGATTGATCTCCATTAAGTTGTGCTCAAGTTTCCAAAGTTTTAATATTATGATGTCCGTAATTAAAACATCAGAGCAGGTTTAGTGTGTATGAGGGTTCACCGTGGGCAAAAATTTTCAACATTTCCTATTGAGCGTTGCTTAGAATAAATCTGCGAATCTACAGTGTACGTTTCACAGAACAAACACACGGAAAAGAAGGAGCGCTCCGAAGTCACTTATGGACCCTCGCATCTTGCAGAGGGTTCATTCCGTAAAGACGAAAAGTCTGCCTATGAATCGTTCCTCTGTAAACACGTGCAGTTACACTGCCCAGCGATCCACAGGAAGCAAATCACTATCCACGCTGGACACTTTTTCGGCTTGCACACGTTATGGGTTCAGCACTTTCCATTTAAAAACCGTGCAAATGTAAGAAAATAAACATGAATAAGGCCAGAAATAACGCGAATTGTGTGTGTGTGTGTGTGTGTGTGTGTGTGTGTGTGTGTGTGTGTGTGTGTGTGTGTGTGTGTGTGTGTGTGTGTGTGTGTGTGTGTGTGTGTGTGTGTGTGTGTGTGTGTGTGTGTGTGTGTGTGTGTGTGTGTGTGTGTGTGTGTGTGTGTGTGTGTGTGTGTGTGTGTGTGTGTGTGTGTGTGTGTGTGTGTGTGTGTGTGTCTTCCCTGCCTTTTTATTGCAGTAGTGATAATAATAAAATGGAAACGTAAACAGTACATAACTGAGATATGCTTGCCTGCCACGCACGATATATTTCTCTTATACATGACTAGCAGAATAACCGTGCTTCGCTACGGAGTTTCACGTTGTACGTAATGAAAATGTTAGTTTAATTAATAAAGTTTAATTAAAGTAGGCTTCTTAAAAATAAATAGCTGTTGCCCACAACTTCGTTTGCGTGGTCTTCAATTTAATGCGATAATATATTTAGAACAGAATCTATTCTATTGGGTTGCCATAGTAACCAGATCTAATAGTTTTTTAAGACCGCAAAGGACCCCCCAATGGATCGTATCGAAAAAAGCACTTGTCCTATGTTGGTTCTCCCTTTGCGTAAAATATTTGTGCCAAGTTTGGTTGAAATCGGTCCAGTGGTTTAGGAGGCGATGTGGAAGACCCCAAAGAACCCCCAAAAGGACCCCATCGAAAAAACACCTATCCTATGTTGGTTCTCCCGTTGCGTAAAATATTTGTGCCAAGTTTGGTTGAAATTGGTACAGTGGTTTAGGAGGAGATGTGGAAGAAACCTTCGCGGACGTGCGCACAACAACTCACCGAAGTTTCATCGCAATCGGATGAATGGTATAGGAACGCATACGGGACAAACACAGAAACATTCATTTTTATATATAAGATGTACACTATACCACTTACTTGACATAAACCGTGATAGCTAAGCTAATGTACAACATATATGTATTAATTATACACATAAATGTTCCTCGATAGACACTCAATCTATTGGCGAAAACTTGAATAAAATCCGTTCAGTACTTCCTGAGATTAGCGATTTCAAACACAGAGAGAAAACGGACCGACTTTACTTTATACTATGTACAGATTTACATTAAAATGAAAAAATTATAATTTTTAATGTAACTTCGAACTTAATGACTTCAAATTTTGTTGCCAGGCAATAAAATTATTTTATTTTTAACAATTACCATTGTTTCAAAAAGTTTAAATAAATTTTCAAGTACTTTACTCTTGTTAAAACGTAAAAGGTTGCAGGTAAACTACCCCTTCCCCTTAACCGATCTTCACCAAAATCAAAAGTCCTTGAGACCTCTACAATTCAGGGACGTATGCAAAAAATTATTTGATTCTGTTTGAATTTGCGGCTGTTATCGTTTGCCATAGAAAATACGCTTGATAAAAAAACGTTGCAGGTAAACTACCCCTTTCCCTCAACCGAACTTCACCAAAAACAATAAGTCTTGAGAACTCTACAATTTAGGGCTGTATGCAAATAATCTTTTGATTCTGTTTGAATTTGCGGCTGTTATCGTTTGCCATAAGAAATACCCTTGTTAAAACATAAAACGTTACAGGTAAACTACCCCTTTCCCATAACCGATCTTCACCAAAATCAACAGATCTTGAGAACTCTACAATTCAGGGCTGTATGCGAAACATTATTTGATTCTGTTTGAATTTGCGGCTGTTATCGTTTGCCAAACAAACAAAATTACCTTTGCTAAAAAAAAACCGTTGCTGGTAAACTACCCCTTTCCCTCAACCGATCTTCACCAAAAACAACAGGTCGCGAGTACTCTGCAAATCAGGGCTGCATGCAAAAAATTATTTGATTCTGTTTGAATTTGCGGCAGTTATCGTTTGCCATAGAAAAAAAATCTATAGACACACAGACAGACAGACAGACAGACACACAGACAGACACACAGACAGACACACACACAGACACTTTTCGGAAAACGACTTTTTTTCATGTTTTGAGTGTAGTAGAATCAGAATCTGCAATAATCTCGAACACGATTTTTTTTGCCATCACCATACTTCCATTCCTTAAGGAATATGGAAGTAAAAAATCGGTATGGAGAACCATACATGACTTCCATATTCTAAGATTTATTTTTAAAATCATTTTCGAAATGAAATATTACCATAGAAACTACTTCTTTCTACTTACTGCTTCAGCCTTAACCACAGTACTGTGGTCACTAACATATACCACCTCACGTTATCGCACTCGATTTTCACTGATGATGGAAGTCAATGGCATTGCCGAAACGTCTGGTTTTGTAGAAAACATTGGACTACGGCCAAATATCCCGGCAAGGAATTTTAACAAAAACTACTTCTTTGTTGCTGATAACGTTGTACACATATATATAAAAAATATGCATAAAATTAATGGCTTGTATAAGTTAATGATTGATCTCCATTAAGTTGTGCTCAAGTTTCCAAAGTTTTAATATTATGATGTCCGTAATTAAAACATCAGAGCAGGTTTAGTGTGTATGAGGGTTCACCGTGGGCAAAAATTTTCAACATTTCCTATTGAGCGTTGCTTAGAATAAATCTGCGAATCTACAGTGTACGTTTCACAGAACAAACACACGGAAAAGAAGGAGCGCTCCGAAGTCACTTATGGACCCTCGCATCTTGCAGAGGGTTCATTCCGTAAAGACGAAAAGTCTGCCTATGAATCGTTCCTCTGTAAACACGTGCAGTTACACTGCCCAGCGATCCACAGGAAGCAAATCACTATCCACGCTGGACACTTTTTCGGCTTGCACACGTTATGGGTTCAGCACTTTCCATTTAAAAACCGTGCAAATGTAAGAAAATAAACATGAATAAGGCCAGAAATAACGCGAATTGTGTGTGTGTGTGTGTGTGTGTGTGTGTGTGTGTGTGTGTGTGTGTGTGTGTGTGTGTGTGTGTGTGTGTGTGTGTGTGTGTGTGTGTGTGTGTGTGTGTGTGTGTGTGTGTGTGTGTGTGTGTGTGTGTGTGTGTGTGTGTGTGTGTGTGTGTGTGTGTGTGTGTGTGTGTGTGTGTGTGTGTGTGTGTGTGTGTGTGTGTGTGTGTGTCTTCCCTGCCTTTTTATTGCAGTAGTGATAATAATAAAATGGAAACGTAAACAGTACATAACTGAGATATGCTTGCCTGCCACGCACGATATATTTCTCTTATACATGACTAGCAGAATAACCGTGCTTCGCTACGGAGTTTCACGTTGTACGTAATGAAAATGTTAGTTTAATTAATAAAGTTTAATTAAAGTAGGCTTCTTAAAAATAAATAGCTGTTGCCCACAACTTCGTTTGCGTGGTCTTCAATTTAATGCGATAATATATTTAGAACAGAATCTATTCTATTGGGTTGCCATAGTAACCAGATCTAATAGTTTTTTAAGACCGCAAAGGACCCCCCAATGGATCGTATCGAAAAAAGCACTTGTCCTATGTTGGTTCTCCCTTTGCGTAAAATATTTGTGCCAAGTTTGGTTGAAATCGGTCCAGTGGTTTAGGAGGCGATGTGGAAGACCCCAAAGAACCCCCAAAAGGACCCCATCGAAAAAACACCTATCCTATGTTGGTTCTCCCGTTGCGTAAAATATTTGTGCCAAGTTTGGTTGAAATTGGTACAGTGGTTTAGGAGGAGATGTGGAAGAAACCTTCGCGGACGTGCGCACAACAACTCACCGAAGTTTCATCGCAATCGGATGAATGGTATAGGAACGCATACGGGACAAACACAGAAACATTCATTTTTATATATAAGATGTACACTATACCACTTACTTGACATAAACCGTGATAGCTAAGCTAATGTACAACATATATGTATTAATTATACACATAAATGTTCCTCGATAGACACTCAATCTATTGGCGAAAACTTGAATAAAATCCGTTCAGTACTTCCTGAGATTAGCGATTTCAAACACAGAGAGAAAACGGACCGACTTTACTTTATACTATGTACAGATTTACATTAAAATGAAAAAATTATAATTTTTAATGTAACTTCGAACTTAATGACTTCAAATTTTGTTGCCAGGCAATAAAATTATTTTATTTTTAACAATTACCATTGTTTCAAAAAGTTTAAATAAATTTTCAAGTACTTTACTCTTGTTAAAACGTAAAAGGTTGCAGGTAAACTACCCCTTCCCCTTAACCGATCTTCACCAAAATCAAAAGTCCTTGAGACCTCTACAATTCAGGGACGTATGCAAAAAATTATTTGATTCTGTTTGAATTTGCGGCTGTTATCGTTTGCCATAGAAAATACGCTTGATAAAAAAACGTTGCAGGTAAACTACCCCTTTCCCTCAACCGAACTTCACCAAAAACAATAAGTCTTGAGAACTCTACAATTTAGGGCTGTATGCAAATAATCTTTTGATTCTGTTTGAATTTGCGGCTGTTATCGTTTGCCATAAGAAATACCCTTGTTAAAACATAAAACGTTACAGGTAAACTACCCCTTTCCCATAACCGATCTTCACCAAAATCAACAGATCTTGAGAACTCTACAATTCAGGGCTGTATGCGAAACATTATTTGATTCTGTTTGAATTTGCGGCTGTTATCGTTTGCCAAACAAACAAAATTACCTTTGCTAAAAAAAAACCGTTGCTGGTAAACTACCCCTTTCCCTCAACCGATCTTCACCAAAAACAACAGGTCGCGAGTACTCTGCAAATCAGGGCTGCATGCAAAAAATTATTTGATTCTGTTTGAATTTGCGGCAGTTATCGTTTGCCATAGAAAAAAAATCTATAGACACACAGACAGACAGACAGACAGACACACAGACAGATACACAGACAGACACACAGACAGACACACACACAGACACTTTTCGGAAAACGACTTTTTTTCATGTTTTGAGTGTAGTAGAAT
>CM068370.1:466462524-466635024 GCA_034769895.1 Magicicada septendecula | reverse complement strand
CGGCAGAGGGATATTTTGTGTAGCAATCTTAGCCTGAATTACGATTACTGCTAAACGTGGCCATTCAGTGAACAAACCAACCTACAGTTTTCACAGTAAATTTGTTTACATCTATACCGAAACGTTGTTGAAATGAAATGTGAATAATATTAATAAAAAATCCTTAATTTATTAGTGATTGTTGATGAATAAATTTTACCGATGGAAAGTTTAGCGTGGATCAGTCAAAAAAGTATAACACAAATTTTACATTATTTGTGTGGAATTTTCGACAATATTCTATGTCATCATCAGGGTCTGTGTACGGTTACAAGAGAATATATCAATCACAACAGATCAATTAATTGAGCGTATTTGTGTGGATGCGCGCGCGCGCGCGGGTGTGTGTGAGGAAGTTGAAACAATTTGTTTTACATCATCAAATAATTAATTGAATTCATTACATATTATTTTCTATAAATACATCGATAAAATTATAATACCCCAGAAAGTAATTCATAAAATATTACAATTCAAATGGCTGATAATGCAATAATTCCTTAATAATATTTATAAGTAATTATAAAAACAGTAATCATCAAATTTATACTACAATTAATACATATATATATATAGAAATGGTATTGGTACTAATTGTTTCAACTGTTTTAAGAAAGTTTCTTAACATTAATATATTGATAACCATATAATTGATTGGTAAACGTTTTAGATTTTTAATATTCCGACTTCAAGTTAGTTTATTGGAGAGAAGTGCGAACCGAGGCTTTCCATTTGAACTGGCTGAAACATTTATCTTATTCAGAAGCAATCTCTTGCGTAACCAACTTTGATTTATCAGTTCAATTGCCTACTACTGTCAACGTTTTTTTTCAGATTCCCACTCTGACACGGTGAACTCCATTTAATTCATGTCAATCATGTAAGACGATCGACCCTTGTTATCGTGTGAAGAATTAAGTGTAATCATTTATGGTCACATGTATTACTTCCTGTTACCTATATCCGAAAATGAGGCACACGACCGAAAATGAGGATTACAGTGAGGAATGAGGAATGGATAGTTCTTTCACAGTACACAACAAAATTATTTACTTTGATTCAGTTGATTTAAGATTAACATGTAGGATTGGTTATTGGGGAGGGATTTGCGTGTCTCATTTGAATCCTCAGAAAAAAATTATATTCGAATTCAGCCACGAAAAAACGTTAGATGAAATTTATTAATTTTGTTTCAGAAAATTAATTATTTACCTTTACAAAATTAGAATGTATATAATAATATAAAGTATTATTATAATATATCGGTTGCAACGATACAGCCATATGCTGTATTGAGCATTGATTTAAATAAATATAAAATTTGTAAAATTATTATTAGTTTGGGGTAAGTGGACAGGTCTGGGATTGTAAAAATGTTTCATTGTTATACTAGGGGAGAAATTAACCTGTTCCAACAGGCAAAGAACACCTGCTCGATTGTATGTGTGTTACGCGTGTATTTTATGTGTGTTAGTGATGCATGTACAGACAGGAATCTCAGCTACCCTCCCCAAGTAATTGCTAAAATAATTATTTTAATTCACTGTGTGAAAACTAATTAGTGTTGAAACAAACAAAAGGGACCAAAGTGTGTGTAAATTTTATAGGTATCCACAGTAAGAAAATGACGTTAATAGGACACACTACGCGAAGTCAGTGCGAAATAAATGTGCCAAAAATACGCAAATTACACTAAGACGCTCAAATTAATACAGTGAGTGCTTAATCAAATTAGCCATGATTTGTGCTATCTCAATTCCGTACAAAACATTGCCATTTGCAAAAAATTGCAAATATATGAAAAGGTTCGGGAGTGGGGGCTATCATGTGATCCGCAGGTCTGCAGGATAATTTAGGAACCAACAGGTGGGGAATCTCGAGAGGGTATAAATTAAGGGTTCGACTGGAAACCCTTCTCTTCTTTTCAAAACACAGTTGCAGTCGGACATGCTGTCCGTCGGCAGAACAGTTTTATTTTAAGTCTCATCTACGAACGAATAAAGACGTTCAGTAATTATGTTTACACTAGTACGGGAAACGTAGAATATCGGGACCGTTTAAGTCAGCAAGAGTATCAACAGAGAAGCTACAAAGAGCGACGCGAGATGCTAGACGTTAGGAGATGCTTTTAAGACGCCTAACAGCTGAACGAGATCCACCTCGCAGCGGATAGTAATTCTCTGGGACGGACCACACACTGCTGGAGAACGACGCTGGACTCTGGACATATCCAGGACCACGCCAAGCCAGGAGGAACGGAATCCCAACTCTGGACAACGCTGGACCCCGTCAATAAGTCGTAAGGTCATCAAAACTCGAGGTGACATGCATAATGCATTTATAAATGATTCTTTTAAAAGAGCTCATAAAGACTATATAAAGAAGTTTATAATTAGGTAAAGAATGTAATAGAGTAGTAAATGTTTTAGTCGTAAGAACGAGCGATCGCATTTATAGATAAATATAGAAAAAAAGAGTTTAATTTTGAGATAGTATTTTTTTTATCAAAGTAAAATAATTGAAATGATTTGATATTTGCATTTCGTAGAAAAGAATAATTTAAATTTTGAATACGAAACAAATGCCAGTCTAAGAGTAAAGAATATAATTTTAAATTATTTAAAAAAAAAGTAACATTGGTATAGACTGAGCAAGTTGAGGTCAGATCTGAGTTAAATGAATTCAATTAAAATAAAACTTAATTACATTTAAGTTTTATTTTTTTTATTAAATCAATTTGAATAAATGTCTAGATTAAGATTATTAACATGTCTAGAGGTAAGAGTGTTTTAAATGTGTGTAACACCGTATAGCTTAAGAGATGAACTTAATAATGAGTGATATCTTGATCGGAGATTACTAACAATGTTTTATTATTTATAAAGCTTGTTAAAACAATAAAATGAATTTTTAACTACTCATAAATTTACTACTCTTATTATAGTTACACCTGGTATTGTTATAATTATTTACAACCTGCACATACAAAAGGTATCGTTGTATAATTTTGGGTCCCAAAGAACGTGGGGCCACATAAATTACAATATATCAAAATTATGTTATGTATCGTTGTACGGTATTATATATTATCAAATTATATTAGTTCTACAAGTTGTTGATATTATTTTCATTTATAATTCATTTATAACCTCTGAAGATACAGAATCTATGAGTGAAACTTACGTCAGGATAATTAAAATAATATCAACAACTTGCAGAAGTAATGTAATTTGATAATATATAATAATATTAATCAAGAATACTATAAGAAACTCGTGGTGTTACTTATAAAGAAATAATATATAAAAGAACTTAAAATATATTTCTTGTATAGACCTATAGAAGTGATATATTTTAAATATATTTCAATAGAAGTGAAGATTATGGAAAAATGAACGTTTGACAGTTGAGGTGTGAAAATAAAACTCTTTTAATAGCCTTAGCTAAAAAGGAAATATATAACAAGTTTATTTCTATTTCGTATTCTAGATTCCACAGCCGTTTGGCTACTGACATAACAAGTAAAAAAAAATGTTTCTTAAACATTTAAAATCTTGACTAATAAATAAAGTGTCAGTTGAGCACCTCTTCAACCTGCATACCGCTAACTAAAAAATAATTTGACCCCATAATTAGGTATAATTAACAGAAGGAAATTTAATTGGTGTTTTCATTTTACTTAAAAACAGTGTTTTCTACGTTTATTTGTGATGTGAAGCATAGTGCTGGCCACACTATCAAAAGCATTCTGAGTGAAGCATAGTGCTGGTCTCGTATTCCAAAAGGCCTACGTAAGGCAACCACTCTGCTTAATTCCTAAAATATTTCAGTGGTACAAAAGGAGCAGTTGTTATCAAAAATTAAGTTCTTCATGAACTTAACAATTTTTAAAATATTGTTACGACGGTCTTACTGATCGTCGTATGGTGCAGTGGAAAAAAAATGGTGTACTAATCACCAGTTTTAATTAATCAGAATTAACAGTTAGAAATCAACAAGTTATTCAACATGATTATACTCGTGCAATAATTCAGTTAAATTTGTTCACAAGCAATAATAATGTCAACTAATTGAGTCCCGCAAAATAATCACTTTTCACTATAACCACTTGAACGCACTGAGTAATCGCCCGACGTAAAACTGCACTGACCGTCGCTGGATGCTTATATTTATACCTCGCTGAGATGAGAATGGGGAAGAATAATCTATCAATTTTTAGATGACGTGTTAAACAAGTGGCTCTTGTAGAAACTCTCGAATCCACTAGAAACAGTGTCGTGTCTGGCGTTGAACACAATGCGCGGACCGGTGCGGTCTGGAACGGCCTCGATTGTTGACGCATTGTTCACGTAATTGTCTTTCTTCTCCAATTAGCAATACGTACACACAAAAACATTACAGCCGGGCTCTGCTGGTATAGCCGAGAAACACGCGGAACGACACACTTTTGAGGATGTTCCGCTGCGTAACAATACGTAAAAATCGGTTTTGTTTAAATCAATAGTTAGTCTGACAGCATACAACTACATGCGATTCCAAGTTTAAGACATCACTGCTATATTAATAACTTTCATATGAGTCTTAGCGGCTACCTGCTGCAGACAGAATTTTTGAAACATTTTTGAACAGCGTTTCTACCTTCAACAGTAATTTGTATTTAATCGATTTTTGTTGAATTTCATCTAACCTAATCTTTTTTTAATAAAAAAATTTTGAAATTTATCTTGGCGATGTTTTAAAGTAAATTTAAATAGTTTTTATCGAACGTGACTTTTTAATTTAACCAGCTCTTGCGCTCTTTCAACCACCATCCAAATGTATGAACTGACATTTGTATTTAAATATTATCCTGTTGTTATTCACAGAAATTTCCACGAAATTGGAAACATTACTCACCTTACGGTCTCATTCTTTTTTGGCTCAAAAGCAATCTGGATTGTTTTCCCCTTGAGTGCAATACGTGTACCAGATATGAAGTCAATATTTCAAACTGTTGAAATGTTACCGCTGAAACGCACTCACAGTCTCCTCACACACATAGGCCTATACACGCAAAATGTTTTGTTAAAAATTGTTTTCATTTTTAGTAAGACAATACTTCTGATCACATTTTAGTAAAATTGCTCACAACAAAAGCAGCAATGTTAAGTCTCTTTTGGATTTTTAATTTAGTTTATCATTGGATCCTTCTCTCTCTCTCTCTCTCTCTCTCTCTCTCTCTCTCTCTCTCTCTCTCTCTCTCTCTCTCTCTCTCTCTCTCTCTCTCTCTCTCTTTCCCTCTCCCTGCCCTCTACCTGCCGTTCTTATTTTGAAAGTTTTTATAGAGGACTTCCAGAGAACTGTAAAAACAGAAAAGTGTTCGTACTTTGTCCTACAAGAATTTCTCAGCATCAAACCTCTCTCTACACCAGAATTCTAGAAAAAGGGTAACAAATGTTTTTACACATCTATAAATACGAAGACCCTTAAGGGGGGGGAAACCTTACACCCAAAAAATAATTTTTTGTGCATTTTTGTTCACTATTATAACCTGGAACGTTATGAACAAAATAATACATAACATGTCCATGTTAAACAATTGTAACCTCACTAAAAAAAAATAATAATAAAATGACTCGTTCTTTTTAACTGTGTCCTGGAGAAAACAGTGAGACTTTGGAATGAAATACAAAAAAATATTACTAGATCAAGAAATATTATTGTGAAGTCTGTAGTTCATAAAGTTTATTTCATTGCTTCATAAAAAAAGTAATAATATGTAAAATGTCAGAGAATCTCTCTAAGTGTGCAGTTTACTTTTAAATCCAGTTCCGTTTACAGGTATAATTTAATAACTCTGTAGACTATGAAATCATACTGCAAGCAAGTGAATATTACTCATGTAATCCGCATCAGCAGTTTTAGCTAGCTGCTCTTTAAACTGAAAATAATGAAACCACAAGGGAGCACAACGGTTCGAAGCTGTAAAATCCGTAGTGAAAGCTAAAGGAAATTTTAATCAGTCTGCAGCGGGAACGGCTGGTTCGGGGTAGCTGAGCACAAAGATATATCTGGGCGAAACAGAAATCCCACAAGCAATCTCAGAATTAAAAAAAAACTTTTCAAACTGATACGTGCAGTATAATATATTTTGGGCTCTGTACTGTTTCCCGTACATGTTACGTAGACGCACTCATAAATGAGCACAATAAAATGTATTCGTTTTCCCTTTTAATGTCGTATAGAAAATAATAAAAATCGGAATGGAGAACCATACATGACTTCCGTGTTCTAAGATTTATATTTAAAATAATTTACTTGAATTCGTTTCGATAATTTCTAAAAAAATGTCGCCCACCCCCACACTATTTTCACTGTTTATAGATATTTTTGTTATTATGGGGTAGTCGTTTTTGTTATTTTCAAAGTCACTTTGTCTATGAAAATTTGGTACTTTATTCTTATAAAGAAACTGAACTACGCAGATAATCGTCCCTCCTCCTCAACCGATCATCACCATTAATGATATTTACACTTTCATAGAGTAATCGTCTAATCATATGTAGTTTCTAAGGCATATTATCCTTCAAAATTAAATATTCGTACTTTACTTGATTTCAGCACAGCAATTTTCGAAAAACCACCCTCTCCAATTCAACTACCCACTCCATTTATAGTTATATCATTTATCATTCTACAGTGGATTAATATAACTTTATTTTCGGGCTACTTATTTATTAAAATTAAGTACTTTACTCTTGTTAGAGCACAAAACAATGCATATAAACTATTCCTCTCTCCTAACGGAACAACTTGATTGCCTGGCAACAAAATCCTCTACAACTCAGGCACATATGCAAAACAAATTATTTGATTCTGTTTGAAATTGCGGCGGTTATCGTTTGCCGTAGAAAACATTCTACACACAGACAATTTTCGGAAAATGATTTTTCTTCATGTTTTAAGGGTAGTACGATCAGAATCAGCCCTTATCTCAAACATGATTTTCGCGATCACCATACTTCCAGTTTCTTACGGAACATGGAAATAATAAAAGGTACAAAAAGTGTCCCATTTTCAGTGTGTGGGATACGACATCGTGTTCAGCACAGCAGTATTAGTGATATAAATGATAAAACTGTTAAGTTTAATTCGGAATACCGTGGCATGCGACAGAATAATGTCTACTATTTTGTATAGGTGTTACAATTGTGTAACAGTGCAAAAGGATAAAAACAGTTATGTGAAGGGATGTACACGCATATGAGAGCAGAGGTCGTAACAAGGAAGTACGCAGAACTAAAAATTTATTAATAATACATACATACGTACATCCTCGGCGCTACAGCCCAGTCCGGGCCCTGGCCTCCAAAAGAAATCTTCCCCACTGGTTTCTACTCCCGGCCAGTGTCCACCAGTTTGCTGCGCCCAGCCTCCTCACTGCCTCCTTACCAACCTGGTCCAGCCATCTTGTACGCGGTCTTCCTTTCCTTCTCCTTCCCATCGGCAAATAATTCATAACTCTTTTTGGGATTCTATCCTCCGCCATTCTCTGCACATGACCAGCCCAACGCAATCTGTTAATTTGTATGAGTTGCACGATAGGAAGATCTTTAAACCTTTCGTACAACTCTCGATTATACAATCGCCTCCAAATATCGTTTTCCCTCACAGGGCCATAGATTCTCCTTTATTAATAATAATAACAACAGTTATCATCGTCGTCGTCGTCGTCGTCGTCGTCGACTTCACGGCATAGACAAGGTGCTACCTGTTTCGCCTTCAATGATCCTCCAGCCATCTCTTTCTGGGTCTACCAACACACCTGTGTCCTATAGATTTATATTTTCAGAGTTATTTGGCCAGTCTTTAATCTGACATTCTTTTTAAGTGTTTATATTATTTTTACCGTTTTATCTTTTTTTACCGTTGTTTATATTATTTTATCTTTCATTTAAGTTAAAAACTTGCAGTTCTTCTCTTATGGCCTCATTCCTTTATACGATCAAATTTAGTACACCTTTTAACTCCTCTTAAGAACGCCATTTCCGAGACCTGTATTTTATTTTTTTGTCTCTTAGTTGTCGCCCATAATTCGCACTCATAGGACAATACAGGGATCGCCATAACTTTGTAAACCTTTAATTTTGTACCTCGATGTACCTTGTTTCTGAAAATACGACTGTTCCACAGATCGTTTGGAACTTACTTAACTTAACATCAATACCATAATTCTTATCATAACCGATAGCATTTCCGAAATAGTAAAAATAGTTCATCTGTGCTATAATTTATTAATTAACTATTATTTTTTGATTTTATTGGTTGTTTGCCTCGAAATGCCATTACTTCTGTTTTTGCGGTGGAGATTTCCATACCGTATTGTTTGCAAATCCAATGAAAGAGATCAGATCAAAATTTATTAATAAATTACATAATTCGTGATTATCAAAGTAGATGTTTGTCTTGTGTGGAAAGGATGACAGACTGGCTTGACAGGACCTCTTTTTTATGCGACATGTTGGAAGACAGAGGAAAATGCAGCTTGAACTTATTGACCGGAACTGATGACAGATAGTATCACCTAATACTTTAAGGGAGAAGAAGAAAAACAGGAAGGAGAAAAAACAGGAAGAAGAAAAAGAAAAAGAAGATGAAGAAGAAGAAGAAAAAGAAGACGAAAAAGAAGAAGGAAAGAAGAGGAAGAGGAGGAGGAGGAGGAGGAGGAGGAGGAGGAGGAGGAGGAGAAGGAGGAGGAGAAGGAGAAGAAGAAGAAGAAGAAGAAGAAGAAGAAGAAGAAGAAGAAGAAGAAGAAGAAGAAGAAGAATATGAGACAAGAATTAATTTGAAAGGAACGTAGTATAATTAACACATCACAAACTTGATACATCATATTCGAGCCTACTAATCAATCTGTAAGTACAATCTATTGTTTGGAACTTCTGAGTTTACCACAATTGTATGCTTGTCACTGGATTTTCTATCACTGTTAGTTTTATAAGTATTAAACTCACTTAGGGAAGTTATTAACACAGTGAAGATAAGAAAGCTTCAGTATCTGGGACATCTCATGAGAAATGAACAGAGATTTTACTTATTGCAGTCCATACTACAGGGAAAAGTACTTGGAAAGAGAGGAGTTGGGCGACCGAGAATCTTTTGGCTAAGACATTTAAGGACCTGGTTTGGCTTGAATAGAACTGACTTATTCCGTGCAGCAGTACAGAAAGTTAAAATAGTCTGTATGATGTGCAACATCCGAAATGGATAGAAATTATCAGAAGAAGAAACTCACTTGATGTTAACAAACACTCCTTAGTGTAACTTGATTATTATCCTCAAAATTATTAAATACCAGGCTGTTAGGCCATGTATTAATGTAACGTTATAGTATTGTCATAAGTATAACAGTTTACTATATACTTTTGGTTTTGTGCTATGCACTGTATCTCTTCATTTTTTTAGAAGAGTTATAATCGTTGCGAATCATTAACTCCAGCGCCAGTCATGTCAGCTCCACTTGCTTTACAAAACTTCGGTGTCAAGATGGTACTTCATACTTCGGCGCACAGTATAACCTAAAACCTCAATATCTTGTCGAGCCCTATGACTTTCACTTTTTGTTTTAATTATAACTAGTGTGTACTTACATATAAAATAAGCATTTCCTATAATTACTTAAATAATTTTATAATAATTAAGCATTTTGCAATTTATTAAGCTATCACGACCGTCTTCAAAATTGTTGAAATTACTATTACCAACCGAGCTGTCAACAATAAGTGTGGACCATGGCCTAACAGCTCGGCTGATAATAATAATTTCAACAATTATAATTATGGTTTATTATTATTATTATATTTATTATTTTGGATCGAGAGTAAGTTAAATAAGTTTAGTTATACCTGTGGAACAATAAGGCGATTATTGAAGAACAAAACACAGAGGGAGGCACACCTAAAGTTCTGTAAGGTCGTGGCTGTGCCGACTTTAATGTATGGATGTGAAACATGGACTCTCCGGCAAAAAGTACAGGCCTCGGAAATGAAATTTTTAAGAGCAGTGAAGGGATGTAGTTTGAGAGATCGTCTACAAAACGACGACATAAGGAAAGACCTGAAGTTACAGTCGATCCTGGAGAGAATAAATGAATACAGGTAGAATTGGTAGTCCCATGTGGAAAGCATGGTAGACACGCGTATTGCTAAACAAGCGTTTGAATACAGGCCAGTGGGGATGAGAGATCGTGGAAGAACCTGGAAGAAAATGGTCAGAGACTCTGTGAAGTCGAAACGGGCTATAGTCCAAGCCATGTAGTGATGAAGAAGAAGAAGAAGAAGAAGAAGAAGAAGAAGAAGAAGAAGAAGAAGAAGAAGAAGAAGATTATTATTTTTGCTATAATATAATTATTGTACTTATTATAAAATACAAGTTAATACTTATTATATCTTAATACCATTTATACTATATTACAATTGGCTAACTATTAGTCGGCGCCTGCCTTTAAATTTATGTAGCTTTCGATATTCAAAATTTTGGGAGTTTGAGTCCGGTTATTCGTTATTATATTTAAGACTGTAATTATGTAACACAGGTATTTGCGATAACGAGTCATACACGTTGTAAGCTTATCTAGTTTCTTGTGATGCTCGTCTAGTTGTTTTTTTATTGATTCGCATTGTTTCTGGTCGCACTCGTCTAGCTTCTTGTCGCGTTCCTCTAATTTCTTGTCCAATAACGCTTCTATTGTCACTAACATTTCTTTTTGGGACATTATTTATAACTATTTATACTCTGTATTCAATTATCAATATCTGATGATAGTAAGTCCGCTGTGTTGTTTTACTTTGTACTGTAATGTGTGTGTACGCGCTACCGTGCGTGTGTTTGTTTGTGATTAAGCCAAGCTTTTCCCTTTATCAAGAATAGGTCAACAGTACAAAGACTTGTTTACAAGGATGGAAGTGCTTCTAAAGAGCAATTATAAATAATCTTTCATTCCCATCTCGCGATTTCAAAACAGCTGATTTACCCAACTCGAGCTGCATATACCACCATATACCTGTTCATTCACTCAACACTTTATTTAGGTTTTACAGTTTTTATTTATTTTTTTTTTGTATCGGCCATCTAAGGACCACATGCCAATTTCAATTTTTTATTCTTTGTTCGTTTCTTTTTCTCCAATATTCTTTCATCTTTTCACTGTGTCTCTTCTTCCTGTCTTTAGTCCACTTTGAACCTGCATTTTCCTCTCTCCTACCCTGGACTCCTTCCATTTTTAACACTTTTGGCTGAAAAACGTCTCTTTCAATTGCTTCTTCTGCGTGTATAGTTTTTATTCTAAATCCTTTTGGACTTCTTTAATCAAACTTGATGTTGACTTCTTTCCCACAGATATTTGAAGATCTGCTTTGTTAACGTATTGTCGTCCATTCTATATAAAGGTCCAAAAAATAATAGTCTTCTTTTTCTCATTGTTTCAGTTATATTTTCTGTACTTTGATATATTTCATCATTACTTCTTAATTTCCAACCATCTGGAGTTCTTCGTGGGCCTAATATTTTCCTAATAATTCGTCTTTCCAATATTTCTAGTTTATCTAAATTATAATTCAATGCTAGACATTCACTTGCATATAGGCATTCTGGCTTCACTACTGTACTATAATGCGTTATTTTTGCATTTTTAGATATGCTCTTATTATTGTAAATATTTTTAGTTATACCATACGCCACTTTCCATCTTATGAATCCTTTCTTCTATAGCAGATTTTTCTAAACCATTCTCTTGAATTATTTCTCCTAGATACTTAAATTTTCGAACCCTCTTAAATTTTCGACCAATATATGTTACCAGGAATTGTGGTAATGTTCTTGAGAAATTTGTTTTTTTTTTTCTGCAGAAATTCTTAAGCCTGTTTTACTGGCTATGTCCTCTAAAAAATTAACTTGTGTTACTGTAGATGTCAGATGTTTGATTTTTATTTTACTTTATTATATTACAATTTTTATATTATTCAATTAAAATTTTTTTAACTAATCGAGCCCAAACACGTTGCGGCGCCAAATTCCATGCCATGTATATGTGTCGCATAGAATAAGTAGTCGAGATATACTGTATTGAAATCTTCTTCTTCTTCTTATCCATATCAAGGTATAGGATTACAGCCTATTCCGACTTCACTGAAGCCATTTCTTCCTTGGACTACCTACATCACGTCTTCCTGAAGTCTGTATCGTATTACTTGTTTAGGTAGTCTCGTATCTTCCATTCTCTTGATATGCTGCCTCCATTTTATTTGTCCTTCCCTTATTCTGCTGGCTATAGAATATACATTTAGCTCAATTCTAATACCTTCATTTCGTATTTGGTCTCTTATTAGTGCTTTTTGCCTATTAGATTTTCTGCCTAGGACAGCAATACGTATCGGGGTATTACTGATTGACGCAAGAACATTTGATGAGTCTGGATTGTGTAAGCCTAATACACAGATATATTCAATTACCCATTCAATATATCACTTAAACCAAAGTGCAACCTTTGGTTTAAGAACTTCATTTCACTTTTTTGTATTCTTCGTTCAGTATTTTTCGTCCTGGTCCAAGTTTCACTTCCATAAGTTAAATCAGGTGTTGCCATTAATTTATAGAATTTTATCTTCGTGTCTTTCCTTGTCTTATTTCCAAGTGTCTGTACTGGAATAAAGTGTATTTATTAATGATGCTATTCTTTTGTAACTATCTAATGAGATTTTAATACAGTTTATTTAAAAAAGTTAATCTGTCTGTTGACCTTTGTAACACAACGAAAGGTTCCTTCATATACAATGAAATAAATTAATAATCAAAACTTCTTATTGTCTTATTTACTATAAAGTTTTTACTGATATCATAGATTCTTTGTTTTAAAATATTTTTTTTACTTATACATAAATAATATAGGTTGATATTGGATCTGGATAAGTACGTGGATTGATATACTGTTACGTCGGTCTCACTGATCGTTGTATGATACAAAAACAAAATTACAGACACCAATAAAGTCATTAATCACCGGCGTTAATTTATCACAAATAACAGTTTGTAATCAACAAGTTATTCAACAAGATTATACACGTACAATAATTCAAGTTAAATTTGTCCACACGCAATAATAATGTCAACTAATAGAGTCCCGCAGAGTAATCACTTTTCACTAAAAACCACTTGTGACGCACTCAGTAAATCGCCCGACATAAAACTGAAATGACCGCCGCTGTATGCTTATATTTATACCCCGCTGAGATGTCAGAATGATCTGTCACTTTTTGGGTGACGTGTTAAACAAGTGTCTCTTACAGGCGCTCTCGAATCCACTAGAAACAGTGTCGCGTCTGGCCTTGAACACAGTGCGCTGACCGGTGCGGTCTGGAACAGCCTCGTTTGTTGACGCATGATAAGTGTCACGTAATTGTCTTTCTTCTCAAATTAGCAATACGTACGCACACAAACATTACAGCTGGGCTTTGCTGGGATAGCCGAGAAACCGTAGAACGACACACTCCATTTTTCAGGAATGTTCCGTTGCGTAACAACATACTCTGTCCGGCCTCAGAGTCGCTTTCGCGAGTGTAGATATTTCTCACCCGTCTTTACGTGTAGTTTCAACAGATCTGATACGGCATCAGTAATAATTAAACTTTCTAGTCTTTATGAAACACCCAAACGCCTATATTTGTGGGAAAATAAAATGTTTCTAAACGCTCAAAAAACGAAGCTAGTATGTCTGGATCGATGCTAGTCTTTCCCAGGTCCTATAAAATTTTATACTGACCAATGTAATAACAGATTGTAGTTGTACTAAATTAGAACAGGTGGATATTTACAAATAATAAGGTGTTACGGTGGATATTCGAATCATATGAAAAACTGACCTAAACAATAAACAATATAAGGCAAAAAGTAACTGGGTTTTTGAGAAAATTTAATTTCTTAAAAAACGTGTGTCCGCAAAATGATGTTAAAAATATTTATTTCGCTTTAGTTCATTCAAAACAAACATACGGAATTGTTTGTTGGGGCGGGACGTACGTATCATATTTGAATGGCCTATTAACCTTAAAAAAACATTATATTCGAATTCTGCTATAAAAGAAACGAAAGATATAACTCATTACCTTTGTTGCATAAAATTAATTATTTACCTTAAAGAGGTTTTTACATATATAAAGTACTTAAAATTTATTTAAATGAAAGTGGACTTATGGGAAAATGAACGTTTGACAACTAAGATGCGAGAATAAATCTCTTTTGATACCTTTAGCCAGAAAGGAAATAGACTATATAACTAGTTTATCATCCATGTTTTGAATCTTAAGATTCTATAATCGTTTACCTACCTACATGAAAAATAAAAAAGAGACATCTATTTGTTTTCTCAGACATCTAAACTCTTGGCTAATAAATAGTAGGCCAGTTGAATACCTTTATCACACTGCATGTCGTTAATAATGATTTTATCCACACGAGATGCTATCTAACAATAGAAGAAATTTAATTGATGTTTGTATTTTATTTTTAAAGAGTATACCTGGATTTAGTTGTAATGTAAAATTATTCATCACTAAAAATAGTTAGCAGTTATCATAATTATTTCATTTCATTTGCAAAGAGTATATCGAATTTAGTTGAATGAAAAAGTGTTGATTTTTGTTGAAAATTATTGTAACTGCGAAGTATTAGGTTAATTGTTTTATATTATTAATAAAAATTGTTAATATTATATCTTAGTTGTAATCATCGATGTGCATTAAGGTTAAAATTTATTATTTCAGAGTAGGAATTAATCTGGAAATTAGTATTAGGTTTGTAGTCTGTATAAGGTTTCAGTGATTGCACAATAAATATGGGACAAAATTGTTTGTGATAAGAGCTAATCGCACCTATGAAAGGTTGCCTTTGGTTGAATTAAATATATATCAAGGACATTAATAAACCTTAACTTGTCACTGCTCACAGTATGTGCTGTAAACATAATGAACTTTGTAAATTTTAATAATGGGAATAAAGATATTAAAAAAAAATTCCCAAGTCTGTATGGTTGGAAATTGTTACAGAGTATATAACTATATTACTTTAAAATCATTATGCGATGGAAAAACAAAATAGAAAATTAGTTGGTTCGGAAGGAAAATAGGAAACAACGAGATTTTTTACGCTTGAAGTGGCAAAGGAAAGCAACAGGCGTTTTGTTTAAGACAATGCAAAGTCCGTAAAGGTTGAATGCAGCACCTCTACTTCTAACGTCGTAAAGGGTAAACGGTTTCCATGCATGTAACAACAAAGTAAAGCAACAAAATGCTTCTGCTTAAAACGATTTGCTACAGTATACAAACACAGGTACAATTTCTCTAACTGCACCTCTGTAAAGATTCTTCCTTAATAAAACTCTCGAGGCGAATGTACGCTCCGATAGAAATATATAAAGCATTTCTCCACACACACACACACACACACACACACACACACACACACACACACACACACACACACACACACACACACACACACACACACACACACACACACACACACACACACACACACACACACACACACACACACACACACACACACACACACACACACACACACACACACACACACACACACACACACACACACACACACACACACACACACACACACACACACACACACACACACACACACACACACACACACACACACACACACACACACACACACACACACACACACACACACACACACACACACACACACACACACACACACACACACACACACACGGGTGTGTGTGCGTGTGTGAATTAATTGAATATACGCCTTGCTGGAAATACGCGAATATATGTTTATCACAAAAAATAATTTTTCGGTGAAGGGTTTGTGAGGATCGGTCAAAATTATAACACAAATTTTAACTTATTTGTGTCGACGATTCGACAATCTTTATTGTCATCATCAGGACCTGTGTATATGAATACACAAGAAATGCCAAACACAACAGAACAATGATCTGAGTGAACGTGCTTGTGTATGTGAGTGTCTGTGCGTGCGTATGTATGTATCATTGTATATGTGAAGGAATTGAGATAGTTTGTTTACATCTTCCAATGTTTTCTTTCAGACAACGAGAAAATTATAATATTATAGAACTTAATTTATACACTATTACAATTTAAATTACTCATAATGTAATGGTATTTTTAATATTTGGTAATACAATTATTTGAACTGTAAACTAACGAACCGTTTTCAGAACTATGTTTATAAGCTAATTTTTAGCTATAGAATCAGGTCCTGAGAGATAGCCGTGCAATTTTAAGTCGCCCTATATAGTAGGCTATTTACGTAAATCAATAGAAAGTGTTAGAAAATATGTACTTTATATTTAATCCTGCTTCAAGTGTATTTTAAAAAAATGTTTAAAATATCAGTTTACACGGCTGTTGAAAAGCTACTTTGCTTATTTGCTCTCTCTCTCTCTCTCTCTCTCTCTCTCTCTCTCTCTCTCTCTCTCTCTCTCTCTCTCTCTCTCTCTCTCTCTCTCTCTCTCTCTCTCTCTCTCTCTCTCTCTCTCTCTCTCTCTCTCTCTATCTATCTCTCTCTCTTTTGTGTGCTCACCACCGTCATAAGATTTAACAAGACTATACAGTGTTCTGTAACCCACCTCATTACTCCAAACTCGTACGGATTCACAAAGACACAAATTACAAGCTCGCTCCAGGACTGATGTGCATATGTGTGTGTTTTCTCGTTTGTGTCAAATAAAGGATTTGTCGCGTAAAATTGTTTATCACTGCCTGTTTGTTAGACAGGAGACAATCTGACTCGGAATATACTTTTGTAACAGAGAATGTGTTTGAACAAGTTTCCAAGTTTGTTTGTTTGTGAACAAGTGGTACGACTCACACAAATCAAACAATTGTATACGTTTGAAATAAGTGTTTATATTTACATGTATTACCTCAAACGGGGAGGCACACGTTTAAACAAAAAGATAAATAATAGAGGCTTGACTTAATAAGCAGTGTGCACACATTGTATAGTTTCTGTGTTCTTCAGAAGCCCTGCATCAATTGGATTATTTAAATTGCGAATAGTTTGTACGCTGTTCTAATATAATATATTCATATAAATACAACTGCAAGTAGGTTTATTTTAACCTGACGCTCGTTTCACAGAAATTATTCTGTATCTTCAAAGGTTTTTGAATTGTAATTGAATGTTTCGCTAATAATATAGTTAACGAATAATCGATTTTACTTCAATTCTATTTTCGATTGTGTAATGTTTACGTAGTCAGGTATTTATTATACATTTAAGGTTTTATTTTTATTATTTCAATAAATGTATGATTTTAAATAAATTGTCTTGTTTTGTTTTTATTTGAATTTGTTCTTTAATTAGTTAATTATTATTATTGTGTTTTTAAATATTAAGATTCTCCCAGATATTTGTTCATTTGGTTTCAATTAATTTGACATTTTGAATGCCTGAAAATTTATGTTTATTATTTGAACAGTGTATGGGTAAATTAGATTTGTTAATATTAGGTTTTAAAAACGGATTGCGATGTTGAGTGAATCTCTCGGCTTTTTGGTAATGAATCTCTCGGGTTGAATGAATCTGTTCGAATAGGATGTATTTTGGCAATTTTCTGTTACATAGGCTTAATTTAGCCTATGTAACAGGCATGGCTTTAAAAATTAAATTTTAGCATACATTTATTTGTTGAGCATGTGAAAACGTTCGTCCGAATGATAGGTTTGATAGTGTCTTTTACAATTTTACAATTTTTACGCCAAATCGCCAGTAAGCAGATACGAATAAACACCTTTACTGAGTCCACTACACACACACGCGCTTGCGATTTCTTCCCTTCCAAAGAGAGTTCGTTTGTGCGTATTCCCCACCTGTCTCCATCCCTCCTGGCACCACAAATCCTTCGCATTATCTTTCTTTCCCATCGCTTAAGCTTCCTCTCTTTCCTACCTGTCAACGTTCACGTCTCATTCTCTAATATTACAATTTTTCTCAAGATGGTCTTATAGAAATTAATTTTTAATTTTCTACTTACATTTCTAGACATTACGACACTGCTCAAAGCATAGTAACATCACTTGCCAGCTGATATTTGAGTATGGATTTCGTGAGTCATTTTGTTATCGTCTGTTATAAGTATTTCAAAGTACTTAAAATTGTCGTATCTTCCTCTCTTAAACTCTCTTAAATCATTCTCTCTAAAACCCCGGGGCCCAACACCTGCTCTACGTGTTACTGGTACGTACTTTGGTCTTTTCTTTCTTTACTTCAAGACCTACTTTCTTAGTTTCTCTCTCCAACACAACGAATGTTTTCTCCTCTGTTCGAGCAGTCAGCGCCACGTCGTCACTGTAAGCGACGCATTGAGCCATTCAATTTAATATGGTTTCTCCTGGATTTATTGGTTACTTCCATCATCATCATCATAATCACCACCACTCCAAGGGTTAGCTCCTAGACCTATTCCGGAACCCATCTTCTCCTCGGTCTACTGACATCTCTTCCCAGTAAGGTGATAACCCAAGGCAGTCACAGATAGACGGATATCAGGCATACGGTTCAATTGTTCACACCATCTCCTTCTGTAGTCTTCAATCTTTTGGTGCAACGATACAGTGTTTCATTTCCGTCTAATATCCCCATTCCTTTTCCGATCCAGGAGAGAACAACCTCACGTCCCTGTTAGAAATTTCATTTCACCTGCCTGAACGTCCTCTGTACGTCCCTTTTACCAACAGTCCATGTCTCACTAGATCGATTTAACGTGTTTTTGATAAGTTTGGTGCTAAAATGGAAAGAAAAATAGGTTTTTTACATAAACATTTAGCAATTTCAACAATAAACAGTGGAACATAAAGTCTAAAAGATACTGTGAGCAGCGTACCAACTGGGTCTGGAACAATTTATCCACAAAATATCTGATTCCAAAGTAAGGTAGGCATTAAACTAACCTACTATCTTAACTATATATGTTTATAATAATTTACAAATAGCACAAACACAACCCAATATTACTAATACAACAGTAATTTCCCGTAATTTGGAATGGGATAAATTGCTCTTATTTTACTAGAAACATTCAGAAGTTGAACCCCCCCCAAACTTGCTTGACCAAGGGCTGTGCGGGACGAAGGACATGCCTGTCGCCCGCTCGTATACTGCGTCCCGAGCTTCAAATAGAGCTCCAGCCTCAGGGACCATAGATAGGTGCTAGATATTAGGGTGTGAGGCGAACCCCCAACTGTCAGAACCATGAACCGCCACTGAACTCATCGGACAACAATGAATGAATTATGTACCGTAAGTAGATAGTCCAGGTTGTATAATGAGAAAGCATAACGGGCACACTTCTGGCAACTACCTTATTGTTCATTTTGACGCGATTGAAAAGGCAGTCACATTGCGAGTTATTGGTACAAGTGATTTGAGTGCGTCGCGTAATTACTGCGTTAAGTTAATAACTTACGTTAAGTATTCATAATAGAATGTTGAAGAAAATGTATTTATCGGTTACTGTTATTAATTGTAAATAGCGCTTAATAGATTTGTCATTTACTTTGAAAAGTTCTCTTATATTGTGAGTTTGCTTCCTGTAAAAGTATCTGTAAATGTACTGCTTTTTCTAGTGTTCTATGTACATCGTAGTATGTGTTGTATGTTTTTCGTAGTGTTCCAACCATAGATGTATACTATATAATATGGATCGCGTGCTGCATTCACTGAATACGGTCCGACCGCTGCACCAGTGGTGGGCAAGAACACTGCGTATGCTATATACTGTACCTGTACAAAGTCTGACTTTTCTGCTTTGTTATAGCTTTTGTTGCTTTAGCGGAGCATGTTTTGCGTTAAATGGTATGGCTATGTCATTTTAACAATTAATGACTCCAAAGTGGGAGGTTTTTAATAAGTTCTTTTCCAAAATAAATACATTTGTTTCACTGTAAGATTTCAGTGTTCTGACACATTATTTCAGTTTGTCGGTAAGTTATGTTGCGTTCATAAACAATTCTGTTGCGTTCTTATTTATGAACATTTAATGTTGAAGCCAACGAATAAAGATAAGAATAAGGTAAAGAAAGAATAAAAGACGTGAGCCGTAAACTTTAAAATGTTTATTGCGTAAAAGAAGAAATGTTTATGGCTGGCCTATACGCTCGCCATGGTCGTTAAAGTGTTCAATTAGCAATGCTAATTTACATGAAATTTTTTTATTTAATTTAATTAGCTACGTATTAATTGTATAAAAATTGTTTACATTAAACATTACTAAATAATACAAATTTATTTAACTTTTGGCGAGCACCAAGATTAGAGAAGGTAGCTGCAGCGGTTCTTCCCTTAGCAATATCATAGCACAAGATTTTATAAAATAATGTCCCTATTAATTTGATAAGTTTTACTTCATGGCTGTCTTAAGAAAACCCATTGTTTGAAATATGTTTTCTAAACACTGTGCCGGCAAAGTTTTTGCAAGTTGATATAATCATTTGTTTGGTATTAAGTTTACTGTCACATATGATTAATAAATTATTCATATATTTTGCAATCTTTAAAACGTCTGATGACGCTCTAATTAATTTTTCGCTTGACACAAAGTCAGTAAAATGAGTGTAAACGCTCAAGTTTTTGTCACCTGTTATCAGTCAGGCAAAAGTAAAAACAAATTGTTATAATAATACAATCTTCATAACCACAAATTTTCAGTAGAACTGTTTCAAATTTAATAATTGTAAGGTGTCAAAACAAGTTCATTACTGACTGAATGACTCGTTTAATACACGTGTTAACTTAGCGCCAAACGCTTTATTGCCCACCATTGTGTGGGAAGCTGTACGTGCTTCGGGCCGTTTTCTGCCGTTCAATTTGCCTGTCAGCACGCGATCCATATAGTATTCATCGATGATCCCAACACGCTAAAGATTGCTATTGTAATAAATTAATTAAAATGAGTGTGTGTTGATAATATACTTATTATGGAATATGTGACTCCGATGTAATCAAGCCCCTCTGTTTGGACTAGCCAATTTGTAATAAAATAAATAAGATTGATGTGTGAATCTGTAAGTTGTAAGGTGTTTAATTGGTGTGGCTCTCGACGTCTTACTGGCCTGAAACACTTCCTTAAGTTTCCCAGCTGGTCGAGTCCCAATGGTAGCAAGACCGGTCGAGTAGCGTAAAGTTGATGAAGAAATATATATGCTTGGCTTCGCCGAACGTTTCAAAACAAAATTTATTGTTTTGAAGGAAATTTAAAAAAAAATTATGTTTATAAAAAAAAAATTATTTTAATTTTATTAATTAATTAATTAGGATCAATTAATTAATATAGGGCTGTGAAGTTTTAAACAGTGTAATGCTCTTCTGAAAATTTTTATTAAAGTTTTAGTATAATTTAAATAATCTATCACCACTCATAAGACTGTCTGTAAACCAATCGATATTTGTTTACCTTTCTATTTTTTAGGTTATCTTCACTTACGGGTGGTAAAGTCCTTGTAGATTATCAATTAGAATTATATTATTGGTAATTAGTATTATTGAAGAAATAAAGAACTATTAAGTATTGAAAAGTATTAATATTTTATTAAGTAATAGCAATATTGACTCTTATCGATTAGTATCGATTCTCAGGATATCGAAAAAAGTTACAAGTATATGATATAAAAATTATATAGGGTTCTTTAAACAGCCAGTTATTACCAAAGTCAGAGAAATCGGGCTAATATTTAAAAAGTATAACGTTACAATCAAATTAATAGTTATTAATAAACACAGACATTGAATAATAATTTGTAAATATAATAATTGTTTTCACCAAACAGCTGTGATGAACCACGAAGAGGCACTGGAATTGTCAAAGAAAGATGGCTGCCGTCAAGTCGATGAAAATGTTGCTCGTTGCTGCTGCATTCCAAATAATGTATTTTGACGCAATATTTCTGTTCTCGTGTCCGCAAATCTCTTGTTATATGTTGTGTAGTGACTGGTGTAGTGATTCTGGGTTGTATTTAGTGTATCTGTATAATTATTAGTTCAAACACTTTCTCCGATTCCGTCACTAATTTGGTTTAATGTATTATACAGTTTTCTAGTGTTTTATGGTGTTTTTCGGAGTAGATTTATATTGTTCTGTGTTATGGAGTGTTACTTGATCGTTTCTGTTATAATATGATAGTTTCAGAAGTATTTTACAAGTCACTCGCGATTTCACAATAACTCACTATACACTCGCTTTGTATGACGATTATAGGTTAGGTTATCCACGTAATTAAATGCATGTCATGTTAACCGTTCAACTACCAATAATTAACTAACTGTTTCCTTCAGCTTCAATTAAACTCTTAGCCCATATAATATTATCCTTAACATTGTTCAAAAATATTTTCACATCATGTGTACATTTTACTATTTCACTATATGAATGCCTAAACTTTGGTTATTTGTCAATTTTATTCACTAGATTTGATTTAAATTAATCTTTCAGTTCATTCTGGTTATTTTCAGATTAAATAATGCCATTTTATAGTGTTTTCTGTCCAAAAAATAGTAATTTTACTTTCAGTTTGGGTATACTCTGAAGAGTCCAAAACATCAAAATTTACTTCCTGTCATTATATAAATTCAGCCATTTTATCAGTTATATTTAATATTAATAATCCTATATTGTATTAAAAGGTTCCTATTCCCTTATTTTCTGGTAATTAATTGAATTAGTTGTATTCTGAAACATTATTCTGAAATATATGACTCCCATGTCTAAATTTCTGAGTTTAGTCATTTTATTTTTATTTATAATTCTGAATATAATTTATTAAAATCTCTCTAAATGGTATGTGCAATTATATGGCATGATCTCAAGTTTATTTTGTCTAAACCCCTTTTGTTTATTTGCTTTTAAATGAGTAATTTCTCTGTTTTGATGAAGTTTGGTTTCCATTCTTTTGGCCTATGATTTTTTTTAACAATTTTTCTTACAAAATAATTTACAAACAATATATGATGTGTGATACCCTCTCTGACTTTTTACAAATAGTATTATAAATTAAACATGTTTTCAAATTACACAAAAACAATTAGTATTGGTTACAATACAAACAATAGTTAACACAAAATAAAGAACTTTTTTTTTTTTAAATAAATGGTTGTCTTCAAATCAGACATTTTGCAACAAAATTCCCATTTCCAACATGGAAATATGGTTTACAACAAAGGTTTTGTACTAACTAACATCTTAATTACTCTCTACTATTTACAAGTGGTAATTATTTTTATAGTTCTGATGTTAGTTGTTTCAGACCCAAACAAATGGCCTTATATCTAAAACATTTTTAAACATTCTTGTACTATATACATTAAAACCTTATATTTATATTCTTATTTCTAACTATTATTATAAGTAGGATTCTACAGTTTTTATACAGTCTTTTATACCTTGTCTTTGGGGAATTGTACCCTGTCATTAACAAATAAATAGTATGAACCGTTCACAAAGCACTATGAAATCTGTTTTTCTTTTTTCATGTAAAACAAAAATGTTATTTTAAACAGATTCATGTCTTATGAACAACATATTGTCACCGTACATATTTTAAGTCATTGAAAAATGCATATTTCATTGCATCCAATGTTTGTGATTGCCAAGAATGAAACACAAGGTTCATTTTTTATAATACCCAAAACTATCACTGGTTCACTTTGCACTTATATATTATGTTAATGCTAAATGGTCGTATAGTCTTATTAACATAATAAATTGGTTAGCGTTTTTTCAATGGAGATTTGTTCCATGGGTACTATATTATTGTTTCATCTTAGTTCACAGGAAACTTTTACTTTGTTCACTTCTCTCTCTTAAATTTATATACATGTGGTTTTTATTTCGTTATACTTTTGTTTTTAGATATATATTTTGGGGATATAGGGATTTGGGTGTCTTTTATAAGAGCATGACGTCTTCTTCAGGATGCTGCCCTCTTCTTCTTTCTTCAGTCTTCTTTTCTCCTGCCTTCTGGGACTGGTATCTTCTCCATCTGTTCTTGATGCCATCAGGTTTCTTGGGATCTTCTCCATCTTCTTCTTTAATTCAGAAATACACAACCTGTATTGGTTGATCTTGGCTTATTTTAGGGTTTCTCTTTTATTTATTCTCCCTCGTTGTGGGTTTGGTCATATTCTGTACTGCTTTGTTATTTACTATTTTACCTTCCTGGGTTATACCTTGAAAACCTTTGGTTATGAGACTGGTCTTGGATGACTCATCACTAGTAACTCCTTTTATTTTAACTTGTATTTTCTTTATAATAATGATTTCTTTCCACAGTTGCTATGAATTAATTAATTTATATTAAACTTAATGCTTTCTTCCAACTTTAAATATTATAACTTCATTATTCTAATGATCAATTGCCATTCAATATTATGCATACATCTGTCACGCTACAGATTGCTCCCCTCCAGAAGTAATTATTTCAGACATGTTTATGGATGAAATAATTTCTTATGATAATTTCATCATTTCTTATAATTCATTTTCTTCTCCATTTTTATATCTACTTTTTTATATTAGAGTTTTATTAATTTTATATATATAATTATTTGTTTTACTACTGATCCTTTTCGGATAGTTAGTGTCTTCTGAGATATATTATAATTGTAATACATTTTCTTTCTATATCAACTTCGTGTTGTATCCTTGGGATATTAATTCCCTAACATTCCCTATCACGTGGGCTGGGGCAGATCAGAGGGGCACTGTACGCTACTTCTCTGCTGGCCATACACCACTTCTATAAATTGAGTACAGGGGCATATCCATCCCTGCTCAAAAAACATAATGCTGCTGGAATTATCTTCAGTCAGACATCGAATAAATAAATAAAAAGTAGTCTCATTTTCGACTAATAAAAATATCTTTGGATTCTCCACTTCGTAGTCTCTCAGATTATCTCACATTTTCTATCTTAATAAATCTTCATAATCATTATTATACTCATTACATATATATTTTTCCAAAACTCTTAACTTGTCTGATATATTTAATTTAATTATGGTTGAAAACCTTTCTTTTAATAATTCTGTTTACTGTTTACAGTGTAACTCTCTTTCTTCTTCATCTGAATTCTCTTTATACTTTCTTCTGGTTATTCATAGTATTAGCATGGTCTTTATAAATAGTCTTTCGTATTCATTATTTGAATGGTCTTAATATATTATATTTAATTTTTTAACATTGTATCTTTACATTAGATATACAGGTTGTTATATTGATCATTTTATTTAAACATTTTGGTTCTTTCCTTTCTCTTAGAAAGTTATTAATCCGTCTTCGCATTCATTAGCATTAATTCATTTATATTATATTTCATGTGGTATTTATTCTCTTTGCATTTCATATAGGTCTTATTATTATCATTGGTTCAAAATCATCTTCTCCATCTGTTTGGTATGAGTTGTTCTTCTTTGCTCTTAATTAACTGTTTTCATTATCGTTTCATAGGTAATTAGTCTCTTTGCTTCCAAATTTTTTCCTTCTCTGGCATATTACACTCTTTCTTGTTATTCTTATCTACTCCTTCAAATTCTATTGTGAATGTTAGCATTTATTCTGGATTAACGTTAACTCTCTTTTCTGAATTAATCACTTTATTTTCTTCTCAATTCAATCATAATTGACACATAATTATTTTTTGGAACTTGGTTAGTTTTAATGTAAAATTCAAACTATTCTTTTTATTTAATTGAAAAATATTTCTCATAAATCCTTGTAATATGTTGATCTTATCTTGTTTCAAAGTTCTGACGTTCTATCAACATTCAAATTCTGTTTAATTCATTTATTCCCAGAATTGTTTCATTCAGAATTGTTTATAGTAATGTGATCTTACTATTATTTCTGAATGTTTTGGTATTTCTCCAAATTCAAATTCTTCTTAATTATTTACCATAAAGTTTTCTCATAAACTTAGTTATAGTAAGTTAGTCTTACTTTATTCTTAAATTTTTTGTATATTAACTTCAAAATTCCTTTCTTCTTAATTCTTCCAAAATGTTTTTCTCATAATTCAGTGGTAGTAAGCTGTGCTTGCTTAATTTTAAATTTTTTAAATTAAGTTCAAAATTCTCTCTCTTTCTCTTTCTTCCATAAAGTTTTGTTCTAAATTATCAGGTTGTAGTAAGAAGTACTTACTCAATTTTAAATTTTTATAATTATATTTCAATTCAAAAGTCTTTCTTTTCCTTTCTTCCATAAAGTTTGTTCCAAAATTATTAGGTTGTAGTAAGATGTACTTACATATTTTAGAATTTTTTCAAATTATTAAATTAAAATTTCTTCTTCTTTTAATTCTCCAGAATGTTCATCTCAAAATATTAGGTTGTAAGATGTACTTACATATTTTAGAATTTTTATAAAAATATATTATAAATTCAAAATTCTAAAACTCACAACTCATTCTTCATAATATTTCTTCATAGAAGCTTGATTGTACACTCCTTTGATTTTTCCTGAAACGATTTCCTTCAACTCATATGTATTGTTATGCTTATTATTTACCACAACATATGGGTATATATTGTACTCTGCACTGGCCCATATTATTTATACTTTTGTAAGTTGATCTCCACTTTTTCTTTTCTTATAAATTTTCTTTTCTTTTATATACCCAGGAAGATGGACGATTTTCTTTATGTCGTTCCATTGCTCATATTCTTATTTGTCATGTTCATTTTCTTTAATAGTCTTCATTCATAAAACCCAGTTTTGTTTCTATGTTTATTCTTCATATCATTTCCTTTCAATGATATTTATTCCGTCTCCTTCACCATTGTTTTTCGCCGTAGTCGGTTATCATGATCTCTGTCCCTTTCCTTGATGGTGTGTGGTATCTGTGTCAACCAGGGTCCATCATCTCAGTTGCTCTTATAAAATTTACCCTAGGGCGCGACACTCGGTTATTATTACTGTTATTATTGTTATTACTAAATTTATCATGATAGTAATTTCGGTTAGGTTGGTAAGGTCTGTTACCATTATTGTTGGGATATGGATTTCTCTGACTGTATGGGACATTATTATGTTGGTATAAATTGTTTCTATTGTATGGATAGGGGTTGTTATCCCTAACGCCGTTAGAATTACCGATACACTGGTTATTACGCGGCTGGTTGTTAGGGCCGTCGTAATTACTGGGCTGGTTCCCTCTATCATCATATTGTATACACCAATACTTTTGTGGTCCATGTTTAGTATTACCTGACAAATATATGTGAAGATCTTCATCTGGGTTATCACTTATTATTTGTTTATCTGAAACACCATAAGCTGGTTTACCATCACATATCCACTCTGAAGGAATATATTTTAGTCTAACCGTACCCTGGAATTGTCCTAGATGGTACGTTAATGGAATACATTCTGGTGATTCATCTGTGTCATCATTACAGTCTGGTACGATATCACATTTCCATCTTTCTGAAAAACATTGTCCAGTCTTGCGCTGAAATTGATCTAGTCCACCTGTTGTATTCTGTTTATTTCTGGTCCTTTCCCATTGGTAAACTACTGCTTTGTGGTAAATTATTTCTGAAATTACTTCGATTCTCCTTCTATAATTCATAAAATTCATGATGTCTTTGTCATAGGTAATTGGGATATTATTGCCATCAATTAACCCATGTTTCATCATCTCCAACTCTTCCTTAGTTTTTATCAAATTTCTTGGATACATTTTCCTTTTCCTTGGTTTAATATCTTCCTGGCTTCGGTTAGTTTCAATTTCAGGTACTACCATTACTAGTTCCTGCGTTTTATCATTTATTACTTCTTCTGGTTCTGGTTGACTATCTTCCTGCGTTTTATCATTTATTACTTCTTCTGGTTCTGGTTGACTATCTTCCTGCGTTTTATCATTTAGTACTTCTTCTGGTTCTGGTTGGCTATCATTTTTTATTTCTTCGGTCTTCTCCTTTCTTAATTCTTCCTTTTTTAATCTGTCCTCTCTTCTTTCTTTAATCCATTTTTGATGCTCCTCTCCCCTTTTTAATCTGTTCTCTCTTATCTCCTGATTTACCTCCCTTAACTCTTCTCTTAGAATTTGATTGTCCTCTCTCAATTCTTCCAATTTCTCCCCCATCTTTTCTTCCAACTTCCTGTTATCTTCTTTCAACTCTTCCTTCAACTGTCGGTTGTTCTTCTCTATCTTCTTCCTGGTTTCATCTATTTTCTGATTGGTGTTTTCAATTTTATTAATCAATTCTTCTTTAGTCGCTTTGAATTCTTCTTTGAACGACTGGTTGTCTCCCTTCAATTCTTCTAACTTCTTCCCCATCTCTTCTTCCATCTTCTTGTTATCTTCCTTCAAATCTTCTATGTTCTGGTTCATCCCCGTCAACTCTTCTTTTGTGGATTGATTATCCTTCTTCAAATCTTCCATCTTCTCTTCCATCTTCTTGCTGTTTTCTTCCATCTTCTCTTCCATCTTCTTGCTGTTCTCTTCTATCTTCTTATTTGTTTCTTCCTTGCTGGATTTGATATCTTCTTTCAAGGACTGGTTGTCTCTCCCCATTTTCTTACTCAAGTCTTCCTTTAATTCCTTACTATTTTTGTTTATTTTCTCTTCCATCCTTTGCAAGAACACTTCCATGTATCTGTCCATTTGATTATCCTCCGTTGTCTTGGATTTCTCCACCTGCTTCTCCTGGAGATTAACTTCCCCTGTCTGTGAGGATATCTCCGGTTGTTCCGTTTGTTTGGACAACACCGGGGGTAATGACCCTTCCACCTCCACTGGCGTCGCCTCTTTATTGTCCATTTCAACTTCTAATTCTTTTTCGGCCTCCGCCGCCCGTTTCTTAGATGTTGCACGTCGTTGCATTTTCCCTTTATATTCTCTGGCTTTGTAGCTGTTGCCTAGCTCCAACTAGTGATTGGGCAGAATGTATTGATTGGAAGGCCAATCGCTAATTAAAGCCCCTAAAGTTGTGCGCCAATCTGTAATAAATTAATTAAAATGAGTGTGTGTTGATAATATACTTATTATGGAATATGTGACTCCGATGTAATCAAGCCCCTCTGTTTGGACTAGCCAATTTGTAATAAAATAAATAAGATTGATGTGTGAATCTGTAAGTTGTAAGGTGTTTAATTGGTGTGGCTCTCGACGTCTTACTGGCCTGAAACACTTCCTTAAGTTTCCCAGCTGGTCGAGTCCCAATGGTAGCAAGACCGGTCGAGTAGCGTAAAGTTGATGAAGAAATATATATGCTTGGCTTCGCCGAACGTTTCAAAACAAAATTTATTGTTTTGAAGGAAATTTAAAAAAAAATTATGTTTATAAAAAAAAAATTATTTTAATTTTATTAATTAATTAATTAGGATCAATTAATTAATATAGGGCTGTGAAGTTTTAAACAGTGTAATGCTCTTCTGAAAATTTTTATTAAAGTTTTAGTATAATTTAAATAATCTATCACCACTCATAAGACTGTCTGTAAACCAATCGATATTTGTTTACCTTTCTATTTTTTAGGTTATCTTCACTTACGGGTGGTAAAGTCCTTGTAGATTATCAATTAGAATTATATTATTGGTAATTAGTATTATTGAAGAAATAAAGAACTATTAAGTATTGAAAAGTATTAATATTTTATTAAGTAATAGCAATATTGACTCTTATCGATTAGTATCGATTCTCAGGATATCGAAAAAAGTTACAAGTATATGATATAAAAATTATATAGGGTTCTTTAAACAGCCAGTTATTACCAAAGTCAGAGAAATCGGGCTAATATTTAAAAAGTATAACGTTACAATCAAATTAATAGTTATTAATAAACACAGACATTGAATAATAATTTGTAAATATAATAATTGTTTTCACCAAACAGCTGTGATGAACCACGAAGAGGCACTGGAATTGTCAAAGAAAGATGGCTGCCGTCAAGTCGATGAAAATGTTGCTCGTTGCTGCTGCATTCCAAATAATGTATTTTGACGCAATATTTCTGTTCTCGTGTCCGCAAATCTCTTGTTATATGTTGTGTAGTGACTGGTGTAGTGATTCTGGGTTGTATTTAGTGTATCTGTATAATTATTAGTTCAAACACTTTCTCCGATTCCGTCACTAATTTGGTTTAATGTATTATACAGTTTTCTAGTGTTTTATGGTGTTTTTCGGAGTAGATTTATATTGTTCTGTGTTATGGAGTGTTACTTGATCGTTTCTGTTATAATATGATAGTTTCAGAAGTATTTTACAAGTCACTCGCGATTTCACAATAACTCACTATACACTCGCTTTGTATGACGATTATAGGTTAGGTTATCCACGTAATTAAATGCATGTCATGTTAACCGTTCAACTACCAATAATTAACTAACTGTTTCCTTCAGCTTCAATTAAACTCTTAGCCCATATAATATTATCCTTAACATTGTTCAAAAATATTTTCACATCATGTGTACATTTTACTATTTCACTATATGAATGCCTAAACTTTGGTTATTTGTCAATTTTATTCACTAGATTTGATTTAAATTAATCTTTCAGTTCATTCTGGTTATTTTCAGATTAAATAATGCCATTTTATAGTGTTTTCTGTCCAAAAAATAGTAATTTTACTTTCAGTTTGGGTATACTCTGAAGAGTCCAAAACATCAAAATTTACTTCCTGTCATTATATAAATTCAGCCATTTTATCAGTTATATTTAATATTAATAATCCTATATTGTATTAAAAGGTTCCTATTCCCTTATTTTCTGGTAATTAATTGAATTAGTTGTATTCTGAAACATTATTCTGAAATATATGACTCCCATGTCTAAATTTCTGAGTTTAGTCATTTTATTTTTATTTATAATTCTGAATATAATTTATTAAAATCTCTCTAAATGGTATGTGCAATTATATGGCATGATCTCAAGTTTATTTTGTCTAAACCCCTTTTGTTTATTTGCTTTTAAATGAGTAATTTCTCTGTTTTGATGAAGTTTGGTTTCCATTCTTTTGGCCTATGATTTTTTTTAACAATTTTTCTTACAAAATAATTTACAAACAATATATGATGTGTGATACCCTCTCTGACTTTTTACAAATAGTATTATAAATTAAACATGTTTTCAAATTACACAAAAACAATTAGTATTGGTTACAATACAAACAATAGTTAACACAAAATAAAGAACTTTTTTTTTTTTAAATAAATGGTTGTCTTCAAATCAGACATTTTGCAACAAAATTCCCATTTCCAACATGGAAATATGGTTTACAACAAAGGTTTTGTACTAACTAACATCTTAATTACTCTCTACTATTTACAAGTGGTAATTATTTTTATAGTTCTGATGTTAGTTGTTTCAGACCCAAACAAATGGCCTTATATCTAAAACATTTTTAAACATTCTTGTACTATATACATTAAAACCTTATATTTATATTCTTATTTCTAACTATTATTATAAGTAGGATTCTACAGTTTTTATACAGTCTTTTATACCTTGTCTTTGGGGAATTGTACCCTGTCATTAACAAATAAATAGTATGAACCGTTCACAAAGCACTATGAAATCTGTTTTTCTTTTTTCATGTAAAACAAAAATGTTATTTTAAACAGATTCATGTCTTATGAACAACATATTGTCACCGTACATATTTTAAGTCATTGAAAAATGCATATTTCATTGCATCCAATGTTTGTGATTGCCAAGAATGAAACACAAGGTTCATTTTTTATAATACCCAAAACTATCACTGGTTCACTTTGCACTTATATATTATGTTAATGCTAAATGGTCGTATAGTCTTATTAACATAATAAATTGGTTAGCGTTTTTTCAATGGAGATTTGTTCCATGGGTACTATATTATTGTTTCATCTTAGTTCACAGGAAACTTTTACTTTGTTCACTTCTCTCTCTTAAATTTATATACATGTGGTTTTTATTTCGTTATACTTTTGTTTTTAGATATATATTTTGGGGATATAGGGATTTGGGTGTCTTTTATAAGAGCATGACGTCTTCTTCAGGATGCTGCCCTCTTCTTCTTTCTTCAGTCTTCTTTTCTCCTGCCTTCTGGGACTGGTATCTTCTCCATCTGTTCTTGATGCCATCAGGTTTCTTGGGATCTTCTCCATCTTCTTCTTTAATTCAGAAATACACAACCTGTATTGGTTGATCTTGGCTTATTTTAGGGTTTCTCTTTTATTTATTCTCCCTCGTTGTGGGTTTGGTCATATTCTGTACTGCTTTGTTATTTACTATTTTACCTTCCTGGGTTATACCTTGAAAACCTTTGGTTATAAGACTGGTCTTGGATGACTCATCACTAGTAACTCCTTTTATTTTAACTTGTATTTTCTTTATAATAATGATTTCTTTCCACAGTTGCTATGAATTAATTAATTTATATTAAACTTAATGCTTTCTTCCAACTTTAAATATTATAACTTCATTATTCTAATGATCAATTGCCATTCAATATTATGCATACATCTGTCACGCTACACTATTCACAAAAGAATATTATTTAAACAATCAATTTTATAACTAAGTATAAACTATTTTTACGTAATTAATAATACTAAAAAAAGACGAAATGAGTGACTATAACGACGTAGTAAAATTTAAATATAACAGTAAAATACTTCGCAGGGTAACACGCACGGCTGGAGTTAATGTTATTAAAATTCATTCCCGGGCTGTTTGGCGGTGGTTCACTGTTCCTTACTAAAACGGACGTTTCGGCAGTACCATCGACTGCCATCATCAGTCTGAAAAGTTCGAGCTGTACTAACTTAGGGTGGTACTCGTTAGAGACCACTGTACTGATCGTACGACAGTCTCTGACGTGTACCACCCTACACGTCAGACCCTGTACGCTAGTACAGTTCAAATTTTGTATACTGATGACGGCAGTTCATGGTACTGTCGAAACGTCTGTTTTAGTAAGAAACAATGGACCACCGCCATACAGCCCGGGAATGAATTTTAATAACATCAAGTATGACAGGTTTGACGTTACGGATTCAAATTCATAACCTTGTTGCTTCTCATAAAAAGTTATTAGTTTTATTATAAATTTTTCATTTATCCAGATATACCGTTTTATGGTTAAAGCTGGAAATTTCCCTTGCTAAATCAAGCTTCAAATGTGTAGATACAAAATCTGGACGGATATGACCATGCGGCGGCTGTTTGGCCACAAGTTTTAATTGTGGGTAGAGAGTAAAATCCGATTAAACTGCTTTAATTACGTTACGGTACTAAATTAAGAAGACCTTCTACACACACGCTGTGCGGTCCATTGCTCTTGAGCATTTATAGCATAAATCCTGAGAACTATTTTTAAACAAGTAATTAACTTTTCTACTAAGCTGCGGAAAGGCAATAAGATAGCAATATCAAGTAACGAAGAAAAACAGTCTCGGAGCGGCACGACTGGTCTCAGCTGATTACCGTCCGGTTATTGCTTTCCCGAGACCAACGCGCTCTCTCTCTCTCTCTCTCTCTCTCTCTCTCTCTGCTTCTGTTTTAACTGCTGCCATTCGTACAATACGCACAGGTGCTTACATATCGTAAGCCAATGTTTTTGTATCGTCTTACAAAAAAATGTACAAGCGCACGCGTGCACACGTTGTTGACAAAATATTTATACATTAATATAAGTTATTATTATTTAGAAACTTTTTAAGTTAACTTCTAACCAATATCATTGATGATCACCATCGTCATCTTCACAAGACGGCATACGCAAGGTGCTGCCTGTTCCACCTTCAAAGATCCTTCAGCCATCTCTTCCTGCGACTACCCACACACCTGTGTCGTATAGGTTTGTATGTCCAGACTTATTTGGCCAGTCAGGAAAATCTGACATTCTTTCTAAATGTTCTTCCCACCGTTGTTTATAAACTTTTAGTCTTCCATTGAAGTTAAAAACTTATAACTCTTCTCTTATGGCCTCATTCTTTATACGGTAAAATACACCTATTAATTTCACTTAAGGACGCCATTTCCGAGGCCTGTATGTTACTGTCTTGTCTTGTCTTGTAAAAAATTGTCTGATTTATAAACGTTTCTTAAGATACTCAGCTACATACACTTCTCTTTCTTTATGTGGGAAAATTCCTTGTGGACAAACGCACTTACTTGTGAACAATGGCTTCACAAATTACCTTAGAGACCCTCTTTTACGCTATTCGTGTGGCTTGAAAGCGTTATTGCCTCGCACAGTTTATGAGCTTACACGTACTTCACTACTATTCCTTATCATTGCTCGTTTAATTTGATAATTAATGTATCTCGCCGTCCTAGCTATTGCCACTATTTCATCTCCTTCTTTCTTATCGCAGCCTATTCATATAGTGGTGCTATCAGCCAATTAGTTTATCTGCATCATGCGCACTATTACATCACTGCATCGGGATCTCGTATCACAGCTCGAGACGTAAGCCATTACACGTATTCTTCCCCACACATCACTGTGTACTCCTCAATATCACTTTCCCGCAATGACACGTTTGCCATTTTCACCATTTCCAACCTCTTATGTATAAGTGTTAAATAGTAATTTAGCTGGACACAATTTACAGCCCACCAATTTTGCTGTATTGGAGGTTAGACGCATAGGCTTGCGCAGACTCCTTTGTTAGAGGATGCATGGGGGGGGTTCTGGGTGGTATGGAATACCCTACAAAAGAGCGGGTGCTCAAGGGGCTTTCTCCGTGGAAATTTTGAAAACTTTCCTTCAAATGTACCTTCTTCAAATACCTTCAAATATCGCATTTTAATGCCATTCCGGGCGTTTAAAACGTAATTGAGAACCCCAACATTTTCTCAAAAGTTTCGATCAATTTTTTTATTGCCTGTTCCACTGTTACAATTTTATAATTAAATGAAGTTTTATGATAAAATAATAAACATTGAAATTATAAGGATTCAGAATGCTATTAAAACTACACAAAAACACAGATTTAAAGTTGGACATTTTATTTGATTGAATGTGAGTTTACAATTGAGTTATAGTTTTACAATAGCATTCGCCTGTCTCAAGAAAGTAACACTTTAAATTCTTTAGTAACATCATTATAGTTTATATTAATGGCTAGTTATTGCCAGTGGCTAATGTAAAATATTAAACCAAGGACGAGTAAGTACCTATATTGCAACGTTCTAAGAAAATTTTAATCTAAATCATAATTTTGAAAAAAACTTAATTGCGATACGATGTTGAACTTGACAGTCATTTCTCATTTGCTTTTTCTTCTACAGTTGCGTTCATTTGGACCAGTTAATTTATATCGAAAGAACTGAAAATACAGAGGAAAGAACTGAGTTTATTGGAAAGAATCCGATACGTTCCAAGATAATTATAAACGATCAGGCTATAGAACAAGTATCTCATTTCAACTTTCTGGGGTGCGATGTAACTTACGACCATAACAACGACATCGATGTAAAAATAAATATATTTCAAATGATATGCGGTACTATACTACAGAATACTTGGAAATAAGACAAGGAAGGACACCAAGATGAAATTCTATAAGTAATGGCGACACCTGACATAACTTATGGAAGTAAAACTTGGACATGACGAGAAATTATGAGCGAAGAAAACAAGTGAAATGAAGTTCTTGAGAAAAACCAAAGATTGCAACCTTAAAGACCAAATACGAAATGAAGATATAAGAACCGAGTTAAATGTATATTCTACAGCCAGCAGAATAAGGGGAGGACAAATAAAATGGAGGCACCATATGGAGAGAATGGAAGATATGAGACTACCTAAACAAGTAATAAGATACAGACCTCAAGGAAGACGAGATATAGGTAGACCAAGAAAGAAGGTAGCTTCAGTGAAGGCGGAACAGGCTGTAAACCTATAAATTGACGTGGAGAAGAAGAGGAAGAAGAACTGAACATTTTGAGGAAGCTTATTAAGCCGGTTAAAATAACTCTGCAAGAGCTAAGAGTAAAGTGAAGTTAGGAAGAGAATTAACTACGGAGTTCAAGGTAAACAAGAACACATCCTACCTCCACAGGCGTTAATACTCTGTTATTCGCTGATGACCAGGTGATACTCAAGAAGAGCGAAGATGCTCTGCAGCAGTCGATATACAACTTGAACCGTGTGTGTGAGACATATAATTTTAAAATATCTAAAAGCAAGACGAAGGTTATGGCCTTTATGGGGAAGTTCCCAATCCGTTCCAAAATAGTTGTTGGAGATAAGATTTTAGAGCAGGTATCGCACTTTGCTTTTCTTGGTTGTGACATAAGTTATAAACATGACGATGATAAGAAAAAAAAGTAAATAAGTATCAGATGAAGTGTGGTACAATAAAACAAACACTAAGAAACAAAACAAGAACTGATACTACAATGAAGTTCTGTAAGGTAATGGCGACACCTGTTCTTACATAGGATAATGAAACGGAAACGGTAACTGGAAAAGAAAAGCACATATACAAACCACTAAAATTAATTTTTTAAGGCACTTGAGTTGTTATCGTCCAAGGGATCGAATGCGTAATGAACACATAAGGGCTCAACTAGGTATATTATCCGTTAATGATAAGATAGAAGAACGAAAACAGCGGTGGATGAAGGACACTTACAAAATGGACCACCAGAGGCTAGTAAAGCGCGCTGTAGACTACAAACCAGTTGGCAGAAATCTGTGGGTAGGCCTGGAAGAGATGGCTCCAGTGAAGACGGAACAGGCTGTAAGACTACACCGTGAAATGTCGATGACGACATTTCAATTCTCAGATTAGAACGTATGTAAGTAACACGAAATTGTAATATTTTTAACGACTCATACATTTGTATACTCCGAAAGATTTAAAAGTTTATTAATATATTGTTCCATGCGTTAGTTTACGGTAAATCGTTGTTCTATTATTACCATAATTCCATAGCCTAACCAATTTATATAATTTATTAGCATGCAACCTACGCATATTTTACGTTTTACTGATCAGCAGGCTAGGGCTTCAGCTTTAGAAGCCAGAGCAAGGTTTAGAGTGTTATAACAATCATGGCTATACGAAAATGCCATTATCACAATCATAGTAATATGGTAACGTTACGACGGTCTCACTGATCGTCGTGTGGTACAGTGGAAAATAAAATACAGACACCAAAGAAGTCACTAGTTAGTTAGTTAGTTAGACCAGCTTTAGTTAATCACAAATAACAATTTGTAATCAACTCGTACAATAATTCAAGCTAAATGTGTTCAGATGCAACAGTAATGTCAACTATTAGGAGTTCCGCACTATTTATAACACAATAATCACTTTTCGCTAAGGATTCGATCCGCACTAATGAAATCGCTTAACGTAACAAACTGACAAAGTCAGCCGCTCTTGGTTATACGGGTCGCGCTGAGGTTTCAGAATAACCTTCCATCCTTACTGCGGCAAGCCGGAATAATGCGCACTTACGAGTGCTATCCAAAACGTTCTGGAAGGTACTTACGTTTGGGTGTGACTGAGACACGCAGCTGCTCGGCTAGCGGAGAAACGGGTGAAAGGACGCTCTCGTTAGTCGAGAGGGTTCCATCGTTACAGTGTGTTAATCATCTGAAACCGTATACTCGCTTAAGGATTAGTGATTGCTATTCGTTTAACGGAGAAATAATAGTAACAGGTTTTTGTTTCTGTTCAGTACAAAGTTAGTTTAAACTTGAAGTACTAAATCCAACGTGTTACGGTCGAATAGAATAGAAAATCCACACGAGTTGCAAAGTTTTATTGTAAAATTGACTTTATAGAATACCACAGGCCGACATTTTAAAGCAACGCTTCTGAAGGAAACTTGCAATAAAATTTTTAAGTAGAGTCAACGCTTCTAGGGGATTTTCTACTGCTCATAAGCCCTCTTCACAGCCAATAGAAAAGTTTTACGCTGTAGTAAAGTGTGGACGTGTTGAAACAAAACTTATACAAAGTATGGTTACAAAAGAAATAAAACTTGAATACAGAAATGATTTGAGCTGTCTAAGCAACATGTATTAAGCACTTTACAGGATACAACTGAGTTATAAGAACTTTTTTTAAATTTTGTATCGTCCATCTAAGGACCACATGCCAATTTCAATTCTTTATTATTTGTTCTTTTCTTTTTCTCCAATATTCTCTCATCTTTTCACTTTTGAACCTGCGTTTTTCTCTCTCCTACCCTGTACTCCTTTCAATTTTAACACTTTTGCCCGAAAAACTTCTCTTTCAATTGCTTCTTCTGCGTGTATATTATTTTTTCTAAATCCTTTTGGACTTCTTTAATCAAACTTGATGTTGACTTCTTCCCCCACAGATATTTGAAGACTTGCTTTGTCAACCTATTATCGTCCATTCTATATAAATGTCCAAAAAAATAGTCTTTTTCTCATTGTTTCTGTTATATTTTCTATACTTTGATATATTTCATCATTACTTCTTAATTTCCAACCTTCTGAAATTCTTCGTGGACATAATATTTTCCTAATAATTCGTCTTTCCAATATTTATAGTTTGTCTAAATTATAATTCAATGGTAGACATTCACTTGCATATAGGCATTCTGGCTTCACTACTGTACTGTAATGCGTTATTTTTGCATAGTTAGATATGCACTTCTTATTGTAAATATCTTTAGTTATACCACACGCCACTTTCAATCTCATGAATCCTTTCTTCTATAGCAGATTTTTCTAAACCATTCTCTTGAATTATTTCTCCTAGATACTTACATTTTCCAACCCTCTCTATTCGACCAATATCTGTTACCAGACATTTTGGCGTATTTTTAATGTTTGTGAGAAATTCGTTTCTTTTTCTGCAGAAATTCTTAAGCCTGTTTTACTGGCTATGTCCTCTACAGAATTAACTTGTGTTACTGCAGATGTCAGATGTTCAGAAAGTATAGCAAAGTCATCTGCGAATGCCAAACAGTTTATTTCAATACTACGAGAACTTTATTATTATAGGTTTTCATGTAGTTACGTAAGGCCTACAGTTAAATTATACTATAGAAAACACTAAAATTAATTTATTACATATCAACGTTTTATTTCATGTTCGACTGTGGCAAAACAAATTTTTAACTTAAGTAATTTAAAATTTTCTATTGTATAACATCAAAAGCATTGCATGTCAAAACGAATATTATAGTATTAAAAGATAGTAATTGGGTTCTTCATTTTAATTATTCAATAAACTAATAATTATAATTAATGAAAAATTAATAATTATAATTAATAATAAATATACCATGTAGTTCTGGCAAGCTAGTTTTTTAAACTTTTAAACTAAGTTTTACGTGACTGTTAAACTGTTGCTTTTATCGTTATCGTTATAGTAAATACAGTATAATTATTAAAATTAGAATCCAGGCTGTAAGGCTGTGGTCTTCTAAATTCTTCATGCCGATAGGCGGTAATCGCTTGATCAGACGATTCGACCTCACCTCTGGAGGCCATCTTCAGTGAAAGGACTTAGAAACTGACAAGATGTACGTCATTACAACCACATTACTGTGGCAAAGGCTGAATCTTAATAGTTATGACTCCGGCCGTGAAGGCCTAAGAAATATAATATACTTTAGTGCTTTTTATACTCCCGCACTGCTACTATACTAGTAAAAGAATGAGCCTGGATTGGCCCGTAAAGGTAAATATCCAGTGAGGACTAAGACAGTTATAAACAACAGCACTTTGTAACAAGTGAGCCGTTTGCAATATCTCGGCTGTGACGTAAGCAATGAATCTGAATACGATATAAGAGAGAAGATTATTTGTGGTACGATTCATAGAAATCTTTGAAATAAAACAAGTCACAGCACAAGGTTTAAATTTTATAGGACAATTGAAATACCACATTGATTTACGCGAGGGGAGGTGTGGGTCATGACAAAAAAGGAAAGCGCCAAGATTCAGTCTGCTGAAATGCAGTTTCTTCGGAATACTTTAAATTATACATTGCAAGATAGAATAAGGAATGGAGATATCAGAGCAGAACTCAAAGTAAAGGACGTAAATGAAATTATTTCAATTTACAGAGAATCGATTGCCGAAAGCGGCACTGAACTATAAAGCCATTGGTAGAAGAGACGTGGGTCGTCCGAGGATGAGATGGGTGCCGGAACAAGTTTGTATAACCTAATCCTTAAAGAGGAGAAGAAGAAGAAGATAAGCCTGGATTATTCTTATCTATACCATTCAATAATACTTATAATAATTTGTAAATTTCTTTCAGCTAAGTTAGCAGAAACATTTCTTACAAACCAGAAATAAAATCAATTTCCTGTTTTCCATGTGCTTGGTTTCTAAGTTTTCTATTCGTTATTCCCTAAAATAATGTTTATCAAAATCAGGAAATCAAAAAAAGATAACGGTGAAAAGTTATTATAAAAAAAAGGAAATTGCATGTGTTATTGAAACAAGTTTTGAGGCGCGCTCAAGAGCGATAATTTTTGTAATCGTTCGTTCACAAGCGATAATTTTTATAATCGCTGTAAGCGGAAATAACTTACTATCGGATCATAAGCTTGACTCCATACGCGGGTGAGTAAAAAAGGCGCTCTCACATTTGGCAAGAAAGAAATTTCTCTCTGGGGATGCGCTTTATAGGTCACTTTTGTGTTAGAAAATCGCGTTTTGCCATAAATCAAATTTCACTGCAACACTGAATGTCTTCAGGCATTTCGAACGTAATGTCTCAGCGTCCCCTAGTAACGTGTCGATTATATTGATCCCTCGCCATAAATATATTTTTATGTGATCACTGAGTATTATGAAGTCAAATACCGACAGTTATTTCCCTAACGGCGCCCCACATAAGTAATAGCCATAAATACGTATTCATCCAAAGTCGCTATGTTCGTGCGCGTGGTGTTTCTGTCACTGGTCGTTATGTCTCAATTTATTTTTGTAAAGTGGTCCGTTTCGAGTAACAGCTATTCCGCTTACATTGAAGCTAATTATTCTTTACCAATATTATTATTCATCCGCGGTGGCTGCTGAGGATGTACAACGAATGTTTGAAGGCGGAGGTTTTTCTTACCCTTTGAAATATATCACATCTTGTTGCTTGCTTGTTTGGGCAGCAAGTTCAAAGGGGATCTTAGGCTGCCCCTGTCTGATTGGCCATTGTGTGTACGTTGGACACATCGGGGAAGCTTCTGAAGAAAATGCTGAGGTCGAGGATGTTTTCGGCAAACCGGGATGCTGGAAATCATTTGCCAAGGCAGTACGGCTTTAGAAAATGCTCCACAACAGATGCGATTTGTATAACCGTTTTTCCGGTGGATTGTGCTGTTATTAACGATCGATTTGAAGAACCCGTTTTGCTTTGCAAGGTGGAGTGACATGCTACACGCATTGGAAACTACTTTCCTTGTGCTGAAGTTCTGGTGAAGACCAAGCCGGCAGCAAAATACCGGGTAGCTTGATCGACATTAGGCTGAAAGTTTGGGAGAAAATTAAACACATGGAAGGTAAGGATGCGTCTAAGTTGGTGACGGCCCTGAGAAGGCTCATGGCTAATGACGGTGGATGGTGGTCTAGTAAGTGTCGGCTCTTGATGACCACGGCTCAGTCTGTTCTCTTCTATGGGTTGGAGGTCTGGGAAATAACTGTGGGAGGGAGAAGTACCCCTGTACCCCTGTGGGTGTCTTGAGGGAGGAGAAGTACCGTAATTGGCTCCAAGTCACCTCCTCATATCATATTGTTTCTGAGGCGACTGTCCTGGTAATTACCTAAAAGATTCCCAGCTTTTACCTGGATAGGGAGTGCCATGCAATCTAGGGAGTGCCATCATTGTATATTCTGAAGGACTCATGGCTGTCACGTCACGGAAGGTCTGACGTCACTTCAAGACGGCAGTGGATCGGCCTCCGTACCCTGTCACTCGGCCATGTTGTTTAATGTTTTAGTGAAAGCCGGTAGCGTGGTTATAATAGGTTATGTTTCCAGGTGTCTTTATTTTTTCTATTCGGTATATTTTTGTGTGTTTAACAGCGATTATTGTTTGTTGATCGTTGGTTACTAGTTCTGAGTGTGAATATAAACTTATTTGAGTGTTGTTTCTTTATTTTTCTTTAGAGTGTTAGTTGTTCTTATACATGTATAGTGTGATTTTTGCGTTTTAAACTATATAGGGGGTAATGTGCCATACCGCCGTCAGAAGGCGGCTGAGGGCAGCATGGAAGCAGCCAGTAAGGGAGAGATGATCCGGGCACTTGCCGAATGGGAGAGGACGACGAACCGTGAGGTTGATTACAGATACTGGATCATAGATCAACAGGCGGTGTGACGAAGTCGACTACTACATGGCCCTATTGTTAAGCGTTCATAAGTATTTTTGATCGTACCTATACAGGATAGAAAAGGCAACATCACGGCATTACTTGACTGGCTGTAGTGCTCATTAGTAGAGGACAGGTGAAGACTTAATTGGATCACATTACTCCGGGTGCAACTGCAACTGTAGAAACTTTGCTTCAAGGACCGGCTCTCACATTGCTTTTCAGGTATCCTTCGGATGAATAAAGGCGGCGACTTTGATCGTGAAGGGATACGGGCTGTAGTACGTAGAGCCTAGAAGTGATCCCTGTGGGCGTTTGGAAGTTCTAGTCTGAAGTAATATGTTAAACAGTCATAGTGCCAGTGTCAGTTTAAGGAGTGCTGTTTTTAGTCGGTAGTCCGACTAACGATAACGGGAGTCCGACACTACGGGCTGTTTAGCTCCCTCCCCAAATTTTATTATTACTACCATTAATTTTTGTTCACTTTACTTCAGTCGTTTACCGTATTTTACGGCGTGTTTTGTGTTAAAGGAACCAGACACTAAACTCGTGCATAGTATAAAAAAGACTTGTGTGTGTTGTCAGATTGCTCCATCGTTTGTTTGCACACAGCAGATAGAATATCACACGTTATTACTACAGTACGATGTAGCAGTCAATATCTGTAATGTCTGCAGTGTGAGACAAACTGTTCACCTGTGTGCAGTTGCCTTATCAGTGGGGCCACATTAACTGCCAGCGTAGTGATATGCGGCCTCCACTGTAGTAACAAAGCTTTGTTACCCACTTTTTATTCAGAACAAAAATTCCAATAAAGCCGCCACATATATAACAAGGTAGAGTATACAGTAATGTATGTGTAAACTATCATCATTGTAACCGAGATTAAATTGCAATTATTAATTATTAATGTATTAGACATAATTATAAATACATAAATGAACAAAGAAAAAAAAATTTAGTATGTCTTCAGATCTCTGTCTGTTTGTCTGTCTGTCTGTCTGTCTGTCTGTCTGTCTGTCTGTCTCTGTCTCTGTCTCTGTCTCTGTCTGTCTGTCTGTCTCTCTCTCTCTCTCTCTCTCTCTCTCTCTCTCTCTCTCTCTCTCTCTCTCTCTCTCTCTCTCTCTCTCTCTCTCTCTCTCTCTCTCTCTCTCTCTCAAACACATGCGTGTAATCTGATGGCCGATCTTTTGTTTCGATCGTGACAAATATGTGTGTGTGTGTGTGTGTGTGTTTTTTCTTTCTTAAAAGACTTGAGATTCTGCCTAATTCATAAGATATAATGCTGCGATAGTGACTTTCGGTTCATGAAATTTCCCGTAATTATATTTTTAGACACAGAAAATCGAAGAGCGGAGAAAATTAAATTTTACGTGTTTGAAAAAGCAACACAGATTTAGTACTTTTGTTAAGTAGTAAATGTAAAAGTAATAGAACGCTTCCCGTCTGTCTCCGCAGTTTTTTCTTTTTTAGGAACAACTAAGTATCTGCTATCTCTGAACCTAATTTTCAATGGTAGGTTATTATTATGCATAATTTTCTACCGCACATTAAACCGTGTTAGAAATTGAACTTTTGTTAATGTCCAATGTTGATTATGTATCGTGTGCATTTTAAGCGTTAGCTGAGAAATGCAGAGAATAAAACGATACGACCATGGTGCATGGACGCAGGAAGTCAGTTGAAGAAATCAATGAAGTTTTTGATAAGACAGGGAAAGGTCGCCCTTGAGGGAATGGTGACCCTAACGAGACTGAGGGATGCCACTGAGTAAGACATCAAAAGGTGGGCGTCCACTTTGTTGAAGACAGTATTCAGTGGGCTCTGATGCTTGTGCTGACCGCGGACCACCTCAGTCTGTAGCGCAGAGGGTATAATAATAATAATAATAATAATGATAATAATAATAATAATAATAATAATTAGAAGAAGAAGAAGGAGAATGACATTTTTTGTCGATATTCGGTACCAAAAATTAAATATGTTACAAATATGGAAATTTAATTTAAAGACGAAATTTAAAGTTGTATTTTAAAATTTATAAATATTAAAAAATTTTGCCGATTACAGAGTAGTCAAAACAAAATAAGAGAAGTATTTATGTATTTATTAAAGTATCAAATGAATTCAAGCAAATTGTAAATGTAATGATTGATTTTTAACAAGTAATGAATTATTTCTCTGTTACTATACTTGACGTTTGCTTACAAACAATATTTTGAGTGTAATGTAACGTAAACAGAATTGTGACGATTTAATAGGGTTAAATAGTACAAAATAACAAAAAAAAGAGGTAAAAATAATATAATCCTAAATGAAACTACATAATTTCTCTCCCTATGAAATAAATAGAAAACTAAATAATGTTAAACAAATAAATATTTAAACTACCTCCTGTTTCATCAGCGAGTAATAAATTATAGAGAGACGTAATAAACCAGCAATTTAAAATAAATAAACATAATAATTAATAAATTAAGAACTATTTCTCGCGCAGGTAAATAACAACACGCGCGGACACGCACTTCGCTAAGCCAGCGGTGCGCCCCCAAAATTAGTTGTAAATCAGACTCCGCAGCGAGAACAGTACAGTTGAAAATGTAGGCAGTAACTACAAAATTGTAGAGAATGAAAGAATATGTCGTTCACTCTCTTAGTTTCTTTAAGCTAATGCTTAGTAAAGCTGATAGCAATAATTATCAGTAATTTCAATATGTTTAACATCTTTGATACGTTTTAAGTGTGTGTTTATGACATCTCTGCGGTTGATTTAATATCACGTCAACGTGATAGAGATTACAGTATATGTAACAGTTTAACTATAAGGTAAAAGTGCGGGAAACCGAAGTAAGTGAGTTCAAGTGAAAGTTTCTCACCACCGTCAGCACCAGAATCTGATCGACCTTGCAAAAAGAGAGAGAACCACACCTTCCATTATTACACCTTTCTTCAGACCTCCAGGATATACCAGAAGCCGCATAGCCACCGTTTACTACAAACAACCCCGATTCGCCGAGGATGCAACATACAGGTGACACAGAAGTCAAACTTCTGTAGTTCAGAAATTACTTAATAAAAATATGAAAGACAATTGACACCAAAATAAAAGTAATATAATTATACAAAAGACTGGCCGAATTAAATTACCATTGTAACTTTGTAATAAACAATATGATGTATTTAGCTTTAATGACTATAACATGCTAATATTAATAAGGCCATTCTTCAAATGGCAGCAGAAGTAAATTGTTTAACTGTAATATAAAGAAAGGATATATCTCGGATCCGACGGTATGAATTACAAAAGTTTTATAAATAATTAACCAAGTTGATTAATGAATACGGTATGCAGTTATTATTATTTTTATAGTTAACTAATCAGTTGAACGAAATAGAGTAAACGAAAAGTAGGTTAAGTATATATATGTGTATGTTTTAACAATACAAATCACAAACCTATTTGATTTTTTAATAATAAGACAGTAACTCATTTTCTTTTATGCTAATTACCATGTAAATAAAGAGATGTCATGGACGTAAATATGCGTTAATTTGGCAACACGAATCTAATATTCCTTAATTCACAGGTTCCAGTTAAGTGTTTTGTTACGTTGTATTTTTTAATTAAATATATAACATTTTGTGAATATTATGCCAGCCTGTTTAATTGACCGACGTCAATTAACCAAGCTCCCGAAGTTATAAGGGCGATAGTATACAGAAGTTATAAAAGATAGTATACAGCCGTTATACAATGTGTAATGAATTTAAAATGTAGAAATGAAATTTTAATTCAAGCTAAACTTTAACTCAAATTCACTGTGTTAGCGGTATAGTAAAAATCATGGGTCACAGTTTTTCTGACATATCACTCCGAACAGAACAGCAACTTGAAAAGCAAGAAATATTTTCAGGAAAAAGTGCTTACATAATGTAAAAACGCCGTGTTTCTTATATCTAAATAAAGTTGGTAAAGTATTAAAATTTACACAACGAAAGAGTTTCAAAACGAAGTGAAAAGTTTATTAAGGTGAATATCTAAATTGCAAATTACTCCATACAAGTTAGAGGAAACACTTTATTTTGAAAGTTGCTGTACTTCGGTAAAGCTGTACAGTTATTTTTGCAGAAGAATGGGCTCCGTACTTTGCACATATTTGAATGCCATTATGTGCTCTTAGTAAAGAAAATATAAGATTTCTTCTTATAAGAATTTAGCGCCTTTAGTCGAGAAAAAACGTAACCTTACGATAGTGTTTGTTAACTTACAAATTATAGTGTTATATTGCAATTTGTTTTACAGTAATAAGGTCCTGTAATAATCAGTAATTATTATTGATCTCTAGTAGTAATAATTGGCAGTTTATAGCAATTATTAGTAATTAGTAATTTTTAGTGACACTAATTAGTAACAATGCACGAGGTGGATTAAGGTATTAAGGTTGATATCTTCGTAACACAACACGCTCTTATAATCCAGTGTTGTTTTGGTTTGTCCCGACAAAATATATAGAGCTACACATTTTTAAAACGTTTCTACCATTTTTGTATTTCTTTGCTTAAAAAAATTAATGATACAATGTTTAAATTGCGTCTAATATCCTCGTTCCTTCTCCGATCCAAGAGAGAACAACCTTGCGTCCCTGTTAGAAATTTCATTTCGGCTGCCTGAATCCTCTGCACGTCCCTTTTACCAAGAGTCCATGTCTCATTAGCATACAGGAATGTGGAGACGGCCACAGTTTTATAAAATTTCATTCGGGTATCCTTTCGTGTTTTTTTTTAGGTACCTACAAATTGTTCCACAGATGCGAATACCTAAATTTAACGAAGACCACAGAAGGAGATGGTGTGAAGTCTTGAATCGCATGCCTGATATCCGTCTATCTGTAGCTGGCTTGGGTTATCACCCTACTAAGAAGAGAGATGTCGGTAGATCGAGGAGGAGATGGGTTCTGGAACAGGTCTAAATCCTAGTTCTTCGAGTGGTGATGATGATGACGAGAAAAAATTGAAGACAAAAATTAACGTAAAGTATGAAGTTTATACATAAATAGTTGCTTCTAAAATGTGGATCGTCACTCTCTTAAGGTGTGCAAGAATATTTGCTTTGTAGAAAAACAGCGTCAGTCAACAGATTACTGTTATTAAAACTTGAGACAAATAATTGTTGCAGTTTTTCGAATGTCACAACTGTCTATTATAAGGTTTTGGTTATACCTTTATGTGGTAAATACAAATAACGTGGATCTATTACGAAACCTAGTAACATAGATCAAGTGAAAGAATTTAATAATTCTTAATTACATATTTTTACAATAATTATATCATTGGGCGTTTGAGTGCTTTAGAAAAAAAGTGGACGTTGTTTAAAGAAGTTACTTGCTTATGTTACGTTTGAAAATAATTAAAATATTTATTAATAAAAATTTCAAAATTTCGTATTTAAAAATTTATTACTATTATTTGCATAATGTGTGTTTCTTGTGTGTGTTCGGGATAACACATAATTATTGTAAATATACAAAAATAACATTGCATTAAAATATTCATAAATATAGTGCACACAAAATATAAATTGACATACACAAATATACCACAAATGTATAAATATAAATTCTTATAATACTAAAATGTGCTCTCGACTTGCTCAGATATTATTTTAAAATGCATTTATTTTAAATCATTTCTTTTAATCATTACTTTACTTTGTGCACGTAAACGTCATTAAAATATTAAGGAAATACCAATCAAATCTCAAATCAATAAAATATCTATAGGCCTAATACATTACAATATTAAAAAAAATTAAAAATTTTCAAGTGTTAAATCATTATAAAAATTGTGACATCTATTACTCTAATTTAACAATGTAAAATTCACAATTATTGATATTTGCAAAATTAGTGTATAGAGTCTATCATAGTCTCTTTTATACTCTTTTCTAATGTCATTTATGAACCGTGCGTTGGCGAGTAATATGGTTTTGTGTCACCTTATTATTGATGAGGTGATACTGTGTGCCTTCTCCCTCATGATCCTGAGTCCTGTGTCGATCATCCGTCGTCCTCTTGTCCTCCTAGAATTCGTTCTGCTCATTCCTGATGGCTCTGCATTCCGTCGTCTCCTCTCCTGGTCCGGTCAGCAACTCAGATGACTCGAAAAGTGTTACTGCTCCATGTGTATTCGGATATTGGACTTGGATATATAAAACTTTGTTATGTAGTCGGCCATAGCCTTCGTTGCACGAATGATCACGTAGACTGCCCCTCGGGTCGCGAAGTCTCGCTTATTTATAGTGTCGGCCACAAAAATCAGGTTTCGACAATTCTGAACATCACTTGAATGGTCAAAGTTTGTTAGGCGACCCTTTACAGATTCGTTTATTTTATTTGGATTAATTCTTTTCGTAACATGCAAAGTCTTTTGGTTACGACATATAATTAATGAATAACGACGGACACGTCATGGGCAACAAAATCCAAGAATTTAATATTTTTAATTACAATATCTAGTGGCGGAAATAAGTAACGTTTGGCAATGGTGCGGTAGTGGATCGACAATACGTTATGTAGTAATAAAGTATGGGCTACAAGGCATTTGTCACTTGAACGTATCCTTAATTTATTAGTGAGTTAATAAATTTGAAGAGTTTTGTGTTTCCATCGACTAGACATTATTTTAAAACATTTGTGTCAACAAAATGTATTGTCATTAGTAGGTACTGTGAATAACACAAACATTTTAATTAGGTTTCACGTGTGTGTAACACCATACCCAAATCGACTCGTTACCCTCTGCCTATCTGTCTAAGTGTACACCTGCCGCGACGCATGTCTCTGAATATGAAACCACAAGGGTACCGCTGACTCTATACGTCACTGCAGCACAGCAAACCCCCGTAGCAAGACGTTTCTTGAGTTGTGTGGTTTACAAAATAATAATTAAAATAAAATTAATTATTATTCTTTTAAAGGCAGAAATTCTATAAGAATAAAACTTACGATTCATGATAAAGTTTTCTTCTTCAAGGATTAGGTTGTATATACCTGTTCCGGCACCCGTCTCATCCTCGGACGACCCACATCTCTTTTACCAATGGTTTTATTCTTTGCCACTGATTCCTCTGAACCCTCCATGATGAGGTGTCGGAGTAAATATCCCACTTTCAATACCTAGGATGTGACATTTCATATCAATTTGACGAGGACATCGAGAGAAAGGTAAACAGATTTAAGATGATTTGTGGCACCATTAAAAAAACTCTAAGGAGAAAAACAAGAAAGGAGACTGAAATGAAGTTCTATGTGGTTATGGCAGTCCCCACTCTGTTATACGTTTCGGAAACACGGGTTTTATCTAAAAAGAATACAAGTCATATACAAGATGCAGAGTTGAATTTATTGAGATACGTAAAGGGCTGTAAACGAAAAACTATAGAATTAGAAACGATGTGATAAGACACGAATTGGGTATATTCTCTGAAAATGCAAGAATCGAGGAATGTATGCTGAGATAGACTGAACATATAAGTAGAATGGAAATGCTACCTCAACAAGTTTTACAATATTCGTCTAAAGAGAAGACAGATGTGCGAAGAGCACGTAAAATATAGGTTGAAAATACAGACCGGAACAGATGTAGAAGAAGAAGAAGAAACAGAAGAAGAAGAAGAAGAAGAAGAAGAAGAAGAAGAAGAAGAAGAAGAAGAAGAAGAAGAAGAAGAAGAAGAAGAAGAAGAAGGCAAACTAATAATACTCAATATGTCGAAAAAAGCCAAAAAATATATATCCACACTCTCTGACGAAGACTGACTTTCCAGTCCAGTATTTAATGGTCTGTCTGAGCCGCCACTAAGTGAACACGTGAGCCACTGAGTTTGTAACACACCGTATTAAAGTAAGCTGTTATATTGTTGGTTAGAATCGTGTGAGTATCGCTGTTCCGTGACAGTAAGTTAATTGAAAAAAGTAATTAATGACATTAAAAACTTATTTTATACTTTATTCTGTTTAGAGCTACAGCATTTCTATTGTAGCCTTTGCCACAGTACTGTGGTGTCACTGACGGACATCTTGTCATTACGAATTTATGTCCTTTTAGACACTGAAGACGGTCTCCAATGGCGACGTTGGAACGTTTGTTTTGAACAATGGAAGGCCGCGGCCTCGTAGCCCGGACAGCAGTTTTAATAATTATTCAATTTAGATTATTAATTCTTTAGCCTTCTAAACATCTTTGGTGTATTGTTGCTGCTAAATTTCTTTACTAACAGCCAACACTCACTAATCTTTAATATTATTCTTCTGTAAATGAACGAGTTTCAGAAGCGGTACTTCGGTACTATAAGGAAAAAAATTAAATTACTTATTATTTTTATTAGAATGAAAGGATGTAATACCAGTTTACAACGACAGTGCTGAAAACTTCTATAATCTCTGCCGAGGCAGGCAGCCTCGCGGACACAGAGACTTCATCATCATCATCATCATCATCATCATCATCATCATCATCATCATCATCATCATCATCATCATCATCATCATCATCATCATCATCATCATCATCATCATCATCATCATCATCATCATCATCATCATCATTATCATCATCATCATCATCATCATCATCATCATCATCAACACATCACCACCACCACCACCACCACCACCATCATCATCGTCATCATCTCCACTTCACGGATCTCCACTTCTTCTTCTTCTTCTTCTTATCTCTTCAATTCTAAGAGTGGTTTCCAGCAGTCTTACATTGTGATCGATCTTGTGCTTTCCTCTTCATTTCCTCATAAGTTTCACAATTTACATCATCCATGATTTGCTTTATATACTGGAGCCTTGGTCTTTCCTTATATCCTTTACCTTCTATTGTTCCTCCCAGCACCAATTTTAATAGTCCTTCATGCCGCAGTGTAGGTCCAAGAAGTTCTACCCTTCTTTATAATTATGATTTTCAACAAACACCTCTCATTGCCTATTCTGTTCAGCACCTCCTCATTTGTAATTTTGTTGACCATTTTATTTTTAGCATCTTGCGATAACACCATACCTCAAAGTTGTCAAGTTTCCATTTTTCCTTCATACCTATTGTCTACGACTCGCAACGATACATGACAATGCTCCATATAAAACTTATTAGGAAACGTTTCCTTGATTTAAGAGAGATACTACTTGTTGTTAGTATTCTCCTTTTTTGTTAAAAACTATCTTAGCCTGGTTTATCCTGCTAATAATATCTATTTCACTTCGTCCATCCTTTGTAATTTTACTGACCAAGTATGTAAATTTGCCCACATCCTGAAGGGTTTCTCCTCTCAGTGCAATGTTTAGCTTCAAATTTTCTTTTCCTCCACAAATCATAACTTTAGTTTTAGTCCGATTTATTTTTATATTATATTTTTGGTCAATATTTTATCCATACTTCTTTAATTTTGGTTAAGGTAATCTCTCTTTAGACGGACCTACTTGGTGATCCGATTGTGGGCCTATTCCAGAATATTTTACTCAAGGTCGACTCAAGAATACTAGTGGTACTAAATATGTGCAAAGATCTTTAATGTGGTGGTCTTCAGTTGCCTTCTGCGTTCTATGCCGTTAACCAACTACTGGTTCATCCGCCGTTTGGGGCCATCTCTAACCCCAAGGGCAAGGGAGTGCCCTACTCCTACCCGTTTACCCGCGTTCCGAAGAATCCGTTGGCACTTGGTAGAATTGGACTCGTTATAACGGGAGTCACTCGGTCTTCAGAGCTCCGTCAGTGAGAACAGGCTGCACCAAGTAAAGGTAGGAGTTAAGATTTGGCGAGGAGAGGCTATGAGAGACGCGTAGTCTGAATTTATTGGTTACAATTACGTAGCATGTAGCCTTAATGTGTCCTGTTAGTCAGCATGTTCAAACCAAAATATACATCTTAAAACTTAACAGGCAGTATATCTAAAATGGGAACCTCCATTGTGTTATTTCAGTATCAGTGTAGACAGTGGCGCTTTGTTGACGAGTCAAAACTGAAACTCTAAGGTAAGGGATTTAACGGTATTTAGAGCTTCAATAGAATCACATAAATAATGGGAAACTGCACGCAGAACGTTAAAAACCAATAAGAGTAAAGTACCACTATCTTGGCGACTACATACTTAAGGTGTAAACTATTTTATCGATTAACAAGTTAGAAAGTTTGAAACTGTTATTAGAAAAGTTAAGGAATTTCGCGAGCGTGTTGGAGACTCTAGAAAAAGTCCTAAGTAATAAAAGTGTCTGCAACAGATTTGTGGCCTTAAATAATATATAACGTTCTAAACTATAAAGTTTTGAGCCGTCTGAGCTACTTGAATTGATGTTTGTCCCAGGAAAAAGATAAAACCCATCAAATCACATTTCCTAAAGGAAAGACCACTTAACCGTCTACATCTTACTCCACATTGTTGTACGAGGTTTGATCAAACAGTTCGTGCAATTTTGCAATTTCCACCTCTACAAGTTTGCGATTAAAAAACTATTTTAATGTGATGTCAACATACATGTTAGTGACAATCGTGTAAAATTTTAGCTCTATTTGATGAACAGTTTAAATTTCACAACTACAGTAGGAGCTCTCTTAACCGAAACAAAGGAGAGGAAGGCGGTTTCGGATAACCAAAATTTTGGATAAAAATTAAGATGTAATTTTTAAAAGTTTGAGTTAAAATAACTGATGGCAATAAACAACATTATCAAAAGATTTGAATAAAAATCAAGCTATTTTCATAAAATAATTTTTTAACACTAGTTTTATGATTTTTGTTTTAAATCTTCTATTTAATCTTCTTTGATCTTTCTTTTCACATTGTTTTCTTGTAGCAATATCTCGCACTCGCTTTATTAGCAGAACGTCGCAGGGGTTTGACTCTTCAGATCGTTCAACGAATCGTAACGCTATCTAAAACTATGAATAAAACTCCATGAGAGAAACGCGTATTTCATATAGCCTAATTTATTGCCCTAACCCAAAATAAAAACTCTTTCCTCTAAGGCACTGAAGATCTCGTCAGCGGTGTCATGGCTGATGCTCTCTGCTATGTCAACGTCTTCGTCGTCCCTTTGTTGCGTGAACCGTAAACACACAGCCTCATTTACTTTCTTGTTTTGACACGTTTTTATTTATTTTCTTGTCAATGAAAACATCTTCGAAGCGTGCTCTTCAAACTTAATTTTTCATCTTGACCCGACCAGAAATAGTAGAAACACCAACACCAAAATCGGCTGCCACAGTTCGCAAAATCTGGATATTTTTAATTCTTGTATTCCCTCAAATTTTTCTTCTATCGTTATCACGACTAGTTTCCGCTTTGTTGACATGACGCACAATTTATAAAACTCAGTTTATACAAGATATCACACAAGCCACAACACACTATCACCACTGCAGGAACCATTACTGTGGAGACGATGTAAACTACCAAAAGTGCTAAAACAACCTGACTTGGTAGTTTGGAAAACACATGACCACACAGTAGGCAACAAGCAGTTAAGATCACAGTCTGCGCGCGCCCGTTACCCACCCCCTTTGTCTAAAAGGGATCCACGAGGTGGTTGACGGGTGACGCTCTATGCTTCCTTTCTATCTCAAACTATGGAAACCTGTTTGTTTTGAACAGAGCCATAATGACAAATCACACTTTACAAACAATGTTTGTTTCGCCAATTTTCGTGTTTTATTCGGAAAACAAATTTTCATTAATATATAATTTATAAGTCATGAATATATAATTTTTTTTTGTTCGGTCTTTTCGATTAAACGATATTTTGGTTAAAAGTATTTCGGTTAACGGAGGTTCTACTGTAATTGAGTAAGTCGTACTTAGGTGTATTAGGCGATTTTCCCCATTATAAAAGGTAAGATTGAAGAATGTGGATTAAATTTTGTGTTAACTGTGAGATAAACTGCTCTGACCTGATAAACGTGTTTTGGCGAGACTGCTGTGCGTGAACAAGCGGTTTACAAGCTTCACTGTCTGTCGTAAATGAGTTGAAGATCGTGATTGTCAATTGAAGATTATGTTTTTGTGTTCCACGGAGTGTCATCGCTAAGAGCAGTGGTAAATAAAGAGTACTACACGAAATTTTACGCCATTTGTATGAAGTTATTTGCAGAAAATTTCCAGATTTACGGAACAATAATTTGTGAAGATTGTAGCCCGATAATGCGTCTGGACGCACGTCATTGCTTGTTAAGAAGTTTGCTAGGCTAAGCAAAAGATAACGTCGTAATTTTAACAAAGCAACTGCCATATAATTAGATTTGTCCCAACGCGATTTTTTCTTCTCCCAATAGAGATAATTTCCTCGAAAGGACAATGTTTCGTGAGCGTTGAAGACGTAAAACGAAAATCGCTAAGCGAGCTCAAAGCTGTATCAAAAAGTGGATGCTTGAAATATTTTGAAGGCTGTAAACTGATGGCTTAATCGTGTTACATTCGACTGAGACTGCTTTTAAGGAGGACAGCATAAGTGTCGATGAATAGAGGCATAATTTAAAAAAAAAAAAAACAACTGGATGAACTTTTTGATCAAACTGCGTGTACAATGTACTGTCGTACACGAGCTTTGCTGACGAGACGCCTGTGGAGCGGGGGGGTCTACTGAATGATAGTGCGTGCTTGCGTTGGTGCGGTATTACTGTTTCTGAACACATTGTTCACACGTATTTAGTTGTAATGTTGTGTGCGTATTTGATTGAACGTTCGTACATTGTATTTAAGTGTAGTCTCAACAACATGAAGGCTGAAGATGGGAACACAATGCTTCTCGAAACATGTTCCAAATAAGGAGAAAATATCTTGAATGTTACAAGTGTCCTTTCTTGTTGTTAATTTAATTTTAAATTAGTACAAAACCAACGGCCTAACCATGGTTATACGTGTGTGTTACGATGTATAAGAGTCGCATAGAATAAGTAGACGAGATAGATGTTATTGGTATGAAACGAATTTATTAATGATGCTACTGATTTTCATGACAATCTACTGTGCCTTTAATACATTAAAAAATAAAATTAATATGTCTCTGTCGTCCTTTGTATCGCAAACTAAAATTTAATTTTTGTACAATGGAATAAAAATAATAGTTGACAAGTTCTTTTTGCCTTATGAAAACTATAAAGTCTTTACTGATGAAACTTGTAATAAAGTCTTTCTTTTAAATGAGTTTTTACAAGTGTACATATATAAGTTGATTTCCCTGCAATGCCGACTCTAGATAAATCCAGACAACGGGTTGATCCTATCTGGATGAATACGTGGGTCGATTTACTTTGCCCGGCTTCAGGGTCTTTCCGTGCGTGTAGATATTGTAACAAGAACCGTATCGAACATTCTACGACGTCCTCCAAGCATCCTTCCTTAGTCAAGCAGATGTACCTCAGTCAAGGCTGCGCTCAAGTACGTTCCAGAGTACTCTGGAGAATATTTTAAATATCCATTAGCTGGCGTGCAGTAAGGAGAGAAAGCTATTCTGGACCTCTGCGCGACCTATAAAAGCTGGCTTAGTCAGTTCAGTTCGTGGAGCGATTTTTTCTTAGTGTGGATCGAGTGGCGAGATTTACCTCAGGTGCGGCGAAGTGTTATTGTGTTATAGTTAGTGTGGAATTCTAACAATTGACATTATTATTGCGTGTGTACAAACTTCACGTAAATTATTGTACGAGACTAATATTGTTGAATAACTTGTTGGTTATAAATTATGAATTGTGATAACTAAAGCTGGTGATTAGTTACTTTATTGGTGTCTGTATTTTGTTTTCCACTGTACTATACGACGATCAGTGAGACCGTCGTACCACGGTTACATTACATCACATTATGGGGGGGGGGGCACGTTACGTACAATTTCACACCGCAAACCAACACTGTTAATGTTTAACTGATGTACTACTAGGCTTACACTTTTCCAGTTAGCTTGAAGCGTCTATCTAGTCTTAAACGGACTATCTTGCACTACGCGGGTAGCACACAACTATAATATTTAATTATAGCAGTAAATCTAGGAATTTTATAACTTGCATACGTCGCGACTGACAGACCAAACATTGTAAGAATATCGTACATACCTCTGATAACTTTATATTTTTATGGCGGATAAAAACTTTTTGTATAAATAAACCCCTAAACGTATAAATGCAGAAATTTATAAATGAAATGTTTATAAAGTTAATTAAGAAATATTTATAGTTATCCTTACTGATTGGAAATGAAGAGGTTTAGCATATATGAAAATTTGGATATTCAAACGCACAAAAAAGCTTTTAATACAATATACAACAATATGGCACAGGCTGTGTAAAGCGTTTAGAATAGACTGTGTTTAGAATTTCTTCTTCTTCTTCATTCCAAGATTAGGCGACCTCACTTGTTCCGGTCTCTGTTTTCAAGCCATCTTTGTCGTGGTCTTTCTACATCTCTTTTCCCTTTAGGCACATATTGTAAAACTTGTCGAGGTAGCGCCTTTTCGCTTCCATTATACATATATGTTCAGTCCATGTCAGCTTACATTCCTCGATTCCTGCATTTATAAAGAATATATCTAATTTATGTCTTTCCACATCGTTCCTAATTCAAAGGTTTTGTAAAATATATAAAAACACTTGGTAACTTTCACAAATTTTTTAATTACTCTGACAGCTGTTTCGACTAACAAAGCCATTGTCAAAGAGCGAGTGAATGAAATTACTGAACACAGGATGTTAGTGGAGTGTAGGTGGTGAACATCTGTTTAGGGCGTATCTGGAACATCTGTGTTGTGATGGCGAGGGGGGAGTGTGTGCATGAGACAAGGGAAGGTCAGGTGTCTTTAAAAATTAAATACAATCATGAATGCAAAATATAAAATTAACTGAACTAAATATAAACTGAATGCAAAATTTAAAATAATGATGAACATTCAAAATAATATTATTTTATATTAGTTTATATTTAGTTCAGTTAATTTTATATTTTGCATTCATGATTATATTTAGTTTTTAAATACACCTGACCTTCCCTTGTCTCATGCACACACTCCCCCCCTCGCCATCACAACACAGATATTCCAGATACGCCCTAAACAGACGTTCACCACCTACTCTCCACTAACATCCTGTGTTCAGTAATTTCATTCACTCGCTCTTTGACAATGGCTTAGTTAGTCGAAACAGCTGTCAGAGTTAATTAAAAAATTTGTGAAACATACCAAGTGTTTTTATATATTTTACAAAACCTTTGTATTAATATGTTTCACCAAGTGCCCAACGAGTCATCAATTAATATCGTTCCTAATTCTATCGTTTTGAGTACTTCCCTTTACATATCTCAAGAAATTTATCTCTGCAGCTTGTATATGACTTGTAGTTTTTAGACAATAACCATGTTTCGGAACCGTATAAAAAAAGTGGGGACTGCCATAACATTAAACAACTTCATTTGAGTGTTTCCTTTCTGTTAGAATTTAATTGTGTTAAATTTACTTATTTGTAAATTGTGTGTATTTTGTACTTATAGTTTCTTTAACACGTGTACATAAAGTACATAACCTTTACACTGGTCAGTAACCTTCGCTACTATATATTAAATATTTTTTATTATAAAAAATAAAAATAAGCTAATAAAACGTTCAATTCATTAACGAAACTCTTTAGATATCCATTTATAAGTTTTAAACTTTAGGTGTAGTAGGCCTACAGAAAATTTAGACCTGATGAAAAATCTCACTTATGCTTGTGGAAAATTTTCAAAATTAGTTTTTTTTCCGGTTAAATCTTCCATTAATTTTAGCAAAATATGCTTCATGCTTTTTAGTTTCTTGATAAAAAACAAGAAACGGTTATGAATACGGTACGTCGATTTGTTGAACGGGCACAAGAAAGGACGTGGCAACACCTTTACAAACGATGTCTATTGGAACAATAAGAAGTGATAATAGATTATCAGCTGGGGTGTAATCTGCATGTCTGGCGATAAGTGTCTACGGTAGAACACGTTTCCTCTGCGGTGATGTAAGACACGATATACGGCGGAACCGTTACAGTAATGGAAGCACCCAATAAATTACCTACACCTCTGTGTGTAGGGAAATTAATAATACCGCACAGCGAATGATAAGTATCAGATAAGGCTTGAATGGCAATAGCCACTTTGTAGATCTGAATTGATTCGTGTCAGTTGTAACAGAAACACAACTTAAACCAAACGAGAATTAATTCATAAATATTGATTAATTCTTGTCAATTTATGACAGTGGCGTTTTACGATTCCATTGATATACGTGCAAGTTTAGATCAAATCCTAAATAAATATGTATGTTAATCCTAAATTCTGCGCAACAATCAAAAAACGATTGCGACCTGAGATACGCTATCGTTAATTACAACAGACGAATTTTACGGGGGGGGGGGGTTCCTACACTTTCTTGTATGATCGCTTGTTTAACGTTGAATGTACAGGAATTGAAAGCAACTCACAGTGTTTGAAAGCCGGTATCAAAAAGTGAAATTTAAAGTTGATATTGATTATCTCTGTATGTCAAATACTACCGGTAGCAGACGTTTCGTTTACTCTGCAGTCCACCTTATTTTGTCTTTTGTCAACGTATTACGGTCATTGTATTATCTCTTTGAATATTATCAATGACACGTAAAATCTCTTTTATGTCTTTTATAATTCTCCATTCTTTTGTATTTTTTGTTGTATCAGCTATCTAAGGACCACATACCAATTTCAATTTTTTACTCTTTGTTCTTTTCTTTTTCTCCAATATTCTTTCATCTTTTCACTGTGTCTCTTCTTCCTGTCTTTAGTCCACTTTGAACCTGCGTTTTTCTCTCTCCTACAATGGACTCCTTCCATTTTTAACACTTTTGCCCGAAAAACTTCTCTTTCAATTGTTTCTTCTGCGTGTATATTATTTTTTTCTAAATCTTTTTGGACTTCTTTAATCCAACTTCATGTTGACTTCTTTCCCCACAGATATTTGAAGACTTGCTTTGTCAACCTATTGTCGTCCATTCTATATAAATGTCCAAAAATTAATAGTTTTCTTTTTTCTCATCGTTTCTGTTATATTTACTATACATTTATATATTTCATCGTTACTTCTTAATTTCCAACCTTCTGAAGTTTTTTGTGGGCCTAATATTTTCCTAATAATTCGTCTTTCCAATATTTATAGTTTGTCTAAATTATAATTCAATTATCTTGTTGATTCATCCTCTTCGTTCACTTATTAATTTAATAATATATATATAAAACTTTCACTTATGAACTTACTATTCGTTGTCACTTTCCCAAACGTTTCAAGGTGATGTACCTCTTCTTCAGTGGGAGTATACTGAATGTCGATTACAGAATAACCGTTACGGAATTAGTTGTGTGTGGTGGGGGTTGATGGTGGGAAGGGATTGGCTCTGAGGTTCGAATTGTGTGTATGGATCAGTGTATCCATTATAAATTAAATTGCAATGATTGTCAACAATTCTACATCGGCCAGACGGGAAGATCTTTTTCGTCCAGATTTTCTGAACATTTAAAAGCCCTCACCACAAACTACATACATTCCACATTTGCCACACATTTACATAACGAAAACCACAGTTACACAAACATAGAATACAACATGGAAATATTACACTACTTACCTAAAAGTAGAAAACTAAACACAGCTGACAATTTGAAATATACAGATATCACACACTACAACCAAACAACATATTAAATGAACAATTACATTATAAATCACATACACTATTCGATACACTGATCCATACACACAATTCGAACCTCAGCGCCAATCCCTTCCCACCATCAACCCCCACCACACACAACTAATTCCGTAACGGTTATTCTGTAATCGACATTCAGTATACTCCCACTGAAGAAGAGGTACATCACCTTGAAACGTTTGGGAAAGTGACAACGAATAGTAAGTTTATAATTCAATGCTAGACATTCACTTGCATATTGTTATGTAACGTGGTATTATTTTTAAATAATGTGAAATAAACAATTAAACTCTTATTTTCTGTCTTGTCTCAATTTCAATAAAATTTATTATTTTTTCTCTTTGACATATATTGAAATTTATTAACATTCAGTGCCCTTCTCTTCAAGCAGGCTACTAGGCTCCTTTAGGTTTGATTACATGAAAACTCTTTCTCAGGGTTAATAAAAAATTAAAGTCTATGTACAGTAAAAGTCATACATACATACTCGTATAAAATAAAATATAATAATTATAAATAGGTTTCAGTAATTTGGTGTTGTGTATACGTGTTGAGTCATGGGTCCTTTGGATCATACAAAAGAAACAAGTTAAATAGGAACAACTAGTAATAAAATTACAATGAACAAATAAAATTAATAATCATAATGTCTATAGTGTTTTTATTTCACTGTTCTTGTACTTTAAATTGAATATTGATTGATCAAATGAATATTTTATCATATTGGAACAATCTCACCAAATTTGTAGTTTAGTCTCCAGATTATTTCTTGATATTTATCTTCTGGCCTTCAGTTTTCCGTGTATTCTATTAAACCATTATACTTCTCGGTATTTCTGAAGTTTTTCTTTATTAATTCATTGTATAACATTAATTTTTTTGTAGAAAATGCCCAGCTTCAAATTATTGTGTTCTGGCTTATTTGAAATATTCTTCAACAATAATGTTTCTTTCTTAAAACTACCGATTCATTTAATACAGCTCTTAGCTATATCATATTTATGGGTCACAGGTTTGTTTTCATATTTTATAATTGACATGATTCAGTTGAGTCTTATTTTTTCTTCGTCACTGATGTATATTATTAGTTTGTAACGTTATATTCGACTATTTTTAATCATTGTACACTTTGTTTGATTCTATAATACTAGCTATATAGTTGGTTTATATAAATTATATGTTGTATTCACTGTTTATATTATAACTAGATTTATTTCCTATTCACTTTCACTATTCACCGTTATTTTCACTTTCTTACATTATTAAACTACCTAATTTTTGTGATTATTGTTTAATATTATTCTATTTGTAATTTTTATGTCACAGTTTGTAGTGCACTGACACATAATAACTGCTTGAGGTTCGCAGACCTCTCTATAGTTTAATAGGCTTATACAATAATAAATGTCTTTTTACTTACTTCCTAGTTTTAATATTTATACACTATATTTCTATTTATTAATAACTATTTTCATTTCTATTGTCATTCGATCTTCCCTCCTGGGTATAATAGTCGTAGTCAGTTATTGTCCTGTCATTGTCATTAAATTATTTAATTCATAAGTTTTCATTCCCTATTTCCCTAGTATTTACTTATTATAATATTTCCGTTTTGTCTTTTAATACCATTCACTCCTTGACATTATTATTTATTTTTAAATAGTATATTTTATTTTTATTTCTTTATTTGTTAAGTTTATTTTATAGTTCTTTGTATTTTATTTCTAAAAAGATTGCGTTTAGGCATAATTCACAACGAATTTGGATGATGAAATCGTATTTATTCTGAGGCGTAATATTGTTATGTTATAATATAGGCATTCTGACTTCACTGCTGTAGGTACTGTAATGCCTTATTTTTCCATTTTTAGATATCCACTTCTTATTGTAAATGTCGTTAGTTATACCATATGCCCTTTCCATCTTATGAATCCTTTCTTCTATATTAGATTTTTCTAAGCCATTCTCTTGAATTATTTCTCCTAGATACTTAAATTTTCGAACCCTCTCTTCTTGACCAATATCTGTTACCAGGAATTTTGGCGCATTTTTAATGTTCGGGAAAAATTTGTTTTTTTTATGCAGAAATTCTTACGCCTGTTCTGCTGGCTATGCCCTCTAAAAAATTAACTTGTGTTACTGCAGATGTCAGATGTTCAGAAAGTATATCAAAGTCATCTGCGAATGCCAAACAGTTTATTTCAACAGGTTTTTTCCTTCTTTCCAACATGATTGGTGATATTTTGGATTCCTTTAATTTTTCATTCCAAATTCTCACTACTTTCTCCAGGACACAGTTGAAAAGAATTGGGGATAAACCACCACCCTCTCTTACACCTGTATTTATTTTGATCGGTTGAGATATTTCTTCCATGGATTTTATTTTTGAGACTGTGTCCGTAAGGGTTTCACGGATTAGATTTGCCAATTTAGATTTAATAGATAAATTCTTGGATTATTTAACTATAGTTTCTTTATCAACAGAATCAAAGGCCTTTTTGAGATCAACAAATACTACTACTACTGTCTCTTTTGAATTCAGTAGCCTGTGACGGATTATTGACTTCAGAGTGAATATTTGTTCTGCACAGGACCTGCCCTTCCTAAAGCCACCCTTTTGTATTTTATTTTAAAAAATATACTGTCTTATTTTTAAAGGCTGGTCTTATTTTTGAGTGAGTGTATATAAATACTACTCAACGTTGTCTACGTAAATAAGAAACAAGTAAATAATATTGATACGACAAATACGAAACCTTCTCGAAAAGCCGAGGGTGTCGTTCTGCACGCTTCTCGACTAGCCCAGCATGTGGGGTCTGTGTCAAGAACGTCCACTAGGATAGCACTTCAGACTGTTTCAGAGCACTTGTAATTACGCAAATTACGTTGGTACGCCGCAAAAAAAAAAAAAAAAAAAAACACCGGAAAATTATTCAGAAAAAGACTGCGGGACCTATATAATCAACAGCGGCCGACTTAGATGTCGGTTACATCTGGCGAAATTGTAAATTCATCAAATGTTTGTTGCTAATTAATGGAAAGTGATTACTGTGTTAGAATAGTGTGAAACTCTGTTAATTAATTGACATTATTATTGCATTTGGTTTGGACAAATTTAACTGGAATTATTGTATGAGAGTATCTTGTTAATTTCAAATTGTTATTTATGACTCATTAAAGCTGGTATTTTGTGACTTCATTGGTGTGTGTATTTTGTCTCCACTGTACCATACGACGATACACGAGACCGTCTTAAGAATATATTAACAAAAAGTACGTCATATATGAAATCCGTTAAGCAAAAACTAACATTCTTTCTGATAATCTTTAAAGAATAAGTATTCCATAGATGTTATGAGACGTTATGAAAGTTTAAAGCAAATTTGTTACTATAAGCTGGTTTTAGTTTCAAATAAATATTAAGAATTTTAAATAGTAGAATATTGCAAGAAACAAAAGAAGAAAAAGACAAATACCTAAAAGATACGCGTTTGTGTGTAAGAAAAGGTACAACATGTGTTGAGAAAGAATGAGCGAAAACAAACTAGACAGAAAAAAGAGAAAGACAGATTTTTGCGGTAGTGAGATCTTAAACTGAGTTAGTGCTTTGTAAGGTGAACTTGCGCTACAGCCTGGTTATATACCAACACAACTTCTCCCCTGGAGTGCCATAATGGTATACAATATATTAGCAAAGACAATGCCTTTCATTACCGAATTATGAATGTACACATTACTGCTGTTAATAGTATCAACTAGGGGTTACAATTTCATTAATCACAGTTATCGTAAACTTACTGATAAAATATAGAATGCTTATAGTTGTTCTCTTTCTTTTCTTTGACTTTATCCCGCCTCAAAAGTTGTATTCTTTCTTCACGATCTTACATCATACCTGTCTATTTTCACTAAGCATTTATCCTCCATTCTGTAACACAGCTTGTAAAATGTAATTTTCTATTTTTTTGTAATTAACAAAGTTGTGTTAGTCGTTACAATCACAAACAGAAATAACATTGTTGCACACTATAGACAGTTTTTTTAAGGTTGTCTACATTTGAATGCACGTTGTTTGATCATAAACGAGGAGAAGGTAATAGAACAACAAATTCTTTATATGCAAAACATTTTGTAGAAGATAATTACATATTTTGCAATCCACTTGAAAACTGTTAGATTTTAAAAGTAGTTAATAATACAGTTGAAAGAAGACTTAGAGAGGAGTTAGAAATATTGATAGAAAGGGATAAAGTGTTAGATAATTTAATGAATATTGAAACTAGTTTTGAAAATGGTGAAATATTTTATAATATAATTAAAAGTGGAAGGTAGTAAAAAGTAATAGGTTATTATTGAAATACGGGTAAATAACTGGAAAGAGAAGAATAGAAAGAAAGAGAAAATAGTTTTGACTATATAATCATAGCAAAACTATGCCAAAAAGGAACTTTTAACGTAGTTAAAGTAATGAATAAGAGAGGTTTCTAAGCGTTAGGTATAAATAGGCGCGCGCGCGCGCACACACACACAGACACACACAGACACACACACAACGAATGTAAATGATGTAAATGTAACACGCACTAGAAATAAATGTAAAAATACCGATATAGGTGGCTGATAGGTGGCTGAACCCATCGGAAATATGGGTGGATTAAGAGCCAGAAGGTAAGGGCGTTTACCTCAAGGCTTGTTTAAGAAAATGTGTACACGCTGTTGGGCAAGTAGAGGTATAAAGGCATTGTCTGGTTCCATTAGTGTATATTTCCTGAGCTCTTAGAGTTCGTTGCCCGTCACAAGCCCGACGTGCTTCTTTCTTCTTGGCGAGACGCACCTGACCCCGCATCGTCGTTTCCGACTACCCAACTACGTGTGCCACCGGGACGACCGGTCGGGTCGCGCAGGAGGGGGCACAGCCATCGCGGTGAAGGCGAGTCTTCGCCATCACCGCGTTGTCCTGCCTCAGCGGCGGAACCTCGAGTGCACCGCGGTCGAGCTCCATGGTGCTCTCGGCGGTCTACTCGTGGTTTCCGCCTACAAGCCTCCACACACGGAGCTCCTGTCGAACGATCTGGAGGCCGTCTTTGGAGCACACAGGAGGGTAGTCCTGGCGGGCGACCTGAACTGTAAGCACCCCGATTGGGGGAGCCGCTTGGCGAACCCAAACGGGACCCGCTTACGCAGGTATGCTGATGCGGCTCGGGTCAAAGTCATGGGTCCTACCGGGCCTACGTACTATCCCTCTAGGGCTAACTCCCGCCCTGATGTACTGGACATTGCCGCGGTCAGGGGCGTTTATTGCCCGGTCCACGTCTCCGTCATTTCGGAACTGTCCTCGGACCACTGCCCTATCAGTGTGCATATAGCTACCCAGCACGCCACCGTCCGCGACGAGCGGCGGGTAATCGAGTGGGACCGCTTTGGCCCGGCGTTCAGTCGCCGCCTACCAGAGCATATCCCGCTCGACACTACCCAGCATGTCGATGAGGCAGTTGCTGTATTCGACACAGCCGTAGTCTCGGCGGTTGACGTGTCCTCCCGGATGAAGCCGGGGCTCACGCCCGACTATCAGCGGATCCCCGAAGAGGTGTCTCAGCTCGCTAGCGAGAGGAATCGCCTCCGGAGACGCTGGCAGAGGACTCGTGACCCGGCCGACAAGGCTGCGTTCAACAGAGCGTCCGGCAAGTTGCGTCGCGACATGCTGGCGTTCCGTAGACGCAACTGGGAGCTAGCTGTAACACAGATGGATGGCCCTGCCGAGGACCGTAATGTCTGGCGGATTCCCAGTGCCCTAACGGGAAAGCGCAAACGCGCGCCTCTCCTCGCACTGGCCGGACCCGGCGGTCAACCCCTTGGTCGCCCCCTCGAAAAGGCAGAGTTCTTAGCTGATAGTTTAGAGCGTCAGTTCGCTCCCAACCCATCCAAGAACCCGGCCTTCACTGAGCAAATCTGCCGCGAGGTAGAGCGCTTTCTTACGGCCGATATCACAGTCCAGCCGGAGCCCATCTCCCCGGAGGAGGTCTCTGAGAGGATTGTTCAGCTCAAGCCCCGGAAGGCGCCTGGCCCGGACGGAGTCATGAATTCCGCCCTCCATCGCCTTCCGGAGCGAGGAACCCAGTTCCTCACTGACCTGTTCAATTCATGCCTCAGACTGGCCTATTTTCCGGTGAAATGGAAAACGGCTACCGTCATCGTGATACCCAAGCCGGGAAAGAATTTTTCTCGAGTGGAGAACCTCAGGCCCATCAGCCTCTTGTCCGCGACGTCCAAGGTTTTTGAGCGTCTGATCCAGCGTAGGATCCGCGACCATCTAGAAAGACTAGACGTGCTGATCCCCGAACAGTTCGGCTTTCGTGAGCTGCACTCCTCGACTCATCAGCTGATGAGACTCGTGGAATGCATAACCGAGGCTGGCTGCCAGGGCAAACAGAGGGCTGCGATCTTCCTAGACGTATAGAAAGCCTTTGACCGCGTGTGGCACGAGGGTGTCCTTTACAAACTAACGGACGTCCTTCTCCCAGACTGCTACGTTCTCTTGATCGGCAGCTTTCTGCGAGACCGTAGCTTCCGAGTGAGAGTAGACCACGCTCTCTCTTCGGAGAGGCGTATTACCGCTGGCGTCCCTCAGGGAAGTGTCCTTGGGCCTCTCCTGTTCTCGTTGTTTGTCAACGACACGCCCCGAGTTCCTGGAGTGAAACTGTCGCTGTTCGCGGACGACACTGCGGCTTTTGCCTCAGAGCCGAACGCGAGTTATGCGGCAGTTAAGCTCCAGCGCCAACTCGACGCGTATGTCGGGTGGACCGATGACTGGAGAGTTGCCGTTAACGCTTCCAAGAGCGCCGCGGTAATATTCTCGCGAAAACGCAAGCGGCCTCGGCCGCTTAAAGTAGGCCCCGTCGAGGTGCCCTGGACCAACAGCGTCAAGTACCTCGGGCTTCACGTGGATTCCCGACTCACCTGGCGAACCCATGCAAATTACATCAGACAACGCGCTTCGGCGCAACTCAGTAGACTCTGGCCCGTGCTATCTAATCCGGCAATGACCCCCCGGCTAGGTAAGCTCATAGTCAACACGTACGTGTTGCCGGTGATTACCTACGCCTGTCCTGTTTGGGGATACCTGGCTCGTGGTCATAGAATCACGCTCCAGCGCGTACTCGACCGGGGACTGAAGCTCGCGTGCAAAGTCCCCCGGAGGTACTCTTCTCGTCTTTTGAGGAGAGGACTCGGTGTCCGCTCTCTTGATGACACCATGAGACGCCTGGCGCGACGATTCTATGTTCGTTCCGACAGAGTGACCCACAATTCCCTCATTGCCGGACTTGGTAAATACACCCCGCGACCAGGTGAGTCCTGGAAGCGACCTCGTTTGGTAGTCCCGGTGGTATAATCCACCAATCGCAGGTCGCTTCAGACCCCCCCCATAAGTAGATAAAAAGTATATATTGAACTCAACCAGACCCAGTGGCAGGAGTCCTTTCTGAGACTCGGGACACTGCACTACTCGCGACCCGCGCTTCGCGCGGGCCGCGCAACCCCCAGTTGTGTATTAGTGTATATTTCCGATCTGATAATGAGCTGTGAAGCTTGAAAGCCCTATTCGAAGAAAAAGTTTTCCTATAGTGGTGTGCAACAGTGTTATTTCTGTTAAGTCCAGTGCTTCTCTTTAATCTAATATTCTAACGTCCGTTTAAGGCATACATCCCATTCACACAACCATCCAATTGCAATAGCCTAGTTTTCAGGGCTTTAGTAGAGAAAGATCTTTCTATTTGCTGCCACGTGTAAACTACACACACCTTCGCATGTTAACCGTTTTAGTAAATCTTATTTTGTTTCTTACTTTCGCTGCAATTGCCACGTTTCTATTCTGCATAAATAAGTTCTGAAGATTGCGGTATAGAAGACTGTGCGTTAGTTGTTTTTTTGTAATTTTTATTCCAATACATTTGTTTAAATCCTGTCAGTGTCAATCAACACATTATTAGAGTAAGTAGAAGATGAAATAACTCAACTTGAAACACAGTTTGAATTTTTAAATAATAATAAAGTTATAGAAAATATGAGTCTATCGAATTTTAATCACCCAAGTTTGAATAACATAATAGAATATTAATGCTGCAGAAAAAATCGGAGTAAACACACACACACACACACACACACACTCACACACACACACACACACACACACACACACACACACACACACACACACACACACACACACACACACACACACACACACACACACACACACACACACACACACACACACACACACACACACACACACACACACACACACACACACACACACACACACACACACACACACACACACACACACACACACACACACACACACACACACACACACACACACACACACACACACACACACGCACGCACACACGCACGCACGCACGCACGCACGCACGCACGCACGCACGCACGCACGCGCGCAATATATATATTATATTTAATATTTATAATGAATTTACCTCAAGATATTTTTTTTCCTTATTAGGAACATGTTTCGGGAACCATTGTGTCCCCATCCTCAGCCTTCCTCATTTTGAGTACTTGTGTGTTGGCTGGATGTTATTGTGGTTTACTATTGGCTTCTGGTACTTTAAATTGGTATTATTGTGTGTGATTGTGGTGTATGTATTAGTATTTTGTGTATTTTCGATGTTGAGTGCTTTGCAAATTGTGTCATGTTTTGTATTGATTTGTATTTCTTCAGGTATTAGTTTGTTTTGTGTTTTATGTTTGTATATTTGTAAATTTTCCCAAATGTTCATTATGGTGCCTTTGTGTGGTATGTGTTTTATTAGTGTCATGTTGGTTATGTTTGGGAATTAATGTCCTGTGTTTATTGCATGTGTGGCCAAATTAGATTTGTATATTTCTGGTTTTTTTGTATGCGTTTAGGTGTTCAAAAAAACGTTTTGTCAGTTGTTTTTTGTTTGTCCTATGTAACATTTATTGCAATCTTGCATTCAATTTTGTATATACCATTGGTTGTTGTATTACCTTTGTTGTGTGGGTTATTTAGTTTTTGTAGATTATTTTTGTTAGTTTTGTATGCTATTTTAATGTCTGTGTTTTTAAACAGTTTTGTTAGCTTTGTCATTTTATTATTTATGTATGTGAATGTGGCCCATTTTTTATTGTTGTTATTACTTTTGTTTTGTTTATTTTGATTAATTCTTAATTGTTCAGTTTTTATTCTATATTTGATTTTATTTTCTATTTTGTTTACAGTATTTTTATTATATCCATTTTCATAAGCAATTTGGTATATTATATTTCTTTCTTTGTGTGTTTCTTGTTTGTTTAGGGGTATTTTGTACATTCGTTTTTAAATATCATTTTGTAAATAGTGAATAGAATGCTGCCATTTTATGTTGTGGTGGGTGGTCAGAATGGTTGAGAAACAGACAAAGAAAGAAATACAATATACCAAATTGCTTATGAAAATGGATATAATAAAAATACTGTAAACAAAATAGAAAATAAAATAATAACATTAGGATGAGTAAAGGATGCAAGCAGGAAGTAGGGGATTTGTAAACATTAACATCTTCAAAAATAATCTTATTACAAGAGGTATAAAACTTAGAGTATACTATTGTCTTGTCGTACCAGTTGTTACATATGGATCTGAGGTGTGGACTTTGAGAGAGAATGACAAAACTCTTTTAAAATTATTTGAACGCAAAATATTGCGTAAAATGTTTGGCGCAGTAAGAGAAGAAGTCAGTTGGAGAATACGCAATAACAATGAACTGTAGACTGTCATATAGGGAAAGACATAATGAAATTCGTCAAATCACAGAGGTTGTGTTGGCTGCGACATGTTTAAAGAACGTCTGAAAAAAGAATGCGTAAAGAATGCTGAAGGGAAGATAATATGCTACTAGACGTACAGGCAGACCAAAGATGAGTTGGTTGGAAGATCTTGCTAGCATGAGAATCAGTGGGTGGAGAGGTAGGGCGGAGAAAAGGGAAGCATGGAGGAGTATTGTCAAAGTCAAAGTCAAACCTCCGCTCAACAGTCCCTGAAAGGACCAAAGCGTACCGCGCGGCTGTTGTGTGCAATGTGACGGTTGCATGGCTAGTACAACGCGCCACCAGCCGCTAGGGAGGAGTATTGTAGAGGAGGCTAAAGCCCACAAAAGGCTGTAAAGGTAGATAAGAAGAAGAAGAAGAAGAAGAAGAAGAAGAAGAAGAAGAAGAAGAAGAAGAAGAAGAAGAAGAAGAAGATGAATGTAGACTAAAAAAATTATTAGTCGATACGGTTAGTTTATAGTGTAATTTTCTGTGGTGGTAAAAGTCAACTTAAGTGTTGCAATTATTTCGCATCTTAATCTTAAATTTAGGTCATCTGACTGAATGTTTACCACTTCTTGAATTGATTTCAGTTGCATTGTAGTTACGTCATTATTGTTTAATTTTCACAATTGTTATAGACAAACTACTCTGATATTACGAAATTATAATACTTGATTTATATTGATACAAAAAATTTGCTTAGCAGTAAAGCTAGTCAGGTTTCGAACTACTGTATATATGGCATACTGGGAAAGACATTTAAAAGGAAAGCTAGACAAGAGATGTGTATCAAATTATATAAGGCAATAGCAGTACCACCACTGCTGTATGGATGCGAGACCTGGACTATAAGGAAGAAGGATTGGTGCCAATTACAGGCTGCAGAAATAAGCTATTTGAGACCGGTAAAGGATATACGCGACTCGATCATATAAGAAACGAGTATATTAGACGAGAACTTGATGTAGTTTCCCTAAATAAACTCATTCAGAATCATAGAAATTGCTGGAAACAACATTTAGGAAGAATGGACAATACCCGCTTTTCGAAGTTGGGTTATGAGCATGAACCGGTTAGAAGAAGATCTGTAGACAGGGCAGTCACAAGATGGCCTGAGTCGTGAGACCGAAACAGGAGACATCCTATCCATTTGAAGTTATGATGATGACGACAACAAAGTTGTACATGGATAATTCAAAATTTAACATATGATTGGCTTTTAGGAAAAAATATAAAACTCATTTAATTATGTACAAACTTTAAGAGTACGTACGTTTCCCATATAATCGTTATCTACAAGTAGGCGCTTACTGTATCGTTGGACCGATAGAAACGCTGTCACTAAGGCTGCCAAACCGAGAGTGGACGCCATTAACGAGACATGAATTGGTTTCAAAGCGCTGGGTAGCCAGAGAACATTTGTGCTGACGAGACGATGTCACTCTCTTGGCTGGACGCGATCCGGCGCTGTACCGACCTCGACAGTAGACGTCCGCTAGTCTCGTCTCCGAACGTCTCTGAAGTGCGAGCATCTTCCCGTGTGCGGAGACGTCCTACATGATCCCGGCAAATAGAGTTACATCTACGACTCGGCGCCCTACAGTACCTTTTTACCAAAGGCGATAGGTCAGGGCGACTGCCGTCCACGCTTTAACAATAAATTTTGTTATTATCTATTTAATGTCCCGCGTGTGGACGCCAATTTAACATTAATTACTGTGTATTCTCTTTATCTCAGGGTTAAAATAATAAATGCTCATTTCTACTGATAACTCTTAAATTTATTCACATTAGTTTGCTATTACTTGTAAATATTAAGATAGCACAAAATTCTACGTACTCATTAGTACTTGTAAATATATAAAATTAACACATTACCAAAATTTAATACTCATGGCTAAATCGTAAATATCAAACAATAATACATTAATAAAATTGAATACTCATTAAATTGTAACTATCAAATACTCATTAAATTGTAAATATCAAAATAATACATTAATAAAATTAGTTATCCAAACTCAATCTAATGGTTGCATATTCATGATCATTCATCAATTGCGTTTAGTACTTAAGTAACTTATAATGTTTAGCTTCATCTTATAAATTCTTAATATGAATATCTCTTAAGTTGTTACTATATTTTGTAATTACGGATTCATTTAGAACTTGGAAATAAACATTACTCCAAACTGATAAACAATGATAATTTTACTTCTACACAAACTTTAGAATCGATTTCTTTAATTCCTTTGCGATTACTTTATTGAATTTTATTGTGTGTGGATTCTTTGAGATGACAGACAGTGGATCTAAATTAATTAAGACATGTTTTACTATACTTGGTATTCGAATATCCAATCACTCGGTAGTTGCGGTGATGTTGATGAAGGTCTCATGTCGCTCGTTCCAGAGTCGTGCAGATAACTCCTCCAGATGATAGATGGCACTGGATGAATTCCACGATGTCACTCACAGACACTTCACTCACCAACTCCACGCATTCGGATTATAATTTATGAATAAAAGTTAGCGTTGTACACCGACATCGTAAATTATTTCAAATCTGAATTATTATTACGCACCTTTGTTGCGGTATGTCTGGTTATTAAGTGTTCATGAATGTAATTTGTGTTGTTAATCGTTCTTAAAAGTTATTGTTGTAAAGTGTTTTTATACACTGAAATTACATTATTGTCTGATAACTATTTGTTTCAGTTAATGTTCACTGGTAGGCTAATAGTGTGACTCTACTTCATAGTTCGTTCGCTTGTAATGACTGTATTAATTTTTGTTCTAAGTTCGAAAACTACCATCTCCTCACACTGTGTATCAAATTATTCTAAGTTCGATAAAATGCTAATTTCTCCCGTCACCGACTTCACTCCACTCGCGTCCGAAATTTAGTTAGAACTCCTCTCGCGTCCGTATTTAGTTAGAACTCTTCTCGCGTCCGTATCTCAGCTAGAACTCCCGAGCGCGTTCCTGTCTCCTTCCTATATTTTCCTTACCAAATCTCCCACCAGACTTCTGATTCCAACGACGCCGTGTCCTTATTGGTTTCATATTTTTCCCTCCAAGTCCAAATACCACCTATTTTTTCAAAGGCGTTCTCTGATAGGGCTTCTGGTTCCCCACCAGCTTCTTCCCTTGCTTCATATTTTGAGGTCGTTGTCATTTCCAGACAACGCAGCAATAAATTGTATCTGTCGTTTTTTTCTAAAATCTTCAGTGACAACTCTGAGTTTCTCTTCCATTTTCATTGTTTCTTAACTTCGTCGCTCTGCCGTTATTATCTATTGTTGTTCAAGGGCCTCGCCTACCCTTCTTTGAAAGTTGGTTTTTTCTTTTAGTTGCAAGGCAGCACCCCATCCTTGAGTTTTGGACGTACTCTCTGCGCTTTCGTTTCCAAGTAAGGTCAAAACCCTGTCATCGACCGCTGGAGTCCTTCAAATCAATCCACCCTTCGTCGCTTTCTCCTGACAGCTGGCGTACACATGTATGCTTGACCATTGTTAAGCCTTTTCTCCTTTAATGGCTCTGTACACATTGTATGTAGTTTTCTATGGAATCAATGTGTTTTCACAAAAAACTGGTGTTCTACGTACCGGGAGCATTGAACTCTGTTCACAGGGTAGGCGTTGTAGCAGCCTAAGAAATTTATGACCTGTCCGTCACTACAGCGTGCTTGTTCGTTCCCCTATTGTCCCTTACAAAATATGTTTTCCACACATACACCCTTCGTTATTGCTTTCAGCGACATTCCTTACTGCAAATTATAAAATAAGACTTTTCGAAATTTTTTTTTTTTTTGTGTTATATTGTCCCCAAATTTTGTCAGTTTGGATGGACTCTGTACATCCAAAATTGATCCAAAATTTTGCGCCCTTTCAGTAAGGTTTAAATGCCAAAATCTGCTTCCCAATATGTGTACTTTGTGTTGCCTTGTAGTGGCTCGTTCTTCATTGGACCTAGTATAGTGTTGTTTACATTTCGTCGTTGACCTAGTCTCAGCGTAACAGAAAAGGTTCGTTACATAATGGTAAACACACCCCATCCCCTCTAAGTACTTTCGCTTTCTACGCCCTAAATGAATCCGTTTTTCTTTCACTCTAATTAACATGGTATTATATTTACAAATTTATATTTAGTAAAAATGTTAAATTAAATTTGTAATTCTCCTTAACTATTCTTCATATAATATTTCAATATCTACAAAATTCAATTACACAAATTATTCGATACTGGTATTAACATTTCTTGCCTTTAGGATTAATTTTCTTTGTATCCTTTAATACATTTAATTTTTTTTTTTTTTTTCACAACTTACTAAAATATGCATCAATATCTCCAAATTTATTGGCTTTAAAAAAAAAAACTTACCACATATATATAGAATTCTTAGTGACCATCATACTTTCTATCATCACTAAATTATAAACAGCACATTGGTATTAATAATAATAATACGTATTTCTATATCCTAATTCACTATAGTTTTCTAACCTATTTTATTATTACTGTCTCTGGTTAGTCCATATTTTCTGGTATCTCGCTAGCATTTTCAAAAAAAAAAACATTTTTCTTTTCTATTTACTAACATCTTGGAACACAATTATATTATACAATCTTATACTAAGCTTGTAAGTTGTCCTTACGTAAACATGATCTTAAATACATACAACTTGAATATTTCTCTCACAATTCTATTAATTGTCTTCACATATATACCATTTAAACATTTACCCTTCTATCTTCTTCACTCTTATTGACATCTATTATCATTAATTGTTTTATTCATAATCATTAACATGACATTTATTGACTATGACAACTAATCATTAAAATAATTCATTTTATACACTTGCTTTCTTATTTCTATTTTTCTTTTATCTCGTGTTACTACTAAGACATTTCATTAATTGTTCTAGCAAATTTTAATAATTCTTTTACATTTTTGATAGGCCCCCCCCCTAAGCTTCTGAATGATATTTCTATTTTATACAAGGCAATTTCAAACGATCTACCTACCAGGCATCTGGACATTATTATATAACCCCGTACCCCTTTACTTGCAGTTCTCAGAGATTGGATATCGGTGCTTTGGGTATATTCTTAATAATCCCATTCCAAGCATTCCTTAATCACAGCTACTTCAGCCTTCTGGTGCCTTTTGGTCGAGGAAATCCCATTTTTTTTTTTTCGGGTTCATCATGTTGTCATGCCCTGGTGGTGCTTTTGTTTCAATCCATATCACTTATTTCCTGGGTATGCATAACTCTCATTTGTTTATCCATTCGTGACCTTCATTCCTTAATGATCAATTTCCTTCTGCTCCTTCGTATAACTCGTCTTACTATTTAATTCGCTATTAATTTTCTTCATTAATATTCCGTACTTTCACGGCAATGTTTTTATTTACCATTTATTTACTTTTATTCATATTATATTCATATCTATTTATTTTCTTCGGTTAATGTAATCTTACACAACCAGTCTTATCTAAGGTATTTTACCCAATATTATCTAACTTAATTATTAAATTTTCGGATATTCTTAAGATTGTTTTCTTTAATCCTTTACATTTTATTACTTTTAATTTTCTATTTGTGGAGGCATAGTTGTACGTTTTGTTAAGTGAGTTCCGTTACAACACATTTTGTTGGTAATTAGTAAGGGTATTGAATTCGTGAGTTTCGTTTCACACTTACCCTGCAGTCGGCCGTTGACACTTAAAGAAATTTATGACCTCTCTCTCTCTCTCTCTCTTTTATGATAGTGTTGAAAGTGGTTCTCTTCCTCCTTTTTTCGACAACTTTCCCCGGTCATATTACCATTATTTATGTACGCGCTGGGGTTTTTTTGTCGTTTCTTCTTTTCAACCCTCTTACAAATACGTTTTTTGACAGCTTGTGGCGTTTTAATTATTTTCGTTTTCCTGTCCGCGTACTCACCTAATGATGTTTTGTTTTCATGACTTCTAAGACATCTCATCTTCATTGCTTGAAATCTTCCTTTCGTTCTCATACCAATCTTCACAATATTCTTGAATAGTCCAGCAAATTTCATCCTTTTCTTCTTTCGTGCTAACGCAGTTCGCCCTTGATACTCATCAGAACGGTTTTTCATTTTCTTAATCTCAGGTTTTGTTTCAAAATTTTTACGTACTTCCCCAGTCCTACTTCTAATTTTTCTATCAGTACTGGTAATATTAACTGTAGTATTCAATTTGTTCTTTTTAATCCTCTGCTTTTCTTCAGCTTCCGTGTTAGCTAACTCAATTCTCAGGTGGTAACCCTCATACACATTACCATTTGCTTCCAAAGCACGATATGCACTATTTTCATCAGTAAAACGTACATATGCATGGATATTTGTTCTGTCTTTATGAAACTCTTTCTTAATGATAGTACGTCTTTTGGGAAATCGTGGATCAGATACTGCAGCATATCGCAATCTCGTGTTTACAATCGTACCAAACTTTCTGAAATATTTGATAATTTTCTTTTTTGTAGTTGTGTTTGGTAAGTTGCTAACAAACACAGTACAAGTGTCTTTATCATCTTCATATCTACCATTAATAATTGTAGAGCTTTCTTTTGATCTTGAAGCATGATGTGCAGACAATGCTTTAGTTGTTGAAGATTGATACTCGGTGTCAATTTGATCCATAGTATTTCCATCTAATTTGTTTTCTTCCATTTTTTTTATTGTTTTTGTAAATCAGTATCCACCTGGTGGTTTTGTCCTCGTAAATCTCTTCTCATTAACTCTATTTTTTCGTCTAATTTCTCAGCGAGTTGTTTACCTATTTCTTCATTCTGTTTTTTCGTTTCTTCAATTTTCCTTATTGTCTCTTCATGTTGCATTTTTGATTCTTCATGTAATTTTTTCGTTTCTTCTTCTCTCTTCCTTTCCGATTCTTCAAATTGTTGTTTCATCCATGCCATTAACATTTGAAAATTTGCTTCAGATGACTGCGACTGTGATTGCGGTCCCCCGGCCCTAGTTCCTGCACCGGTTGTGGAGCTTTCTTCATTCATTGCGTTTCCGTCCTCAGGCTGCTCATAGCCCATCTGGTTATTGACATCAAACTCATTTGAATTCTCTCCACTAAATGCCATTTTAGCTTGACTTCGGGTTATCATTCAGAGACTTAGAGACCGATATACGACAATAATAATATAGCTTAAGCTACTTACATGTACTTATTTTAAACTTATTACTAGCCACTGTCTGTCACTGCCCTAGCTTACCCAAACTGATAAACAATGATAATTTTACTTCTACACAAACTTTAGAATCGATTTCTTTAATTCCTTTGCGATTACTTTATTGAATTTTATTGTGTGTGGATTCTTTGAGATGACAGACAGTGGATCTAAATTAATTAAGACATGTTTTACTATACTTGGTATTCGAATATCCAATCACTCGGTAGTTGCGGTGATGTTGATGAAGGTCTCATGTCGCTCGTTCCAGAGTCGTGCAGATAACTCCTCCAGATGATAGATGGCACTGGATGAATTCCACGATGTCACTCACAGACACTTCACTCACCAACTCCACGCATTCGGATTATAATTTATGAATAAAAGTTAGCGTTGTACACCGACATCGTAAATTATTTCAAATCTGAATTATTATTACCCACCTTTGTTGCGGTATGTCTGGTTATTAAGTGTTCATGAATGTAATTTGTGTTGTTAATCGTTCTTAAAAGTTATTGTTGTAAAGTGTTTTTATACACTGAAATTACATTATTGTCTGATAACTATTTGTTTCAGTTAATGTTCACTGGTAGGCTAATAGTGTGACTCTACTTCATAGTTCGTTCGCTTGTAATGACTGTATTAATTTTTGTTCTAAGTTCGAAAACTACCTTCTCCTCACACTGTGTATCAAATTATTCTAAGTTCGATAAAATGCTAATTTCTCCCGTCACCGACTTCACTCCACTCGCGTCCGAAATTTAGTTAGAACTCCTCTCGCGTCCGTATTTAGTTAGAACTCTTCTCGCGTCCGTATCTCAGCTAGAACTCCCGAGCGCGTTCCTGTCTCCTTCCTATATTTTCCTTACCAAATCTCCCACCAGACTTCTGATTCCAACGACGCCGTGTCCTTATTGGTTTCATATTTTTCCCTCCAAGTCCAAATACCACCTATTTTTTCAAAGGCGTTCTCTGATAGGGCTTCTGGTTCCCCACCAGCTTCTTCCCTTGCTTCATATTTTGAGGTCGTTGTCATTTCCAGACAACGCAGCAATAAATTGTATCTGTCGTTTTTTTCTAAAATCTTCAGTGACAACTCTGAGTTTCTCTTCCATTTTCATTGTTTCTTAACTTCGTCGCTCTGCCGTTATTATCTATTGTTGTTCAAGGGCCTCGCCTACCCTTCTTTGAAAGTTGGTTTTTTCTTTTAGTTGCAAGGCAGCACCCCATCCTTGAGTTTTGGACGTACTCTCTGCGCTTTCGTTTCCAAGTAAGGTCAAAACCCTGTCATCGACCGCTGGAGTCCTTCAAATCAATCCACCCTTCGTCGCTTTCTCCTGACAGCTGGCGTACACATGTATGCTTGACCATTGTTAAGCCTTTTCTCCTTTAATGGCTCTGTACACATTGTATGTAGTTTTCTATGGAATCAATGTGTTTTCACAAAAAACTGGTGTTCTACGTACCGGGAGCATTGAACTCTGTTCACAGGGTAGGCGTTGTAGCAGCCTAAGAAATTTATGACCTGTCCGTCACTACAGCGTGCTTGTTCGTTCCCCTATTGTCCCTTACAAAATATGTTTTCCACACATACACCCTTCGTTATTGCTTTCAGCGACATTCCTTACTGCAAATTATAAAATAAGACTTTTCGAAATTTTTTTTTTTTTTGTGTTATATTGTCCCCAAATTTTGTCAGTTTGGATGGACTCTGTACATCCAAAATTGATCCAAAATTTTGCGCCCTTTCAGTAAGGTTTAAATGCCAAAATCTGCTTCCCAATATGTGTACTTTGTGTTGCCTTGTAGTGGCTCGTTCTTCATTGGACCTAGTATAGTGTTGTTTACATTTCGTCGTTGACCTAGTCTCAGCGTAACAGAAAAGGTTCGTTACATAATGGTAAACACACCCCATCCCCTCTAAGTACTTTCGCTTTCTACGCCCTAAATGAATCCGTTTTTCTTTCACTCTAATTAACATGGTATTATATTTACAAATTTATATTTAGTAAAAATGTTAAATTAAATTTGTAATTCTCCTTAACTATTCTTCATATAATATTTCAATATCTACAAAATTCAATTACACAAATTATTCGATACTGGTATTAACATTTCTTGCCTTTAGGATTAATTTTCTTTGTATCCTTTAATACATTTAATTTTTTTTTTTTTTTTCACAACTTACTAAAATATGCATCAATATCTCCAAATTTATTGGCTTTAAAAAAAAAAACTTACCACATATATATAGAATTCTTAGTGACCATCATACTTTCTATCATCACTAAATTATAAACAGCACATTGGTATTAATAATAATAATACGTATTTCTATATCCTAATTCACTATAGTTTTCTAACCTATTTTATTATTACTGTCTCTGGTTAGTCCATATTTTCTGGTATCTCGCTAGCATTTTCAAAAAAAAAAACATTTTTCTTTTCTATTTACTAACATCTTGGAACACAATTATATTATACAATCTTATACTAAGCTTGTAAGTTGTCCTTACGTAAACATGATCTTAAATACATACAACTTGAATATTTCTCTCACAATTCTATTAATTGTCTTCACATATATACCATTTAAACATTTACCCTTCTATCTTCTTCACTCTTATTGACATCTATTATCATTAATTGTTTTATTCATAATCATTAACATGACATTTATTGACTATGACAACTAATCATTAAAATAATTCATTTTATACACTTGCTTTCTTATTTCTATTTTTCTTTTATCTCGTGTTACTACTAAGACATTTCATTAATTGTTCTAGCAAATTTTAATAATTCTTTTACATTTTTGATAGGCCCCCCCCCTAAGCTTCTGAATGATATTTCTATTTTATACAAGGCAATTTCAAACGATCTACCTACCAGGCATCTGGACATTATTATATAACCCCGTACCCCTTTACTTGCAGTTCTCAGAGATTGGATATCGGTGCTTTGGGTATATTCTTAATAATCCCATTCCAAGCATTCCTTAATCACAGCTACTTCAGCCTTCTGGTGCCTTTTGGTCGAGGAAATCCCATTTTTTTTTTTTCGGGTTCATCATGTTGTCATGCCCTGGTGGTGCTTTTGTTTCAATCCATATCACTTATTTCCTGGGTATGCATAACTCTCATTTGTTTATCCATTCGTGACCTTCATTCCTTAATGATCAATTTCCTTCTGCTCCTTCGTATAACTCGTCTTACTATTTAATTCGCTATTAATTTTCTTCATTAATATTCCGTACTTTCACGGCAATGTTTTTATTTACCATTTATTTACTTTTATTCATATTATATTCATATCTATTTATTTTCTTCGGTTAATGTAATCTTACACAACCAGTCTTATCTAAGGTATTTTACCCAATATTATCTAACTTAATTATTAAATTTTCGGATATTCTTAAGATTGTTTTCTTTAATCCTTTACATTTTATTACTTTTAATTTTCTATTTGTGGAGGCATAGTTGTACGTTTTGTTAAGTGAGTTCCGTTACAACACATTTTGTTGGTAATTAGTAAGGGTATTGAATTCGTGAGTTTCGTTTCACACTTACCCTGCAGTCGGCCGTTGACACTTAAAGAAATTTATGACCTCTCTCTCTCTCTCTCTCTTTTATGATAGTGTTGAAAGTGGTTCTCTTCCTCCTTTTTTCGACAACTTTCCCCGGTCATATTACCATTATTTATGTACGCGCTGGGGTTTTTTTGTCGTTTCTTCTTTTCAACCCTCTTACAAATACGTTTTTTGACAGCTTGTGGCGTTTTAATTATTTTCGTTTTCCTGTCCGCGTACTCACCTAATGATGTTTTGTTTTCATGACTTCTAAGACATCTCATCTTCATTGCTTGAAATCTTCCTTTCGTTCTCATACCAATCTTCACAATATTCTTGAATAGTCCAGCAAATTTCATCCTTTTCTTCTTTCGTGCTAACGCAGTTCGCCCTTGATACTCATCAGAACGGTTTTTCATTTTCTTAATCTCAGGTTTTGTTTCAAAATTTTTACGTACTTCCCCAGTCCTACTTCTAATTTTTCTATCAGTACTGGTAATATTAACTGTAGTATTCAATTTGTTCTTTTTAATCCTCTGCTTTTCTTCAGCTTCCGTGTTAGCTAACTCAATTCTCAGGTGGTAACCCTCATACACATTACCATTTGCTTCCAAAGCACGATATGCACTATTTTCATCAGTAAAACGTACATATGCATGGATATTTGTTCTGTCTTTATGAAACTCTTTCTTAATGATAGTACGTCTTTTGGGAAATCGTGGATCAGATACTGCAGCATATCGCAATCTCGTGTTTACAATCGTACCAAACTTTCTGAAATATTTGATAATTTTCTTTTTTGTAGTTGTGTTTGGTAAGTTGCTAACAAACACAGTACAAGTGTCTTTATCATCTTCATATCTACCATTAATAATTGTAGAGCTTTCTTTTGATCTTGAAGCATGATGTGCAGACAATGCTTTAGTTGTTGAAGATTGATACTCGGTGTCAATTTGATCCATAGTATTTCCATCTAATTTGTTTTCTTCCATTTTTTTTATTGTTTTTGTAAATCAGTATCCACCTGGTGGTTTTGTCCTCGTAAATCTCTTCTCATTAACTCTATTTTTTCGTCTAATTTCTCAGCGAGTTGTTTACCTATTTCTTCATTCTGTTTTTTCGTTTCTTCAATTTTCCTTATTGTCTCTTCATGTTGCATTTTTGATTCTTCATGTAATTTTTTCGTTTCTTCTTCTCTCTTCCTTTCCGATTCTTCAAATTGTTGTTTCATCCATGCCATTAACATTTGAAAATTTGCTTCAGATGACTGCGACTGTGATTGCGGTCCCCCGGCCCTAGTTCCTGCACCGGTTGTGGAGCTTTCTTCATTCATTGCGTTTCCGTCCTCAGGCTGCTCATAGCCCATCTGGTTATTGACATCAAACTCATTTGAATTCTCTCCACTAAATGCCATTTTAGCTTGACTTCGGGTTATCATTCAGAGACTTAGAGACCGATATACGACAATAATAATATAGCTTAAGCTACTTACATGTACTTATTTTAAACTTATTACTAGCCACTGTCTGTCACTGCCCTAGCTTACCCAAACTGATAAACAATGATAATTTTACTTCTACACAAACTTTAGAATCGATTTCTTTAATTCCTTTGCGATTACTTTATTGAATTTTATTGTGTGTGGATTCTTTGAGATGACAGACAGTGGATCTAAATTAATTAAGACATGTTTTACTATACTTGGTATTCGAATATCCAATCACTCGGTAGTTGCGGTGATGTTGATGAAGGTCTCATGTCGCTCGTTCCAGAGTCGTGCAGATAACTCCTCCAGATGATAGATGGCACTGGATGAATTCCACGATGTCACTCACAGACACTTCACTCACCAACTCCACGCATTCGGATTATAATTTATGAATAAAAGTTAGCGTTGTACACCGACATCGTAAATTATTTCAAATCTGAATTATTATTACCCACCTTTGTTGCGGTATGTCTGGTTATTAAGTGTTCATGAATGTAATTTGTGTTGTTAATCGTTCTTAAAAGTTATTGTTGTAAAGTGTTTTTATACACTGAAATTACATTATTGTCTGATAACTATTTGTTTCAGTTAATGTTCACTGGTAGGCTAATAGTGTGACTCTACTTCATAGTTCGTTCGCTTGTAATGACTGTATTAATTTTTGTTCTAAGTTCGAAAACTACCTTCTCCTCACACTGTGTATCAAATTATTCTAAGTTCGATAAAATGCTAATTTCTCCCGTCACCGACTTCACTCCACTCGCGTCCGAAATTTAGTTAGAACTCCTCTCGCGTCCGTATTTAGTTAGAACTCTTCTCGCGTCCGTATCTCAGCTAGAACTCCCGAGCGCGTTCCTGTCTCCTTCCTATATTTTCCTTACCAAATCTCCCACCAGACTTCTGATTCCAACGACGCCGTGTCCTTATTGGTTTCATATTTTTCCCTCCAAGTCCAAATACCACCTATTTTTTCAAAGGCGTTCTCTGATAGGGCTTCTGGTTCCCCACCAGCTTCTTCCCTTGCTTCATATTTTGAGGTCGTTGTCATTTCCAGACAACGCAGCAATAAATTGTATCTGTCGTTTTTTTCTAAAATCTTCAGTGACAACTCTGAGTTTCTCTTCCATTTTCATTGTTTCTTAACTTCGTCGCTCTGCCGTTATTATCTATTGTTGTTCAAGGGCCTCGCCTACCCTTCTTTGAAAGTTGGTTTTTTCTTTTAGTTGCAAGGCAGCACCCCATCCTTGAGTTTTGGACGTACTCTCTGCGCTTTCGTTTCCAAGTAAGGTCAAAACCCTGTCATCGACCGCTGGAGTCCTTCAAATCAATCCACCCTTCGTCGCTTTCTCCTGACAGCTGGCGTACACATGTATGCTTGACCATTGTTAAGCCTTTTCTCCTTTAATGGCTCTGTACACATTGTATGTAGTTTTCTATGGAATCAATGTGTTTTCACAAAAAACTGGTGTTCTACGTACCGGGAGCATTGAACTCTGTTCACAGGGTAGGCGTTGTAGCAGCCTAAGAAATTTATGACCTGTCCGTCACTACAGCGTGCTTGTTCGTTCCCCTATTGTCCCTTACAAAATATGTTTTCCACACATACACCCTTCGTTATTGCTTTCAGCGACATTCCTTACTGCAAATTATAAAATAAGACTTTTCGAAATTTTTTTTTTTTGTGTTATAACGCCGGGCTGTTCGGGTTACGCCACCGAGCGGACGCTTTTGCTTTTCTATCGACCGACAGCCTCGTCGCCCAGCAGTTGCAGCAGACGATTGATACGCTTAAGCAAATACCATTGGGCACCTCACAGCTGTCGGCAGTGACTATGACAGTGTTTCAAACAAAAATAAACAGCAAAATTGCTTGTTAGGATTAGGTTGCTACTGCGCATATGCCATGTTGCTGTGGCAACCAGGCTGTGCATATCTGCCAGTCGGAGTTTCGTTTTCGACTAGTCCTCAGTTTGTTGTATTCGTAGCCGATGGTAATCATCACCAACATTTATATGTCAACTGATGAGCTGATAATCAGTTTTTCCCAACAGAAATAGCTGTTCAGAAAAGTAAGATGTGTGTTAAGTCTAAATATACGATTAATTATATAATCCCAGTTGTGAGGTATGTACGTTGAGCACGGAAATTATACGACAATTGAATGCCGTGGAAACCGATTATCTCCGTAGAAGTGCCGGAATCTCAAGAAGGGAGAAAATAACCAGCGAAGAGATCAGAAGAAGGATGCATGCAGAAGACACAATTATTAACAGAGTAGAACGAAGAGGCCTAAAGTTGTTCGGTCACTTACTCCGAATGGATGTACAGAGATGGCCGAGGAAAATATTTCAGTGGAAGTCCTCAGGCAGAGGAAAAGGGGGGCATACCTAGACTGTCCTGGTATGAAAACATGAGAAAGGTCATGGAAAGTCATAACTTGGGAGAAGAAGACGCGCAGGACAGAAATAGATGGCGGTTAGGTGTGGGTAGGGTATGCGGCAATAGCCGATGAAAATTCCTTTGAGAGAGAGACTTAGATAATCCACAGATGGAGTGGGTGTCCCGACAGTGATCTGTCGTCGAGCTAACATTAGCCTCCCTTCTCTCCTTTTTGCAGGAACATCCCATCGCTGCATCGTCTTTGCTATAGACAGGGAAGTGTAACTTGTTAATGTATATTCATTCGCAAGGTAAGAACTTTAAATGACAGTTTATATTCTTTACACAGATCGAATGGTCACTCGGCACTTGGCAGAACATTTTATTAATACTTGAATTGAATAAACAAACACTTGGTAAGTTCTACAGATAATTTTTGTTTTCCTGAGAATTGTTTCACCAGTTATGGCAGCTTCAGAGGTTAAATTCTGTGTATAATTCTAATAAGAAATAATTCTGTGAATAATTTAAATCTGTTTTATTTCATTTATACTGGTTATATTATACACGTTTTTTTATATAGTTATATATTATAACTATATAATTATACTAGGAATTACATTTTTTTTACTCTCAACCAGACAGTAAAGCTTATTGCGTGGTAGGCCTATTTATAATCACCTTTGTCCTATACATATATTTAGATATAATTATTTCACTACGACTCGGAACACAAAACTTTTTATGGGTAAAAACGTAAAAGCTTTACCTTACAACATGAACCGGTTTTCACTTTTAAAAAGCTAAAAGTGAACCTCAGAGGTGAACCTCTGAAGAAGCTTTTTAAGAGTGAAAACCGGTCCATGTTGTAAAGTAAAGCTTTTACGTTTTTACCCATAAAAAGTTTTGTTTCCCGAGTCGTAGTGAAGAACCTCTGAAGAAGCTTTTCAAAAGTGAAAACCGGTTCATGTTGTAAGGTAAAGCTTTTACGTTTTTACCCATAAAAAGTTTTGTGTTCCGAGTCGTAGTGAAGAACCTCTGAAGAAGCTTCTTAAAAGTGAAAACCGGTTCATGTTGTAAGGTAAAGCTTTTACGTTTTTACCCATAAAAAGTTTTGTGTTCCGAGTCGTAGTGAAAAACCTCTGAAGAAGCTTTTTAAAAGCGAAAACCGGTTCAGGTTGTAAGGTAAAGCTTTTACGTTTTTACCCATAAAAAGTTTTGTGTTCCGAGTCGTAGTGAAATAATTATATTTAGTTAAGAAACGGACACGTCATGGACAACGAAATCCAAGAACGCATTTAGACTTACATTAGTTTAAGTGACAAGTAGTTGACTTGTAATTTTTTACACATAAAAGTGTATTGCATACGAGTCATAATTAGCCAGTAACGGCACTTTTTGTTACCAAACTTTGTCAAACCGCATACCTGAGACTTTCCAATAGTCCCTTTGTCATACACTACCTCCAACCCTCCCCAGCATTACATACATTTCAAATCTAACCTCTGAAGCTGCTGTAACTGGTGAAACAATTGTCAGGAAAATAAAAATTATATGTAGAACTATATCAAGTGTTTATTTATTCAAATGAAGTTTATATTCTTATAAATAAAGAATATAGGTGTACTTTGAATGTAAGATAGGTTTTAAGATGAAAATCGGGTGAGGGCATGAGAATAAATTAACGCTAAAATTATTAATATGTTAATTAAGTTAAGTTAGTTAATAAGTAAACATGACAATCACCTTTTCATATTTTGAAATTTTAAAAAGAGTAAAAAGTTTGTATTATAAGTTGTTATAATTTTTGAGCGAAGTTTTAAGACTTAATAATATGTGATCGTTTCAAGCGCTGAGCACTTACGGTTTCTGTAAGACCAAAGTAAAAAGGTTTGATTCGGCAGATAAAATCATTAAAAATTTAGAGAAAAATTGATTTCCATGTTATTTATTACACTTTAGGAAGAAAAGGTTTAGTAACAGGAAAATTATTTAACATTTGGTAAATTAAAAAAGTTAAAATGCTTTATTGTTAAAGATTATTTAATATATCAATTAGCACACACATTAAAATGTTTATTTTATTTATTTAATTTTTTTACTCCCATTGTTTGGACGCTGAAAGAGCCGGATTTTAAAACTAGTCAAATGCACTGATTACCTACAGGATTGTATTTAAACTCAGACACATTATTGTAGAGACGGTTAAATGAGTTTCCACTTTTATATGACGTTCCCGCTATACAATTTCAAGTGGTTTGGCAAACAGATACGTCTGTCTCGCTCAATCCTTGATTTATCGGCAGCAGATTGTTTGTTTCCGCTTTCAATTCCAATGAATATTTCATTTTGGAGTCATTTTTCCGCCCTCGAAACGGTGAAAATTGCTTTCTCCCCCTTTTATTTTGTCACGCGGCCGGCGATATTTAGTCTAGTGGAATTAAACTGCCCACCGGAGGGTAAATAGTTGTGAGTTTTGTTTAACAGTCTTATCAGAAATCTCAATCGTATTCAACAGTTTGTCGAAATTTACGTATATACGTAGTACGGGCTGTTATAACAAATAATAAAAATTATAAGACAATTAATTTACTGAACACATTTATAAAAATTTAATATCATTTGATAATACTTTGCACTCTATAAGGCATTCTAATCGCTTATAAAAATAATTCGCAACTGACTGCCGACTCTGTCGTCGCTTTCTTTATAGCTTCATCCAACGAAAGCAAGAAGATACTTTAAAATTTTCCATAGATCTATGGGCACCCCGAAGGGAAGGGCGTTTACGCTTGTCCACTTCATCGGGTTACAGAATGATCTGTCCAATTACAGTCATTTAATTATTTAAGTTAAGAATGTGCCTATTGGGCCGTGGTGTACTATAATTATCATTCTGACGGATGTTGTTATCAGACGTTTCGGCTTCACCTCTGGAAGCCATTTCATTGAAACACGGTGTTAATACAACTGACAGGGTGTACATCAGTAACCACAGTAACCGCAGTACCGTGGAAAAGGCTGCGCTTTTTATTCGCATTAAACATTTATTGTAAACATCTATGTTTACAATATTGAAAATATCTATGAATACTTCAAACAGCTTTTTTTTTTATTAAACTCTGTTTTAATTATAATCAACAAGAAACTTTAAAGTGTTTTGAACAAAAGCCATCCCCTACTCAGTCCCATACGATATTTATAAGGAACGCATATTGATACAGCAGAATATGAGTCATTTTGTTGGTATATAAATTTCTGTATTCTCACATAGACGATTATCCTCTTATTTATAATTAACACTCTTTCATGAGATTAGTTTTTAAGACAGTTCATGAAATTTTTTGTTTGCCAATTTCTTTCTTGAGAAACAGGGTAGTTAGTGTAGATTTGACACATAGTTAATTCAAGCTATAGATGTTATTTCGAAACTCTATTCCTTGTGATATTAAAAAATAATAACTAGACCTGTCCCTTAATATATGTAAGGAACAAATATGTAATATATGTCTATATACCCTAAGTAACTCGAAGCTTTCTTGCAGTAATTGTATAATAGTATGTATATTATTAAATATAATTTCTTCTGCAAGTAGTTGTATTATATGTGTTATATTATATTGAAACGAAAAAAATATAATACAACTACTTGCAGATGAAATTATATGTAATAATATACATAATTTTTCGCTGAAGGGTTTGTGAGGATCGATCAAATATATAAAAAAAAAATTTAAGTTATTTGTGTCGACGTTTCGACAATGTTTATTGTCATCATCAGGAACATTTGAAGAAAACATTTGAAGATGTAAACAAACTATCTCAACTCCTTCACATATACAATGATACATACATACACACGCACACGCGTGTGCGCACCGACACGCACACCCACTCACATACACAAACACGTTCACTCAAATAATTGTTCTGTTGTGTTTGACATTTCTTTTGTATTCATACACAGGTCCTGATGATGACAATAAACATTGTCGAAATGTCGACACAAATAAGTTAAAATTTGTGTTATATTTTTGACCGATCTTCACAAACCCTTCACTGAAAAATTAATTGATTGACGGTCACTATGAATTTAAGGATTTAATATACATAATATTATCCCTTAATATGTAAAACATAATAGATTCTAGTTACTGATTTTTAGAATACGTTTTTGGTACGATATCTCAGATTATTACCTGTGCTAGTCAGATCTCAGATTAACTGATATACAAGTGTGGCATTCTCACTTAATGTTCGCCTGTTTTCAGGGATTCTGTACTATGTTAATAATCAATTCTGTAATCAGAATTACCCAAGTCGTTTTAATATTTCCCATATTAAAAATTGGCCTGAAAACAAATCACGATTGAGTGTTTATCGCTTACCTATTTAACTAACCTAAGTCGTCTTGCTCTTATATCTTTTCTTTTAATAACATCGAATTATAACTCATAACTCATTTCTCGTCCTGTTAGAAGTTATTCTGATTACTGTAACTAAACAATGGCTAATGCTGTCTTAACCGTTATCAGGTGTTTGTTTACCAGTAGGAGAAGCTGTATGTTTTTATTACGTTAAAGTTTAAAATTTAATATTTCTGTAATTTGTAACAGTTTTAAGCCTTTCTAGCAACAAGAGTTTAGTGTCGTTTACATCACAATCATCACCACCACCATCATTATCATCCTACAATCCTGATTGTGTCCTGGCCTACCAAAGGAGGCCTTGCGAACAGAGTCTGTTCATTGCAGCCCGCCAACATCCATTTATGGATTCCAGCTATTGTCGCACTTCCCAAAACACCATTTTGCCCTATTAAGTATGATATTTCTACTTTTATTTTGCCGTGTGGAATATTCAAGAATACAGACGTTATACAAGGCTCCAGGGGGTCCATCCTTACGATATAACCAGCTCATTAAACAGTTAATATAAATTTTTGCTATGATCTTTAAATAATTTTGTAACTAAATGTGTTAAAAACGTGCTTAACATACGTAGTTAGTTTCGAAACATCTTGTTTTGACGATGTCTTGGCTTTATTTTAGGTAGTTTATTCTGCTACCTAACTTTTTTAACCACCCGAAGATGACAGCGGGTTGTTAGTGGTCGAAACGTTGCGTTATTAATTAATAAATATGGCGGGTGTTAATAACCATGTAGTTAATTATTGTCTTCTTGATTTAAGACGTTGATAATATTTTTACGTAATGTGAAAAAGTGTTACGTAATACGGAACGTTCTAAAAGTTTCTCGAATATTCCAGCTGTAATGTGTGTGTGCGTAAACCCTTCTAGTGAAGAAAAGGGGGTAGCGCCGTGACGTCAGGACATCGAGCAAAGTACGAACGTAATCCCGTTACGTGACAATATACTTATTTTTATTTAATTCGGTAATACGCTAATCGTTGCGTTCGGCGTGAGCCGAATAACTGCAACAATACAAGGCTTAAGGCTTCAGGGGTTCCGTCTTTACGATATAATCAGCTCGTCTAAACAGTTAATATCAATTTATGTTATGATCTTTAAATAATTTTGTAACTAAATGTGTTAAAAACTTGTTTAACATACGTACTTAGTTTTGAAACATCTTGTTTTGACGATGTCTTGGCTTTTTTTATAGGTAATTTATTCTGCTACCTAATTTTATTAACCACCCGAAGATGACCGCTGGTTGTTAGTGGTCGAAACTTTGCGTTATTAATCAATAAAGATGGTGGGTGTTAATAACCATGTAATTAATCATTGTCTTCTTGATTTAAGGGGAGTCGGATGACCCAATGGGTCAAAAAAATCTTTTCTCGGTTTTTCATCTTTTCTTATTCTACACATCTTTAGCTTTAACTTGATACCAAGATTATGTAATTCGGTGCAGTATACCACACTTTATGGAGATTTTTATGAAAGCGTGCACTTGAAATATTACGGCTACAAAACTCCCACAGCAAAACACTATAAATCTGTGCTATAAATATCACCTTGGAGATGGAGACAGTACTTCCTACCAAACCTACCATATGAGCCAGATTTTTTTAATTGAAAATTTAGAGTGTGTTGGCCATGTACAAAGACGTATGGGCAGCCGTCTTAGGAAACTGAAAACCAAAATGGGCAGAACAACCCTACCCTACGATAAAACAAATGGAGGACCTCTGTTATGAAAACAACTTTAGAGTTAGGAGTTTATGAAGCTGTTGCCGCTTTTAATAAAGGAAATATATTAAAAATGTGAAATATTAAAAAAAACTAGGAATTTTCCCTGGCATAAACTGTATAAAGACAATGAAAGAATTGGATGACGCGAGAATCAAGAAAGCCGAAAAGGCGATTCAAGAAATAGAGAAAAAGTGTTGTCAGAAGATCACATTAGCCAAAAGGAAATTAGAAGAAGATGCATTTGAAGAGCAGGAGGACCCAGACAACCCCTCATATGGAGCAGGGATTCATTAAAGTAACTTAGTTGTTAAGAACAATAGCATGTAGTGTCAGGTGTGTTTTAAATGCGTTTCCTGAAAAATGTAATTTTTTCAGTTAAAGGTACACTTTTCTCAGGAACCGTAAGACATAATTGCATAATTCTTTTTTGTCTCATGCGTAGCTTTAGATTTTAAACAGAGGGGTTTGTAAATTTCTCATTACTTTAATAAATATGTAAAAGTTACTTAATTTTTTACTTTCTGTAATATAATTTTTTTTCTAAAATTATTATAAAAACCCTCTGTTTAAAATGTAGAAAATAGTATGATCTTTAAATTAAAAAAGCAATTACATCTCTATCTTTTACACTTTTTGAGAAAAATGTACCTAAATTTGCTCAAATTAACATTGAGAAGACAGGGTCATCCGACTCCCCTTAAGACGTTGATAACATGTTGACTGCGGAATTAGCGGTGAATGAGTATTGTTCCGCATTGCTTATTGTGTAGTCACTGATTTTGTTTTGGGCTCCTGACCTTATGAATTTGTTGATTACGAACTGTGGATAAGAAAAATCAACAACAAAATCACAAATCTAGTATACGCTCGAATCCACATACTTCCGTGTGTATACACAATTATACGCTCACACGCGCATGTACTTAATATTACACGATGGTTTGTGTCTACATACACAGTAAAACATAAAGTTGGTCCCACGACGCCAAAACACACACACAGAAAAGCGGCACAAATTGTGCAACTATCCTGATATCCTGTGTAACTATTATATCATTGTTATCTTGCTGGATATCCGTTTTCCATTTTATCCGTGTAACACGATAAATATCTGATCATTAAACTATGCACAGTATAGAGAGATTACAATTACCTGATAAAAGAGCTATCTGATAACATTACCTGATAACATTTGAATACAGAGCTACTCTAACTACTGGATATAATGTATTCTATTGTGAACAAAAAATTAATGAAATATGCAGTATACGTTAAACTAATTAACTGGGCTTATTAAAGTAAATGTATACTAACGTTTGGTGGACAAGACCGTACAACTGAACTGCTCAGGCTAAGATTGTTTCAGTCCGTAAATATTTAAACATTTTTTACAGAAAGATGTCAACATAGTAAGTGTTGGTAAACATGGAAAACGCTGCCGAGTAATTCACACGCTTCGCAAATGACGGACAGATAGAGTGAGAGCGAGGAGTGTAAACTCCTGAAGTGGAATAAAGCTGGAGAAGTAGAAGAAGAAGAAGAGGATGAAGATAATATATTTGTGTATCCTTGTTTGTTAGAATGAGCTATGCGTCTTTTTAGCGCAAGCAGTGCGCTGGTCGAAAAGAAACTTTAGATACGTTTCAACTTTAACAGCAGTTTTAAACTTTAAAAGCATCTTGTGTAATGTAGTTAACATAAAACGGCGATTTCAGAAAAACAAAACAACTAAAACAAGAACTCGGAGAACTTAGTTACTTTTACAGACAGATTTACTGCTTCTTCAGTAATATTTGTTGCACTACATAAATTATTGTGACGATTTCCTTAATTAAAAATAAAATAATTAATAAATAGGTATTGTAAAAGCTGAGAAATTTAAAATTTTTAATAAATCGCACATTTAAACTAATTTTATCGCTATCATAAATCATAATAATATTTAATAAAGAGTTTTAATAATAAATAAAAGGAATGCGAGTGTACAGATAGGGAAACCCTTGTTGATTAACCATGCATAGACATGCGCTAACCGGAATTAACTTGAATACCGACCCCTAAACAAACTAATAATCCCTGAAAATTAATATTAAATAAATAAATAAACAAGGCCACAGTAGTGTACTGTAATGAAGTCTGTAATTAAGAATATTTTTGGATAATTAAAAGGTCAAACTTTAACCCCTTAAATAGAGGATAAATGTGGAACTATTTTGTTGCGACGCGTAAACTCCGCGCGATTAACTGACCCTTCCTATATAGTCGAGAGTCGAGATGAAGCGCTCGCGTAGAAAACACGCGTTTGAACCATGTCTCAGAAAAAGACAGAATTTTTGTATTTAGAAGAGAGTTACAACAATGTGTAGCAAAAGTATTACCAAATTAATGTGGTAGTAGTCTAAATGTTAAAAACCGAAATGTATAAACAACTGTGTAAGGGATGACATCTCATTTGTTTAATTTTGTAAGATGTCTATGTTGTTTTAAATAATATGGTACGAGCTACCAAAAGTGAGAACTTTTATATACAATAGTGTGACGTGCGATTCTGCAACCAACAAGAACATTTACGGCACTTATACTACTAACGATGTTTAACTACGAGACTTCCAAGAACCTTCACGCTACTTCATTATGAACTAACCACTTCAGGGACTTCAACAGGAAAGTTAACTCCACTTAAGATCTACCGCTAACGAACACCATAAGGATCAAGCACCCTGACTACGAGTAAACTGACGGATATGGCAGGTGACACGGAGACTTGTTCTCCGTGATTAATTAAAATTGTAACCAATGAATTATTAGTTAGAAAGACAGTTGAAATGAAAGAATAGAAAGATTTTAACGATAACCACTTTATAAGATGTAGTATGTTTTAGAATTCAAAATATTTGTAGTACCGAATAATGCTGATGTATATGTATAGCTTCACTGATACAAATTTTTAGATTAAGTCCATTCTTCAAATGGCCCCCAAAGAGTATTATAGAATATAAATAAGCAAGCTTAACTCATAAACAAGTTTAAGGTCCCGGATCCGTGGATAATGCTAGCACTGATAAATCCATGTGTTTTGCCCCAGTTCTTTACAAAAATCTGTTATAAATTGTAATCTTTTATTCAGAAAACCTTATATGGAAACATTTGTGTAGAGCTGTTGTAGCAATGATTTAATAAAGAGATGTCGTTACTTTACACTAAAACAGTGAGTGAATGAATCATCAGACCCCCATGTAAAAGTTCCTTTAGTTATAACTACTGCTGGTTTATCTAGTAATTAAAAGTTGATTACGAGTATGGCAGCCCGTGCAATTGATCAGAGGTAAGTATGCACAGGTTCCCGACGTTATAACGTAGGTGACACGTTATATTATGTTACACGTTTGTAAGGCGTTTCACTTAAATTGATTTTGTCAAGCTGTATCTAAATGAAGGAAGGCACTCTCAAATCGCGCTTAGTACTTTCATTTTTGTAACGTTCTTAGTGTATACAAAACACCATACACACCTTTATCCCGGTGATAAGATCAAGCACGTATTATCCAATTATCACATTGACAGAAATTGCCGATTATCTTAAGTAGAGTTAACGAGCAAAACCTTATAGCAAAATATAGAAAACTGTAGGAAATGTAGAAATACAGGGCTTATATAAGCCCAGTATTAGCGATGCTGTGGTGAAGATACATTGTAAGTATAAATGTTTAACTCGTCTTACTTGTCTGTCGAATCGATTGAAATATTCAACGTTACTTTCCAGTTGTCATCAGAAGCTAATATCGTAAGAAACTGCCATATATAAAGGTATATGTGTGCCCATGATTAGGGTCATGAGATAAATCGTAAAATTATACTGCTTTTTTTTTGACAGGCCGTGCATTGCTTCCGGGTAGTCGTGTGCAAGAATAAATTTATCTTGGTTTCAGACGCAGAGAAGGGTTACGAATTAACTAATCAGTGTACGGGAAATAGGGGAAATTTTTAGTCGAATTTTAATTTCTTGTCAGACAGACAACTCTCTGTGAACTCGAAAACGTGCGGACGTATCGGTCTAGCTTAGACGCTAGGTCTACTAAGGCGTTACGAACAGAAGTTAGAAAGTTCGCTAGTTGCTGATGTCGTAAATTTTAAACAGTGCTAATCCGGGAAAGTAGACGATGTCTGTATAGGGATTAAAGACACTTCAAGGCGACTGGGTGTATTGTGTGTAGGCACAATATTCAAAATTGCAGTAAAAATAAAATAGCGGTGAAAAATTAATTAACTGCAATTTATAGAATCGTTTTACCCGAGAACGACCCTGAACGCCGGACACCAGGAAGGACTCACATCAGTATCCAGATTTAGTCAACGCATCTGCATCTTGAGTGAACGACCCACATCTGTATTCCAGACTGGATCATTAAGATCTCGACCTACGTTCGTTGTAATGGGGAGTAATTTTTATTTTTTTGTTATAAGCTTTAATAAACATATGAACTAAACAAGACAAAAGAACTTATGCATAAAAGATTTGATGTATTAGATTATAAGAGATAAAAATTATTTTAATAAATTGTAGTCAGGTCAACAGAGACAGAGTAATTAGTTTTTTTTTCATAATCTGTATTAAAATCAGAATAGTGCAATTTTGTAGTTATGTCATTAATAAATCCAACAGCATTCCAATACACGATTACCGACTACTTATTCTACGCGACACCTGCACACACACACACACACCGGTATATATATTGTTTATATTATATAATATATATATATTATATTAGGCGCACGGGTAAGAAACCGAGGCGGAACCGGTCCTCCTCAACCTTTTCCTCGGCGTCAGCCATGGAAGTTGTCCCCGCCGATGGCGAATCCGGCCCGGGGCCGACTGTCTTGCGTTGACCAAGGACCGCCGAACTCTGGTCGCATCCCGCCCGTGTTCGTTCACGGCGTGAACAACGTCACCGGTTTTTACCGGCGACTAAGAGTAGCGCCCAGACTTCCCCGTCCAACGTGGACTTGAAGCTCCTTGGGGGCGACACAGTCAAGATCGTTGTCCGAGGAATGCACGTGGTGTACCGCAGCGTCTGGCTTTCGTAGAATCCGCCCAAATGCAGTTCCACACCTTCACCCCGAAGCATGTCAAGCCTTTATCCTTCGTGCTCAGAGGCTTGGATGTTGACTCACTTCTCGGGAAAGTCTCGATGAGTTGCGCGAGCTGGGCTATCCAGTTTGCTCGATTTTTCGAGTTTACGCCCCAGCCGGACCCAGGCGTCCTCTTCCATTGGTCCGTAACCTTGCGGAGAAGAGCGAGGCAGGCGAAAGCCTACTCTCCTTAACGCGGCTCTTTGGATACCGCGTTAAAGTGGAACGTAGCCGCGCTCCCGGGGCACTGCCTCAATGCTATATGTGCCAACGCTTCGGGCACCACACAGACACATGGTCCAACGCTCCTGCGTGCGTGAGGTGCTCTTTGCCGCACTTCTCTAAGTATTGTGACATACCGGCATTCAAACGGTGCATAAACTGTGGCAAATGTAACCCCGCCAAATACCGGTTCTGCCCGGTGTACAAGCGGGAGCTCGAGCGGCGAAAGCCAAAGGGTCCCCTGCCACCACCGAGGCAACCGGTAGCTGGTTCCAGACCTGCAACTGAGCAGCCAGGCCCTTCGCCTCATGCTACTGCTACGTGACTGTCGCCACTGTTTCAAAAAGTAAGAAACTGAAGAGCAAATGCCCGAAGCAACCACCTGTGACACAGGCAACTCCAACTCAAGCCCCGACCCAGGCCCCTGCCCTACCTAAGGCGAAAAAGCGCCGAAACTCCGCGGCTTCAATCAGTGAGACGGAACAAGCATCAGAAAACATCTCGGTTATAGAGCCTGAGGCAACTCAACCCCCCACAACACCGGAAGACCCTGACCCTGCTGTAGATGCAGCCTCGCCACCCCTGCCTCCCCCGCGGTTTCCTCAAGCCGCAGGCATAAGGAAACGGCAACGTAAGTCCCGTGGCGCTCGATCCCGGGCTCCTGCTAATCCTGGCACTCAGTCCAGACAGCCTGCGCAGCGCGATAAGAAGACCGACGTATCTGTCCCACTTCCTAGCGCCTCCGCAAAAGGCGCTACACCTGGTCCTGTTGTACCCTTGGCTTCCACCAATCCCCCGATTGTAAAGCCTCGGCGCTTTTATGCGCAAACATTCTCCGGGCATTCTGCCTCAAAAACCGCATCTGTCGATTTTCAGGTCGTCCACGACTTCCCTGCGCAATTTGACCTCCGCAAGGTTGCCCAGACCTTCAAGTCTATTCGCTACCGCTTGGAGACTGCCGACACAACCGAGAGATTCATGCTCTTGGTGGAAGCCCCCACTTGTGTAGGACTTCTATGAGTCGGGTCCTCAAACGAGACCTCTCAATTCTATCCTGGAACGCCAACGGTGTGGCTAACAAAATCCAGGAACTCCAAGAATTACTGGCCTGACTCAACCCCGATGTAGCACTCCTCAATAAGACCCACTTGACCCATGCGAACTGGTTCCGATTGGCCAACCATGTGTTCTAAAGAAACGACAGGCCGGACACTGCTGGTGGCGGTACTGCCGTCGCGGTGAGGCTCACTCTTGATCATCACCGCGTCCTCTTGCCGCAAATGACTTACCTAGAGGTCACTGCCGTGGAGATGTTAAACACTCTAGGCGGGGTCCTCGCGGTGTCGGGTACAAACCGCCGACGAAAGAGCTCCTTCACCCCGATTTAGCGGTCGCGTTTGATGCACACAGGATTGTAAGCATCGCGATTCGAACAGTCGCTTGACTGCCCCAAACGGGAAGCGCTTATGCAGGTTTGCTAATTCTCGCAGAACGACGGTGATTGGGCCTGCCCCACCTACGTTCTACCCCTCACAACTCCGCGCGGCTCCCGATGTCTTGGACGTAGCGGTGATTCAAGTAATTGACTGCCCGGTCCATGTGTCCGCGCTAACGGAACTATCGTCCTATCATCTCCCCATCTTGATCCATGTCGCTACCCAGGACGTCGTTCGCAGAGATGTCAGGAGTGTGGTAGAGTGGAATCGCTATGGCCCGGCGCTTAGTCGTCGATTGCCAGAGGCGGGACCACTCGAAACCGTCCGCCACGTCGACGAGGCTGTCGTATCTGCGATCGACGCGTCGTCTAGGATAAAGCCTGGCGTCACGCCCCACTGGCACCGGATCCCTGAGGAGGCGAGTGCTCTCGCTTGCGAGAGAAATCGCCTCCGGAGACGCTGGCAGCGGATCCGTGATCCGGCCTACAAGGCAGCGCAACCGGGCGACCGGCATTTTACGTCATGAAATGCAGGCCTACCGGAGACGCTGTTGGGAACTCGAAGTGTCCCAAGCAGGGGACGGATCGGACGAAAGTAGCCCTTACCGGATACCTTCGGGTTTGGTAGGGAAGAGGCGGCGACCTCACATCCCAGCCATTGGTGGACCGTTCGGTCAAGTCCTGGGACGCCCGGAGACGAAGACCGAGTACTTGGGTGCGTGTTTAGAGCACCAGTTCGCTCCGAACCCGCCCATGGACTGGGACATCGATGAAGAAGTCGGGAACAAAGTCGAAGACTTTCTGTCCCTTCCGATCACTGTGGAGCCCGAACCCATTACTAGGGAAGAGGTCTCAGATCGGCTCGTTGAACTCGTACCAAGAAAAGCTCTTGGCCCGGACGACGTCTCGAACGCCGCTCTAATTCGACTCCCGGAGCAAGGAATACTTTTGTTGGTTGCGCTGTTCAACGCGTGTCTAAGACTGGCCTATTTTTCCAAGAAACAGCGAAAGGCGAGGGTCATAGTGATCTAGAAGCAGGGAAAGGATGCTTCCCGTCCTGACAACCTCCTCAGCCACGTCAAAGGTCCTCGAACGTCTTGAAGAGTCCTAGACCATCCTAAGAAACGCCGATGTACTGGTCCCCGAACAGTTCGGTTTCCGTGTGGGGTACTCCATCACTCATCAGCTGATGAGACTGGTGGAATACATCACGGGCGCCGACTGTCGGAAAGAGCAGACTGTCGCCTGTTTCCTAGATGTGCAGAAGGCCTTTGATAGTGTCTGGCATGGCGGACTCTTGTTCAAGCTCCGGGAAATCCATCTCTCAGATTGCTACCTTCACTTGATTGCCAGCTTTCTCACGGAGAGGAGTTTCTGCGTGACAATAGATGACCATGTCTCTTCCTAGAGACGCATTACAGCCGGGGTACCTCAAGGTAGCGTCCTAGGGCCTCTCCTGTTCTCCGTGTACGTCAACGACGCACCCAGAGAGCCTGGAGTCCAGATGGCACTGTCTGCCGACGACACGGCGGTATATACTGCCGATCGGAACGCTGACAGGGCCATCCAACGACTCCAGCGCGCACTCGATGCGTATACGACGTGGACGGAAAGGTGGAAAGTTCCCGTCAACGAAACCAAGTGCTCCGCGGTGCTATTCCCAAGCGCCGGAAAGAACCGCGAGGACGAGTGAGACTCGGTAGAACGTACCTGCCTTGGTTGAGAGAAGTTAAGTACCTCGGTGTCCACCTAGACCGTCGGCTAACCTGGCGTACTCACGCATAGACGATGCGAAATAGAGCGTCCGCTCGTCTGGCGCAACTGTTTCCAATAGTTGCCAACAAGGCTATGACCCGCAAGCTCGGTAAGTTGATTGTCAACACGTACCTGTTGCCTGTTACTTATGCCATTCCCATCTGAGGTTACCTTGCAGCCGTTCATAAAAGAAAGTTGCAAAGCGTTCTCGATATGGTTAGCGGCCAAAGCCCCTTATCGGTTCCCTTCTCGACTTTTGAGAAGTGGACTCGGTGTCCACTCTTTGGATGACACCGTAAGGAGACTTGCACGTAAATTTTACGTCCCAGCTGCGAGGACCCAGGCAAACCCACACTCATAGCTTGCCTTGGCAAGTACCGACCGCGTCCAGGTGATTCTTGGAAACGGCCTCGGCAAATACTGTACTAGAACGACCTAGTATGAGCATGCCGTTGTAGCGGCCACTAATTAATTAATTAAATTCTGTATGGACAGGACCACTAGGCAGGAGCTCCTTCCGAAGGCTTGGAACTAGGAAAACATTGGGACGTCTCACGGCGCGCATCCCAACAGCTCTGGCAGTCCCCGCCGATTCATATCCGCTCCTTAGACGACACTTTCAGGCGGCTGGCACGCAAATTTTATGCATGTGCGGCGAGGTTCCCAGACAATCCTCTTGTGGCTGGGCTGGGCAGGTATCGTATACGTCCAGGTGATTCGTGGAAACGCCCTCGGTGTATACTACGCTAGTGTAGGCTAGCACAACAACCGATAAACGGTCTGCTACAGAGCACACGCCCTACAAGGCCGGGCCACGAGCCCGAGGCAGGAGCTAAAGGTAGCTCGGAACGCAGTTTCCTAAGCGGTTCGTCTCTACGACGCACAACCGCACAGCCCAGAGCAGCAGCGCCGATTCATAGCAATTGGAGCATGCTTCTGAATCAAGACGGATTCCATATGAAGACGAGGGAAGTACGGACTCACCGCCGACACGAGCTTCGTCTCATCGAAGAGGATCCGATGGTCTTCATTGGCGAACTGCCGTGCTCGGCTACGGCAGACTTCTCCGGCTGTCCCATTCTACAGTAACGGCTATGTTCACCCACGCGTGTGCGAACGCTGCGCTTCGTGGTTCCAATGTACACCTGGCCACACGAGCAGGGAACGCCGTACACTCCACACGACTACAGCGGGTCTCGGACGTACTTCTCCGGCCTCAAGAACTGGTGGATCTTCCTTGTCGGCTTGAATATTGGTCTCACACCGTGCCGACTGAGGAGCCTACCAATGCGGTCCGTCACCCCATGGACGTAGGGCAACTCCGCGAAACCGAAGGTCTTCCATGACACCACCTCCGGCCTGGCTGTTCTTCTCGGCCGGACCGCTCATCTCACCTCCCCGACGGAATAGCCATTGGCCAACAGCCGTAGTTCAAGGTGGCGCAGCTCCTCATCGAGGTACCGGGGCTCGCATGTTCTCCTAGCCCGGTCAACCAGGGTCTTCAACACCGCCCTTTTCTGGCTTGGATGGTGGTTCGACTGTTTATGGAGATAGCGGTTGGTGTGCGTGGGTTTTCTATAAACTTTATGTCCGAGGCTGTCATCGGTCCTTCTAAGGACCAAAATGTCCAGAAAAGCCAGCTGATTGTCAGCCTCTCTCTACAGGGTGAACTGTATCGCTTGAGTCTGCTCGCTAAGACTACGATAAAGTAACAGCCGTTCAGTAGCAGATTGAACTTGAACAGGTGCGCACCGAACATCGCGTACAGTTCTTATGCAAATTGACATTTTATTAATTAACGATTTTGTAAGAGTGACATAGTTTTATTTTACTATCTGAAGATGGAGCATAGTCTCCGAAACGCGTAATAGAAGAGTTTTATAAGAAGTCACACGGCGGATTATTGAAAGATAAATTAATTTATTAAATGAAATAAGATTTTTAAAAATGGACAATTAGCAATTTAGAATCTACACCTATTACAGAGTATAAAGTAAATCAGATGAAAGAGTTAGGTTTGTAAGGAAAACATTCGCTGATGTTTCTCCTTATAGAAGAGGAGTTTTTAAGGATTTGGCAAATCTGCGAAGGAGAAGTTCTACGGAGTCTTCTCTCGTCGGGACCGTTGTTGGACAGCTGCTCTATTAGCTAACTTTTGTAGTCTACTATATTTTGTATTTTGTCGCTCCTCTGGATTTTGTTCTTTATGAGATGTATTTTCAGATCGGTGTGAAGTGTCTGATTGCTGACGTACCATGGGGCGTCTACTACAACTCGCAATACTTTTGACTGAAATCTTTGGATGATTTTTAATCTCGTGGGTTTAGCTGGAGTTCGTAGACGTAGAACAATATAGGTTTGAACATGTTTTGTAAAGTAGCAGTTTGTTATGTAATGACCGGTTAGACTTTCGCCCAAGGAACTTGACGTCTAACTGTCTACGTTTTATTTGGATATGCTTCTGCTAGGCGAGTCGCTGATCAAGGTGAAGTCCAAGGTAAGACAAGGTACTTGGTTTCAGTCTTCATTGATACGGGTGTGTTACAAGTGGACAGATGTCATGCCGAGTAGTGAATGTGACCTGCGCAGATTTCGTTTCGTTGATTTTTGTTCACTATTTCTTGTACCAGTCGCTGGGTAAGTTTAGCGTATTTGTTGGCTGTCAGGAGTAACTTGCGGATTTTCATTAACTGACAACACTGCAATACCATCGGCAAAGGAGGCAATGGTCGTGGCGTTTGATTCAGGTAAGTCGACTGTATAGGTAAGGAAGAGTAGAGGTCCGAGGACGATACCTTGAGGAACACAATTCTACAGAACAGTAGGTGGATTTGACTGAGACTGTTCTGCTAGATACGTATGACATTAGCAGATGGTAGTAGTTGGTGGACAGTGTATTTTCAAATATAAGATTTTGTTGCACGCTTCCTCTGCGTTCGCTGGGGCCCAGAAGCGCAACACACAGAATATACCCAAAATAACATAGTATATCACAAAACCAACCAAAATACTTATTACTATTTATATCTCTCTACACCTAATAACATACTATCCAAATATACTTAAAGCTTAACATAATTCATAAAATGGGGGGTGGGTCTGAGTAAAAAATTTGAAACGCCAGTTAGTGAACAGAGTCGAACCCGACCCGTTTATTTTCAAATGATATGTGTCTCGAAACCTTGGGAAATTACTAAACAGTCAGCCAAAGTTAATCCAAGTTAATCAATCAGCACTGAGTTAACCCAACTCCCAAAAAGCTAAATGTCGAAAAGACTAAATACTGAATAAATTGTAAAATAAATACTAAAATTCAATAATTGTACAATTACAACTTGGATAACGAATTACTGGATATGAAACGATTGCACAGATCAATACTGGTTTACATTAAATGGTGTTTAACATACAAGCGGTGATCGGTTTATGAAAATTCTGACACTGTGTTGTTTCACAAAATATTCGCAAAAGGTTCTGGTTTATGTCACTTAAAGTGAGGAAACTAATTCAGCACTCTTTTCCTTATTAATTGCAGTATGACTTTCACTGGAAGCTGTTAACTGTTAAATATTACTTGACACTCCAGCGAGGTTCACTCACGGCCTGCCGTAGCTGGTCCCAACATGTGCACGTTTCTCAGCTCGTGCTCTGAACCACGCTGGAAGATCGTTGGTAGAAGGCTACGTCGAGTCTATGTACTCGTTCCCGTACGTCGGACCAAGTTTTTTAACTTGGTAAACGAGGCTTCTTACATAGTGCGTTGAAAGGACGGCTCTGTTCACAAAGGCGGTCTGCTGTTCGACTGACGAGATTTAACCGGACAAACGGCTCCGTTAGTAAAGGGAACGACGTGACGTCATGCGTCGGGCAAAGTACGATTCGACGATCGTTGCATTCGGTCGAAGCCGAATAATCGCAACAATTTAAACGTGTATTGTGTACACGTGTGCGAAGAATACAACTTTGTTGTATACAGTTATTAGTACACATAACTGTTACGTCTCCGAAATAAAAATGGAATTACAATATTCAATATTCTGCTACGACAGTTACGCTCTCGAGAAGTCAGGTGGAGTTTCGTAAAAGTTCTACACGTTTCTCGGCTTGCCGAGCAGGCGCAATGCCTCTGTCATGACTCAACTACCTTCCAGACTGTTCGAATACTCTTAGCTAAGCAAATTGTGCTAGAATGTCGCCAGCAGTATGGACAATTATTTTGGAACATCTGCGAGACGTATATAAGCAGCAGTTAGTTAGCAGTAAGACGTGCCGGCTTAGAAGTTAGTTACACCCATCGATGTATACTATATGGATCGCGTGCTGCCAGGCAAAGTGAACGACAGTAAACGGTCCGAAGCACGTATAGCTTCCCACACAATGGTTGGCAATAAAGGGTTTGGCGCTAAGTTAACATGTGTATTAAACGAGTCATTCAGTCAGTAATGCACTTGTTTTAACAGTTTACAATTATTACATTTGGGACAGTTCTACTGAAAATGTGTGCTTATGAATATGTTATTATTATAACAGTTTGTTTTTACTTATGCCTAACTGATAACAGATGACAATAACTTAAGCGTTTACACTCATTTTACTGATTTTGTATCAAGCGGAAAATGAATTAGAGCGTCATTAGACGTTTTAAAGATTGTAAAATATATGTATAATTTATTGATTATATCTGACAGTAAACTTAATACCAAAAAATGATTATATCATCTTGCAAAAACTTTGCCGGCACAGTGTTTAGAAAACATATTTCAAACAATGATTTTTCTGAGGACAGCCATGAAGTAAAACTTATCAAATTAATAGGGACATTATTTTATAAAATCTTGTGCTATGATATGGCTAAGAGAAGAACCGCTGCAGCTAGCTTCTCTAAGCTTGGTGTTTGCCAAAAGTTAAATAAATTTGTATTATTTAGTAATGTTTAATGTAAACAATTTTTATACAATTAATACGTAGCTAATTAAATAAAATAAAAAAATTTCATGTAAATTAGCTTTGCTAATTGAACACTGTAACGACCATGGCGAGAGTATAGGCCAGTTTCTTTTACGCAATAAACATTTTAAAGTTTACGGCTCACGTCTTTTATGCTTTGTTTCCCTTATTCTTATCTTTATTCGTCTGGCTTCAATAATAAATGTTCATAAATAAGAACGCAACAGAACTGTTTATGAACGCAACAGAACTTAGCGATAAACTTAAATAATGTGTCAGAATACTGAAATCTTACAGTGAAGCAAATGAGTTTATTTTGGAAAAGAACTTATTAAAAACCTCCCACTTTGGAGTCATTAATTGTTAAAATGACACAGTTGTACCATTTAACGCAAAATATAATCCGCTAAAGCAACAAAAGCTATAACAAAGCAGAAATGTCACACTTTGTACAGGTACAGTATATAGCATGCGCAGTGTTCTTGCCCACCACTGATGCAGCGGTCGGACCGAATTCAGTGAATGCAGCACGCGATCCATATAGATACATCGATGGTTACACCTGACGAAATTGTAGAGTGCGGATCGAGTGAGCGTTTGCTGACAAGTGAAAAATGATTATTGTGTTAAAATTAGTGCCTAACTCTTTAATTGTTGACATTATTATCGCGTGGGGACAAATTTAACTAGAATTATAAATTCTAGTTAGACATCGTCGTAACAATATAAATTAAGACAAGAGACCGCGGCAAGATTCAAAGTTATGAAATGCGGTTTCTTCGAAATTCTTTAATTTATACATTGCAAGATAGAATAAGAAATGAGGATTTCACAGTAGAACTCGAAGTAAAGGACATAAATGAAATTGTTTCAATTTACAGAAGACAATGGTGGGGTCATCTGCAATGGATGACAGAGGATCGATTGCCGAAAGCAGCACTGAAGGATAAAGCCAGTGGTAGAAGAGACGTGGGTTGTCCGAGGAGAAGATGGGTGCTGGAACAGGTTTATATAACCTAATGCTTGGAGAGAAGAAGGAGGATTAGGTACTGTACATGTCTACTTGTACCCTAGTTCGCTACCAACGCTTGAAACAAATATTCAAGGCGTATGCTATTCCATAATGCTACCTGTATTATGTCGGTAAAGATACCACAATAAGCTCAGTAAATCAACTAGAGAATACACCATTAAAAAGTCTCTATAAACCTTTTGGTTACAATGAAATTCTTTAAAAACTTAGTAAAACCTTTACATATTTACATCTTAAGTTAAAAATAGAAACAAAAAACTACGGTAGCTAATAGTCAAAGTTTTTGGAGAAGTATCAAAACCCCCTTAATACTTTTATGCAAATCGCAGTCTTTTAATTGCCTCAACAGTTTGCATTTAACACATTTTGAGCCAAACAAAAACTTTCTAAGGCCAATATCTAAATTGTAGATTACTGGAAATAATGTAACGCGCTGACAATTAATCAAACTTTATATTTAAAATTTTTGTCTGAAGTAAAGCGGTAGAATTCACTTTACAGAACCTTAATTAATCCAATTAACGGCAGTGTGGGTGTGTGTGACAGCTATTGTTGTAAAGAAAAACAAAAGCAACTACTGCTGTTATTAAAAAAAAGAACCCCTTACAATTTACTCGGTAAGCAGGTCAATTGGTGCTATGAATATTATCCAAAAATGTTTGAGCAGTGACTAAAATCATCATTTAACAATAGTGATAAACGTATAATTACAATACATTTTGTAATATTTGACATTTTAGATGAAAATTATTTGAAACTGCATAAATCTAAAGGAAAATAAAAGCATAGAAAAAAGCGTTACCGTCATTAACGTGTATTACAATAGTTTTATTTTAATTCGCATTGTATAAAAATTATTATTCCTGCTGTAAGTAGTTTGAAAAATATTAATGTGCCATCATTACAAATAAGAATGTGTTGCAGTCCTAAGTCATTACCAGGGGCGGATTAAGGTATCTTGGCGCCCTAGCCTAATTATATTTTAGCGCCCCCTCACCACCCATAGGCTACTCTAACGTTTATTTCCAAGGGGCTGAATGAAGCTTTAAACACCCTACAATATATTTCTTAGTTAGGAATATTTCAATTATCTTACGGCTTTTGGAAATAGTCTCAAGAATTGAAAACTGAGGCTATTTTTCAGAGATTGTTTTACAATTACACCTTCAACCATTTGTAGTTTGCATAGCTTTTATAAGGAAAAAGTCAACTAAAAGTTACAGAATTATAACAGTTTTATTAAGGGCATATTTAGCATTATTTACACAAAGAAGACAATCAGTTAAATATCTTGTGGATTTGTTCAGACTCATGAAAGTTCAAGCTAGATTCTTTTTTCTTGCTTTAGTTGGAGCAAACGTTTTAATCACCTCACTGAAATCAAGTCCTTCCAGAAAGTCACTTTCCATGAACAAAAGGGCTACACTGGTCAGTTTATCCTGGCTCCGGCGATAGAACCACTAGTTCTATAAGCGCCGGCCGCCGATAACTCATAACCGGAGAAAACGTCTATTATTTAGCCTATGTACAGTTTTACCATAATTTCTCGAAAACAGGCGCCTGTGTTGAAAATGAACTCAAATTTTTATCCTTGTAATTTATTACCAATTTTACACTTAGCTGTAAAATTTTATTATTTTTTAGCTAAACTTTTGCGCCTTCCCAAAGTGCTGCGCCATAGGCTACAGCCTAGTCAGCCTAATAGTTAATCCACCCCTGGTCATTACCCTCCATAAAAGAAACAAAAATCTGTCAGAACGTCAGTAATGTATCTTCAAGGTAGTTGTAATTGAATATTGTCGGTCAACATCTAGTCCTTGGTAGTTAGACTGAAGAGTTAATATTGGTTCGAAGGTCTCACGGATCGTCGTATGGTAGAGTGGAAACAAAATACAGACACCAATGAAGTCACTAATTACACGCTTCAATGAGGCAAGGTATTCTCATACAGTAGTTAAAGTTAAATTTGTCCACACGGTGTAATAATGTCAACCGTTAAGAGTTCCGCACTAGTTATAACACAGTAATCACTTTCCACAATCACTTAAACCACACTCTACAATCTCGGCAGGTGTAACTAACTTCATAGCCGGCCGCTGTTGCTTATACAGGGTGCCGCAGAGGTTGCAGAATAATTTTCCATCTTTTTGGTGGCGTGCCAGCAACAAATTTTCGTAGTTTCAAGTGCTCACGAACAGTCTGGAAGGTAGTTGAGTGCGGCCTTGACTGAGCGCTACACCTGCTCGGCTAGCCGAGAAACGGGTGCAAGGTCGCTCTCGACTCTTCGAGAGCGTTCCGTAATTGTCGTAGCAATATACAATACCAGAGTAAGGCCAGGTAAGAATTCTGAGAATAAGTACAGTGCTATCTAAGTGATTTCATGATCCCCACTGGCTGAATTAAAACAAAAGAACAACACTATGTGTCAACGCGTAGAAGCTACAGTGAATTAAAACGTTGCGGATATAAAACCAAGCCACGGAAATGACATTTCCGCTTCGCTGCAAACAGTATAGAACGTTTCGAGTGTAAACATGTTTGTTGATTAAACACTTTGTTGGCCAGTTTTACAGCGCGGTTTTGTTTGCTTCCCTGAGGAAAGGAGACGTTCGACTGACGGTCAACGAGAAGCCTGGCTGACTACTCTTCATAACGTATATAACCCAAACATGTGACACGCTTCTGCCCCTAGCTTCTTGACCATTTTTTTTTGTTTTCTCGCATACATTCACATAAACATGAACCAACTGCATCATCCCTTAAAAAGTACAAATATAAATTTACATTACGGAAATTGATAAAAACAAAATCCATCAAAGTATGACGTTTTAAAATTTGACGATAGTTACTTGCATAAAGAAAGCTTTAATCAATATGAACGTAATAAAACGCTTGCCGTTCTTATTCAATTAAAACAGTCAAGTAATTAAATAAATACGTACAATTGTAACAAATATTTTCAAATTAGATTTTATGCTGGTAATGAGTTTTAATTATTAAGCGTAAAATGTAAGAGATTTAATTTTCCGCGGATTGTGATATTGTAATTTGGTGTTTACCAGAAAAAAAAAGTAAATTCGAATGAGCCGAAAACTTTTGCAGTTCATCAGTCTACTTAACTCACTCTGCTATTAACAATTATCTTAGAAATAATGTTAATTATAAACACTGCTCAAATATGCAGACGAATATTAAGGTAAGAGAATAACATTATAAGAGTTAATTCTGAAGAATATATTGAAACAAATATCGATCATTTATTTTTCAAGATACTGGAAAAGAGAATTAGTTTAACTATTGTCTTAAGCTTACACGGTCGGTGTCAATATTCTTAAACTTATTAAATACCGGGGTAGTAGGTTGCTGTCAATTCTTGACATCGTCGGGAACGTTCAGTATCCCACCTTCGATGATATTCTTCAGGCCGCAAAAGCGACAGAGTGTTACATAAACAGTTAGGGCAGATCTTAGGCCGAACTATACCGACACCAAGGAATAGGTCGATTGGTTAGGTTTAGTTGTTTTTACCCGAAATAAGTTAATAATAATAATAATAATAATAATAATAATAATAATAATAATAATTCTCAAGGTTTAAACCAAGAATGGTTTGTTCCGGTCTCAAATAGGCAAATATACAGCTGGTCATTCCAGCGCTTCCTCGGACGTCTCACACCTCTCCGTTCCCTCGGCTTATAGATCCATAGTTGTTTGGGGATGCGGCAGTTATCCATTTGGCAAAGATGTTCCCACCAATTCAGCCGATACTGGGCGATCCTGTCGAGTATACTCATAATATTCAGTTCCTGCCGTATATCTGTGTTTCGTCTATGATCAATAATAATAATAATAATAATAATAATAATAATAATAATAATAATAATAATAATAATAATAATAATAATAACAATAACAATAATAATAATACAATTTAATAACTTTGAGAATAGAGAACTAGTTTGGTACAGATACATAGAGAGAATGTAGGAACAACGAATCCAAATAAGTTCAAGAGTAAATATGGGAAGAACCAGAAAAAGGGTAAAGGTGAAAGCAATGTAAACGAATAGCACAAGACCATGACAAACCGAGGTTTAAGACCAAAAAACTGGCAAGGGAATGAAGATTCTGACGGGAAGGCGCACGAATCTATAATTCAGAATTTTTATTAGCGTATTTGTTTCTTAAAGTGTAATACATTCTATGTCGTATTGATCTTAATGTCGAGACGGTAAGTCGGATAATACTGAAACTTGGTAATTCCTCATACAACGTTCTTCAAAATAAAGGAGTAAAAACATTGGTCGAATGTTTTAGAATTGGTTACTTTGAAGAGTAAGTCATCTCGTTATTAGAAGACAGGTAATAGAGTATTACCCTGATGAATGAGCAGTTTGTTTTAGCGAAATTGAAATGTGGCATATAAAAGTATGAAATAAACTATTTTTTTTGACTGTACCATTTAAAATTTTAAAAATTTTGTAATTCGTATTAATAATTTAAAAAATTATTATATAATTCTTCTTCTTTCTCCAAAGAACCAATAAAATTTAACTCTCTTGGATACCATTCGTAGTAAAGTAAATTTTGTATTATTTAATCTCACCTTTATTCCCATTATTAAAGTTTACAATGTACATTACATTCACAGCATTAGGAATTATCTGCTCACTACATACTGCGAGTAGTGACAAGTTAAGGTTTATTTAGAGCCCTGTTATGAATTTAATTCAACAAAAAACAACCTTTCATAGGAGCAATTAGCTCTTATCGCCAACAATTTTGTTACATATTTATTATGCAGTCATTAAAAACCTTATACAGACTATACTAAATTTTAACATATACTAACAAAAAATATCGCTATGGAGAACCATACATGACTTCCATGTTCTAAGATTTATATTTAAAATCATTTTCGAAATGAAATATTTCCATAGAAACTACTTCTTTCTACTTACTGCTTCAGCCTTAACCATAGTACCGTGGTCACTAAAGTATACCACCTCACGTTATAGCACTCGATTTTCGCTGATGATGGAAGTCGATGGCACTGCCAAAACGTCTGGTTTTGCAGAAAACATTGGTTACGGCCAAACAGCCCGGGAAGGAATTTTAACAACAAACTACTTCTTTGTTGCCGATAACGTAGTACATACCGGTATATAAAAATTATCCCCTCCCCCTTCAACTATAATTTTCATTTATAGAAAATTACCTCCACCCCGTTCAACTAGCCTCTTCATTTATAGATATTTCATCTATGTTTCTACAGTGGATTATTAAGATCTTCTTATCAGGATACTTTATTTACCAAAATTCAGTACTTTACTCTTGTTACAACAAAAATGTTTCTGGTAAACTACCCTTTCCCCGTAACCGATCTTCGCCAAAATCAATAGGCCTTGAGTCCTCTATAATTCAGGAACATATGTAAAAAATTATTTGATTCTGTTTGAATTTACGGCAGTTATAGTTCGTCATGAAAAATTTTCTCTTTGTTACAACATAAAATGTTGCAGGTCAACTACCCCTTTCCCTTAACCGATCTTCAACAAAATCAACAGACCTTGAGTTATCTACAATTGAGGAAGGTATGCATAAAATTATTTGATTCTGTTTAAATGTGCGTTAGTTATCGTTCGTCATAGAAACAATTACTCTTGTTAAAACATAAAATGTGGCTGGTAAACTACCCCTTTCCCTTAACCGATCTTCACCAAAATCAACAAGCCTTCAGTCTTTTACAATTAAGGAACGTATGCAAAAAAATATTTGATTCTGTTTGAATGTGCGGCAGTTATCGTTCGTCATAGAAACAATTACGCTTGTTAAAACATTAACAGTGGCCGGTAAACTACCCCTTTCCCTTAACCGATCTTCACTAAAATCAACTGACCTTGAGTACGTAAAACGTCAAGAACATATGCAAAACATTATTTGATTTTGATTGAATTTACGGCAGTTATCGTTTGGCATAGAAAATACCCTTGTTAAATCATAAAACGTTGGAGGTAAACTACCCTTTCCCTTAACCGATCTTCACAAAAACAATAGGTCTTCAGAACTTTACAATTCAGGGCTGTAGGCGAAACATTATTTGATTCTGTTTGAATTTTCGGCTGTTATCGTTTGCCATAGAAAAAAATTACCCTTGATAAAAAAAAGATGCAGGTAAACTACCCCTTTCCCTTAACCGATCTTCACCAAAAACAATAGGTCTTGAGTACTCTACAAATCAGGACTGTATGTAAAAAATTATTTGATTCTGTTTGAATTTGCGACCGTTATCGTTTGCCAAAAAAAAAGTCTACAGATAGAGCAGATAGACAGACAAACAGACAGACAGACAGGCAGACAGACAGACAGACAGACAGACAGACAGACAGACAGACAGACAGACAGACAGACAGACAGACAGACATACAGACAGACAGACAGACACACACACAAATACTTTTCGAAAAATGACTTTTTTTCATGTTTCGAGGGTAGTACAATCAGAATCTGCAATAATCTCGACCACGATTTTTTTTGCCATCACCATACTTTCATTTCCTTATGGAACATGGAAGTAAAATATCGGTATGGAGAACCATACATGACTTCCATGTTCTAAAATTTATATTTTAAATTATTTACGAAATGAAATGTTTCGATAGAAACTACTTCTTTCCACTTATTGCTTCGGTCTTAACCACAGTACTGTGGTCACTAACGTATACCACCACACGTTATCGCACTCGATTTTCACTGATGATGGCAGTCGACGGCACTGCCGAAACGTCTGGTTTTGCAGAAAACTTTGGTCTACGGCCAAACAGGACGGGAAGGAATTTTAACAACAAACTACTTCTTTGTTGACGACAACGTAGTACATATATAAAACATTATCCCCTCCCCCTTCAACTATAATTTTCATTTATAGAAAATTACCCCCACCCCGTTCAACTAGCCTCTTCATTTATAGATATTTCATGTACGTTCCTACAGTGGACTATTAAGATATTCATATCGGGATACTTTATTTTTCAAAATTAAGTACTTTACTCTTGTTACAACAAAAATGTTTCAGGTAAACTACCCTTTCCCCCTAACCGATCTTCACAAACATCAATAGGCCTTGAGTCTTCTACAACTCAGGCACATATGTAAAAAAAATTTGATTCTGTTTGAATTTACGGCAGTTATAGTTCGTCATGAAATAATTTCTCATGTTACAACATAAAATGTTGCTGGTAAACTACCGCTTTCCCTTAACCGATCTTCACCAAAATCAACAGGTCTTGAGTTCTCTACAATGTTGGGATGTATGCACAAAATTATTTGATTCTGTTTAAATGTGCGGCAGTTATCGTTCGTCATAGAAACAATTACTCTTGTTAAAACATAAAATGTGGCAAGTAAACTACCCCTTTCCCTAACCGATCTTCACCAAATTCAACAAGCCTTCAGTCTTTTACAATTGATGAACGTATGCAAAAAAATATTTGATTCTGTTTGAATGTGTGGCAGTTATCGTTTGTCATAGAAAAAATTACCGTTGTTAAAACATAAAATGTTGCAGGTAAACTACCCCTTTCCGTAACCCGATTTTCAACAAAAACAATAGGTCTTGAGAACTCCACAATTCAGGGCGGTGTACAAAACATTATTTGATTATGTTTGAATTTGCGGCTGTTATCGTTTGCCATAGAAAATACCCTTGTTAAAACAAAAAATTTTGCAGGTAAACTACCCCTTTCCCTTAACCGAACTTCACCAAACACAATAGGTCTTGAGAACTCTTCAATTCAGAGTTGCATGCAAAAAATTATTTGATTATGTTTGAATTTGCGGCTGTTATCGTTTGCCATAGAAAATACCCTAGTTAAAACATAAAACGTTGCAGGTAAACTACCCCTTTCCCTTAACCGATCTTCACCAAAAACAATAGGTCTTTAGAACTCTATAATTCAGGTCTGTATGCAAAAAGTATTTGATTCTGTTTGAATTTGCGGCAGTTATCGTTTGCCATAGAAAATACCCTTGTTAAAACATAAAACGTTGCAGGTAAACTACCCCTTTCCCTTAACCGATATTCACCAAAAACAATAGGTCTTGAGTACTCTACAAATCAGAGCTGTATGCAGAAAATTATTAGATCCTGTTTGAATTTGCGGCCGTTATTGTTTGCCATAAAAAAATCTATAGATAGACAGACAGTAGACACACAGACACTTTTCGAAAAATGACTTTTTTTCATGTTTTGAGGGTAATACAATCAGAATCTGCAATAATCTCGACCACGATTTTTTTTGCCATCACCATACTTCCATTTCCTTATGGAACATGGAAGTAATAGATCCTTAACACTTAAAAATTAACCTTAACTGAAATAATCCTTTTTAACCTTAATTCACATCAATGATTAAAGCTAAGTTACAATTTAACTTAGCTTTAATGTAACTTTTAAGATACAACTTAAAAACAACCTGTTAATAAATATTTCCAAGTACGTTTTACTGACAGTACTAAGAAATTTAAGCATTATAAAGTTCATAAGACATTTTTTTACTGTACTTCTGTTAGCACTTGCAAGAAAATTAACCTCGGGATCCAAAAAATTGTTGAACTATACTGTGACTGATTATTGTGTAAAGCGAGTCTTCCATGACTGGTATAAATTTAGAATAAGACTTACAATCCGTAGTTTCTTTACGAGTCAGAAATAGTAAAACCAGTCGGGTATTGATTATACCGCATTGAAATTGAAAGAAAGTGGTTCTATCAAAATCTCTTAACACCGAATTCCATATGTTTTTAATTAAAGAGCACAATTTATGGATAACAGGTAACAAAAGATTTAATTCTAAGATTAGATATCCTAGATAAAAACATCTTCTTCTTCATTCCAGAATTAGGCGGCGTTACCTGTCCCGGTCTGTTTTCAAGCCATCTGTTGCGTGGTTTCCCACACCTTTTTTTCCTTTAGGCGCATATTGTAAAACTTTTTGGGGTAGACTTTTCCCTTCCATACTACCTATATGTTCAATCCATCTCAGCTTACGTGCCTCGATTCTTGCATTTACAGATAATATACTCAATTCATGTCTTATCACATCGTTTCTAATTCTATCGTTTCGTGTACATCCCTTTACTTATCTCAAGAAATTCATCTCTGCAGCTTTTATTTGACTTGTATTGTTTTTAGATAATACCCATGTACAATAGAGTGGGGACTACCCATATCCTTACAGAACTTCAGTCAAGTTTCCTTTTTTGTTTTTCGCCCTAAAGTTCTTTTAACAGTGCCACAAATCGCCTGAAATCTGTTTATCTTTCTGTCGATGTCCTCGTCAAATTAATATCACATCCTAGGTATTGAAAGTGGGATATTTGCTCCAGCACTTTATCATTGATCATAAGTAGTATCACATCCTAGGTATTAAAAGTGGGATATTTGCTCCAGAACTTTAAAATTGATCGTAATTTTTGATCTTATAGGATGTTTGCCTTTAAATGGAATTACTTTTGCTATATTAATGGATATATTCAAATTATACTGATCAATGTGATGGCTTAGTTTGTGAATGACTCTCTGTAAATTAAATTCTGTTTCCTGCGTAATGAGCTAGTCATCTGCATATAATAAAGTATTCAAATAGTCTCACTATTTATCTTAAACCCAATATAAAACATGAAAACAACATGACAGTACATAGTATTACGGTTCTATCGTTTTAAGAGGTTAACGTCGAACGTTATAATCAGGCCGTATAAAGTACGTGATACTGCATGTAAATGTACTTAATCATAATTAATGCGCTACAGAATTTGAATATAATTGCTATTTACTCAGGAAACTAATATCTAAATTTACGGTGTCCTGTGCTATTTTTTGGCTTTCAACAAATGTTCGTCGTACAACGGAGAGACAAATTATTATCTCTGCGTCTTTGCTAATTAAAATCGTACAGACTAGTTGGTTTGTGACTTAACACAGTTTGTATTTTATCAATTAAAACAAATAATTCAGGTGGTATTAATTTAATAATTTTTTTTTTACCATGTTCACGGTATCCAAGCCACTATATAATATAATAAATTGATTTACTTACGTTTTGTGGCTGCCTGATAATTCTTCTCAACACTTACGCGTTTCGGAACCTAAGATTACACTCTGATGATGGAATCTTAGGTTCCGAAACGCGTAAGTGTTGAGAAGAATTATCAGGCAGCCACAAGACGGAGGTAAATCAATTTATTATAATAATTACTGTTGTAGTGCAAATTGAAATGAGTCTTTAAATTAAGTTTGGGGTAACTTACGAGGTTTGATCAAAAAGTTAGCGCAGTTTTATTTATTTGAAAAATTAAGTATTGGTTCATCTACACTTACAATGCCCTCTTCAGCATAGCATGAATCGGTTATAACATGATTATGCCAACGCTTTTTTAAGTCAAAAAATCAGTTTTCGAACTCATTTGTTTTTTGAGTAGCCTTCAACTCGCTTAGCAATTTTTTTACACCTTCAACAGTCGCGAAATGTTATCCTTTCGTGGTGCATTTCATTATTCGGAAGAAGAAAGATCGTGTTGTGGCAAATACAGCGGTATTTGCCTAAAATTCTTGAAGAAGCAATGACTGGTGCATTATCGGCGTGCAATTTCATACACTGCGCTTTCACAAACGGAAATTTGGTCATTTCCTAAGAATAACTTCACACACGTGTGGCGAAAATGCCAGACGTGTGTGAATGTCTTTTTTTAATCGTTGCACCTAAAGATAACAATTAATTAATTAAAACAAAACTACACTCTTCATATGATAATCACGATCTTTAATTTGCTCACAACAATCTTTGAAGCTTCTGAACTGCTTGTTCAAGCGTAGCAGACTTGGCAGAACTCCTCAGCAACACATTCCCCATGACAGAACAGTTTATCTAATTGTTTAAACAAAGTTTACTCCATATTTTTCAATCCTGCGTTGTAGAATATAAAAAAATCGCCGAATACTCCAGAACATAACTTACTCAATTAGCTGTCAAATCTAAACTATGGTCCAATACGTAAATATAAACCATTGGTCCAATGGTGTTAAATTTTTAGACGATTGTCACTAAGACGGATACAAACGTCATATAAAAACAATTTTGAATCGGACATCTATAGCGCACGAAATTAAAAAATTACACGAGCTTTTTGCTCAAACCTCGTAGTTTTCCAATTAACGCGTGTGTTTAGAAGAAGATCGTATAGTTCTCGTAGTTAGTAATTTAGTTTCACTGTTTAAATTATTTACTAAACACTCATTAATCTCATTAACAAGTGTGACTCGCTTACCCGGTTTGTGTTCAATCGTTTGAACCGTAGATTTAAATTTTATCAACGACGTAGGTGATCGGGGAGATGTGGATCTTATAATTGGACGAGAGACAGATAAGCAAGTTCTAAGAGTACGAAATGTATTCCTTAGACACATCTGTGGGTTTATATGGTAAAGTACGTGAAGAAATAAAGATATTCACATGGGTAGGGATTACAAAAGGGGTTCTGGAAAAAAATATGTCCTTCAGATTTAGTAAGAATGGGGGTTGATGGACAGGTAAAAACATCTATGTTGGAAGAGCTACAGCAAAGAAATAAGTGAAAGAATGGGAAAAAATTAAAAACACTCTCCCTCTCTCTATTTGTGCACCTAAGCATTCAAAGAATTTCGACGAAACCGAAACATCGAAGCATGACGATGTTTTTTAGGCTTTTGAAACGTATAATGTGGATTACGTTTGGTGGATCACGTAAATCATTTCCAAACCACAGACGATCACAAACTGAGCATGTAAAACCAAATTTATTCTCACTAAAACGTTTGCTAGACTCAATGTCAGCAGCGATTATTTCTGTCTTGATGCGTTTACATATCAAATTTCTAGACCGTGGGGAATCGAAAGTGTGGAAGCGTTACATTTTTCGATGACGATTTTTGTGGAATGACCCCCAGCCTAAAAACATTATCATGTTAAAAGTTGAAAAGACTAATCTGAGAAACGCAAACACGAACTTGCAGCCGGCAGCCATGTCCATAACGGAGCAATTACAATGCACCTCTACTGCACAGTGTAGGCATGCGTATTGTAAGGACGGTCTCACGGATCATCTTATTGTACAGTGGGAACAAAATACAGACACCAATGAAGTCAGTTATTACCAGCTTTAGCTAGTGACAAATAACAGTGTGAAATCAACAAGGTACTCTTATACGATAATTGCAGTTAAATTTGTCAATTATTAAAGAGTTGCGCACTAATTACAACACAATAATCACTTTTCAGTAAATAGCAACAATCACTTGATCCGCACTCTGAACTTTCGCCAGGTGTAACTATCTTTTAAGCCGGCCGTTGTTGGTTATATAGGGCTCGCAGATGTTCCAGAATAATTTCTCATACTGCTGGAGGCATGCCAACATAATTTGCATAGTTAAGAGTACTCGAACATTCTGGAGTGTACTTATCGTCACGGCCTTAACACAGACTCCGCTCGCTGGTATAGCCGAGAAACGTGTATCATTTTTACGTAGCTACAACTGCCGACTTTACGAGAGCGTTACGTAATAGGCGTATCAGTATAATTACACACTACAGAAGACACGCATTTCTGAGGAAGGCATAGAGCAAATGACATAGAGCAAATGTCGAAACGTAGAAGAACGTATAAAAACGAAGGAGTAGAACTCATACACGAAAAGTTTGAAGAAAACTATGTGAATCAAATATTTTTGGGCACATCTAAAACAATATTATCCCCAGTGGCGAAGTTACATGGAGGCAATTGAGGCAATGCCTACCCTAAAAAATTCTGTAGAATAAAAATTATAAATACGTATGAACTACATAACGTAAAGATTATACATTGTTACCGCGACTGTCGAATTTATTAGGCCGAAACGTGCTTTACTGAGCGACCGCTAGATGGTGACAGGTGAGACTCGAGATAGCTCGTTTAAAGCGAATGAGGCAACTTGAACTTGCCTCAGCGTTTTTTGTATACATCGTATGTAAGCAATGTGCAGGAGTGATAGGGAAGTGAAGGGAGGGGGGGATTGTTCCGTGCTGTACACATAGAGCGTTGAGGCATGCCTCACTTCTGTGGTCGAAACATTCAAGTTAAAGCGCGCTGTGTTGTTTATAAGTGTGTTTATTTTATGCGGTTATTAAAAGTGTCCCTGTTATTCCGCTGAACTAACAGATGATCAAGATTGTTATTTGAATTATTTGTAACATTAAACATATATATAGAAACTAATCAAGTTTAAAAATTTGAAGTTCAATCAGTTGTATTATTGTGTATGACTAATACAAGAATTGTTGAATAGAAACCGTATAGAGCTCTAAAGCATTTTTTATTCAACGATTTTAAAAGAAGTCTCCATTAACATTAAGACATGAGTTCCACTGTTGCACCAACCTGTAGATTCCCTGCTAATAAAATTCTTACGGCTGTTTGTGGAACCATTCGCTTACAGCAAACTCTACCTCAGCGTCCGATTTGAACCACCATCCTTTTAGTGATTCCTTAAAAAAAATTTAAGATAAGATTTTTGCCTACCCATTCATTAACTACTAGCTTCGCCACTGATTATCCCTATGTGCTTATGTTGTATAGAGTCTGCCTGTTTGTACTGAAGAAACACTATATATCTCAGTATAACCACTAACATTATAAACGCAATATTTACAATTTTGAATAATCTAATATTATACGATAACTTCGATTCCAATAATAGTAATTCTGAGTTCCAATATTTTCCTTAAATAAATCACTACAATGATTAATTCTGCACACGCGTGGGTTGAAGGCGTGCGGGTATAAGAGATTATTAAGACAGTAAACAATAACGTGTTGGAAACCGTGGTACTTTACCGTGACTATTGTTAACAGTAAATATTTTGTTGACTACTATAGTACAGTTATATGTTCTAAAGGAAGGTTTAAGATAACTTTAAATGAGAACTCAATTCCGTTAAACTAATATAATCTTCACTAACGAATTCTAAATCGAACAAATGCCTTAATTTTCTTTGAAAATGTCCGCTTAATCACCGGGTCTGGTTTAAAACGAATAAAAAGAAAACTTTGCAAAGTCGATTGTTTCAGTAATCTGCATAATTAAAGTTTACCCTGTCGTTATTCTAAGACGTTTCTAATAACTATAGTTTCCAATTGCCTTTTATCGACTTGATTTTTGCGTATTTTGTTAGTTGATTTCTGTAAAATTTGAACTCGCGTTTTTAATGTACAAGTCGTATTAAATTATACTGCTATTAACCACGTTGCATTAAACTTGGATGGAGTGTTGTAGTTTATTTGTTTTCATAAAAATCGACTGTTAGATTTAATTATTGAAATTAAGATTGGGCTATTGATCCGTAGTTTACTATAGTTATTATTCTGAAAGATGTTTATTACTCTGACTATAGTTATTATATCAGACGTTTCGGCCTCACCTCTGGAGGCCAGCTTCAGTGATCAACGGTTTTTAATACAACTGACACGGTGTCCGTCAGGAAACAGAGTTCTATAGCGAAGGATATTCGCTGTCCCGAAAAGGATCGTTTATGTAAACTTATGTAGTTTGCACGATGCCAGCTGAAAACCACCATCAGCCAATCAGAACTAAGCACAATGCTGTAGGTCGACCAACACAGGATACCGCATTCTTTGTAAAGTGAGGGCTGTTCATTGCGATGATAGCACACTTGTGTATCTGCACGGACTCCATATGGAGTCGAGAAAAGTATTCACTCACGGAGGACAGGAAGAGAGCGCGATGATCGGCGTTCATCACTGAAGGTGGCCTTCAGGGTGAGTTCAATACCTCTGGTATCAACATCTTGCAGAATAATAACTACAGTAGACCACGACCCAATAGCCCCGATCTTAATTTAATAATTATGATGCCGGCCGTGAATGCCTTAGAAATATGTTAAGTTTAATATTTACATTCTGTTATGAAACTAATACCAATTGTGCGTATTGCGAGTACGCTGCCGTAGTAGAAAAACAAAGTTACAAGCGTTAAAAAATAATCAGTTTTCATTGTCTTATAACCATTTCAATAAGCAGTAGATTCATTGTGGTAGAAATATTTTATTGCCATAGTTATAAATATTAAAATCTTCTATTGGTTTCCATCATCTGTGGTTCTGAAAATACATTCTTAGTATCCTAAATTTTTTAAATTAACATCTGTGTCCGTTAAAATTAATTTAATTGAGTTTTATGAGAGCTAACTTTGACAATTCACTCATTTTGGAAAGCGGTTTAGTATTTTACCAGGTTAAAACAATGTAATACTTTGAAGCGTAATATAAAAAAATGTACTTAGACAAAAATATAATGCTTAATTAAGCAATGCGTACGAGCACTGTTAGTAGTGTGGATTAGCAGTAAATGTTTTTAACGACAATGTTAATTTTACAACAAAAATTATTGATGCCTTTTAGAGGAATACTTATTCATAAGAAGATTTGCTTATTTGTACTCAAGATTTGCGTAATGTCAATACGTATTTGAGTAACTCTTTCTCTCGTTACGAGATTGGTTTATGTGGTCTACGCCTCTCTCCTTCTCTCTCTCTCTCTCTCTCTCTCTCTCTCTCTCTCTCTCTCTCTCTCTCTCTCTCTCTCTCTCTCTCTCTCTCTCTCTCTCTCACACACACACACACACACACACACACACACATACAATTTTGGTTATCACATAGCCTTTATATTCAAAATATAGTGTAACGAGATCCCTATCTAGCAGCCTAGAACGTCCTACACCCTTCTCACCACTTGTCGAGCAGGTGCAGTCTCAGTCAAGGCCGCGCTCAAGTATGTACTCTGGAGAACACTTGAAATACGCATTAGCTGGCATGCAATAAGTAGGGAACGCTATTATGGACCTCTGCGCGACTTAAAAAAAAGCAGAGCGTCTGGCTTAGTCAGTTCAGTTCGTTGAGCGATTTTCCTTAATGCGGATCGAGTAGTGGTTGACGTATTGTGACGAAGTGTTTGTTGTGTTGTAATTAGTGTGGAACTCTATATATTGACATTATTATTGCGTGTAGACAAATTTAACTGGAATTATTGTACGAATTGAATACAAATTTTTATTTGTGATTAATTAATGCGGGTGATTAGTGACTTCATTTGTGTCTGTATTTGTTTCCACTGTACCATACGACGATCAGTCAGACCGTCGTAACCATAGTTTAAATAAATATCTTTGGATGTAATTTTTATACTTTTTGATATTTAACAATTATTAGTCACTTATAAAATTTGTTATAACTTAAATAAGTTAATTCTTCACCTTCAACCGAAGGACACATACGTTTACAACCATGGACATGGATGTTTAGTGTATCCCTGTCCACCGGCATACTATAGCCTAATATGTCGATCCTAGTTCAATCTTGTGTCCTCATTTCCTTTAATTTTACTACTTATAGCTTGTGCAACCTCCAGTTTAATTCTTTATTTACGTACATTTTTTTATTATCTAGTAATGAACATCCAAGACTATACTTAGGAGTTTACTTCTGATGATCGTATTGACAAACCGTACAGCAAGAAATATAACTGTTTTAAGTTAAGTTCGTAAAAAGTTGCAGCCGTTGTTGTAATTAAAAGTTTACAGGATCTGCTGGGACCAACTGGAAGCAATACCGCTTGAAAAAAGCTTAGCTCTATAATTCTGCAATAATAATGTTTTCTTCGTCATTCATTTTACTTTAAGTAAAGTTTTAAAGTCTTTCCCATTAAAATCTATTTAATTTTGGGTTGTATACATTTTTACTTTGTATAGCCTAAGTTTAACTTTTATATTTTAAATTTATTTTCTATTATATAGGCCTACCCATATTCTCTTGGTACACAATACACTACATAATAAAGTAGGACTGGCGCAAAATAATACTCATGTAACACTTATTATATTGTTACAGGTTGTTACATTTTTTTAGAATTATCATATTTACTTTACTTATTGAACAATAAAGTATACTTCCGTATACTGTCTCAATTATTCCCTATAGTCGTGTCGAATCGTGAAAGCCTTTCTATAGTTTTATACTTCATTATTTTCTTGAGTGCGGGTTAAGTAATTTCCTTAATCACTTAGCAGAACTAACCAAATTTTAGGTCACTTGTTTCACTATTTAACAAAAAAAAAAAAAAAAATTAAGTACACGCAGATTAGAAACAATTAATTTATTGTAGAAAATATATTTTTAGTAATTTTAAAGAATTTATAAATTTTATGTTCACGTTGTATTTATTAGGATAATGAATTTTAAATTATATTTGAATACTGATGGTTAATTTAAAATAGGTTGTCTTTTTAGTGACCTGTAGAAAAAGTTTTTATTGAGTAAATTAACGTGTTAAGACACCAATTGGTGAAGATAGGTTTTTATTTTTTCTTACTTTTTTGAATTTTAGTAATTTAAATTAACAAACTTTCTTTTTTGTTTAAAAAATGTTTTAGTTAACTAAGTTGTAGTACAGCCGTAAGTTACTCTCCATGCTGACTAAAATTTTTGTTTTAACATTTATCGTTACCTTACCATTTTCTTATTTTTCTTATTGACTTGACTAAACAATACACTAGACAAAATATGGCATACTGAACTGCAGTGGCAGTTTCAGTGAACGTAATTTCGACAAAACTCTGATGTTTGCTGATGATCAGGTCATAATAGCAGACAATGAAAATAGCCTGAATTGCAGCAGATAATCAGGCTGTATGGTCTGGAAATTTCTGTTGTCAAGATTAAGTTCATGGCATTTAAAGGTTGCTTTCCTGTAAGGTGTAAACTAGTACTGAATTGTCAACTGACTAAGCAAGTGCATTCATTCAGGTTCCTTGGATGTGACTTGTCTTATGTTGGCAAGATAGTGTGAAAACAAAATAGATAAGTTTAATCACATTTGTGTAACGATAAGAAGAATGGAAAGTTCAGAAGGGATACTCTTTTGGAATTTTATAAAGTGATGCAAGTGCCATGCGGCTTCATGGCAGTGAGACTTTGACACTGATCGCAAAGACCCAAAGCCGGATACAGGCTAGTGAAATGAGATTTTTTGCGATCAGTACAAGGAGTATCACGGAGGGACCGGCTAAGAAATAATGATATAAGGAACATCCTTGGAATATACAACCTAAACAAAAGGATAAAGGAATACAGGTAGGATTTAACAGACTATGTTGAATGGACGCATAACAATAAGATAATCCAAAAGGACGGCGGAATAGTGGAAGACCAAAGAAAAGATGGTCGCACCAAGTAGTGCGCAACGGATCGTAAGGAGGGGGAGAAGAAGAAGAAGAAGAGATGGAAAGAAAGTAGGTATATTCTGTAATATACTAGCTACGTAACGTTACCTCATTGACACAATATCGAGTTTTTAAAAAAAGGAAGAAGTAAACAAATAATCCAATTTATCTTGAAGTGATTGCACGAAAATAATTTTCTTCGAAGTACTCCACAACCGACTTCATTTTTCAAGTGCTCCTTGCTAGAGTAAATTAAACGTGCGCATAACTTCTTCAATGGGAACAAAAGCAAGAGATAGTAACATATGCGTGTATAATTTGATAGTGGGATCAAGTGGATCGTTACACGCTTCTTGCAAACCTTCGGGTTGTATGCGGCGGTAGACAGCTTGGGCCAATTTGAAGAAGCAGCAGGCACGATGAATGTCGGGGAACACTTGTGTACATGGTTTAATTATTGCTTTTTCAAACTCACAAACAATTATTTCGAAAGCTACTATTCGAGATAAAGGTATTTTGATTCCTGTTTAATTAAATAATGTTTTTCGGGAAACAGTAGGTTTATTATACAAAAAATATATTATAATAAACAACTTTTTTTTAAAGTTTTTATTTAGTTCAGTTAATTTTTATATTTTGCCTTCCGATTATGCATAGTTTTTACAGACACTTGACTTTCCCACTAGCTTCTCCTCACCCCCTAAAAACACATGTTCACCACCCTTACATTCTTTGTTTAGTTTAGTTGTTTACTGACCTCTTTGAGAATAAGCTGAAACAGCTGTCAGAGTTAAACGAAAACTGTGAAACTTACTAAGTGTTTATACATTTTTAAAAACCTTTGTATAACAAAAATAGTAAAACACTGATAATCGTACACTGACAAACTGATAAACAATATAAACGTAAAGCACTATCAACATTGTTATGAAATAGTACACTGAAAACTGCGAATTGGATCAATATAATGATATTTACTTTATAGACACGGTGGCGCAATAGTATTTATAAACATGTTGAACGTCAGTGCGGTGCGGTACACTGAACAGCGTCTGTGAGATCCTGAATAGCGACAACTACTGGATATGCAGCTTTACTGTATCGACAACCGTCTCGTGTCGTGCAGTTGACATCTAATTTTCCAGAGAAATACGTTGTTGCATTTCCATTAAATGTATGTTATCATAAAGTATGTATATTTTTGTTTTAAAGAAAATGATATTTCTTCAGATGGATTGCAAGCTAATTGAAATTTGAAAAATCAAAATTTTTACGACAATCTAACTGATCGTCGTATTGTACAGTGAAAACAAAACACAGACACCAATGAAGTCACTAATTACCAGTTTTAATTAGTCACAAATAATAATGTAAAATCAACAAGGGACTTTCATACAATAATTATAGTTAAATTCGTCTTCACGCAATAATAATTGTCAGCTATTAAGCAATCCGCACTAATTATAACACAACAGTCACTTTCCACTAATCACCTGTTCCGCACTAAAGAAATCGCCTACTGTAACTGACTGACTAAACCGGCCGGTGTTGCTTATATATAGCCCTCAGAAGTTCCAGAATAATTTTCCATTTTCCTAGCCGCGTGCGAGTATAATTTGCGTAGTTACAAATAGTCTCGAAGAGTCTGGAGGGTACTGTGCTGCACGGCCTTGACACAGGCACAGCATCTGCTCGGCTAGCCGAGAAACGTGTACAACTTTCACGTAACTGCACCTGCCGACTTTTGGAGAGTGTTACGTAATTTCTTAGCAATACAGTATATACAAAAATGAATAATGTATAGATGGGATTTTTTAACGTACGGAATGATCGTAAAATTGCGAAACTCCGCAAAAAACACCTTAAATTTAAATAAATAAAAACAAAAATTTTAATATTTGATCGATGTGTCACGTGCCTAACGACGTTCTAAAGAACACTTGTTTCTATTGGCCCAAAACTCAGTTTACTTGTTTACCTCCTAACAGCACATACTTTGCATTACACATTCAAATTCTCGGTTCTGTGACTTTTCGATCACCTGTTAAAATGCTCAGTGACATTTCTATAGAATAATGGATATTGCTACGTGCCAGCTAGCTGCATCATCATCTTCACAACACGGCTTATTCAAGTTGCTGCCTGTTCCGCTTTCAGAGATCCTCCAGCTATCTCTTCCTTGGTCTACCCACACACCTGTGTCCTATAGGTTTATATTTCCAGACTTGTTTGGCCAGTCTTGCATCTGTCATTCTTTCCAAGTGTTTTTTCCACCGTTATTTAGAATCTTCTAGTTTTTTATTCAAGTTAAAATTTTGTAATTCTTCTCTTATGGCCTCACCTATACATATAAAACTCAAAGTCTGAGGATTTGTTTCTTTGTATTGAATAAAAATCCACACCGTTACACTGATTGCCACCAAATTTTTACACAGGTAATATTTGACACACAGAGAAAACACTGTATAACTTGGAATTTTATATTTTACCCGTTCGCACAATTTAGGCTCACTTAATTATATCCTTTTGTTGACGCGTATAAAGATGTCAACAACACCATTGTGACCAGAATTAATTACCATAGTAACAAGTAAATAAACAAATGCTATTTAGCGGCATCGGAACTGCACATTACCCGTTCATGCAGTATATTTTCGATGTTTTTAATATGCGACTGTATCGATATATTACGATGTGGAAAAGAAGAATTTACTTTTGTAAATTGTCCTATTTCTTAATGTAAAGCAAAAATACGTATTGTTTTCATTTGCGAGGTTAGGTGACAACGGTTTTTGGTTTTTAGTTTACTGCTGAAATAAGTAAATGCCATGGTTGAGGAAGACATAACGATTAATGTGTATATGCAGTGCTTATAACACAGTAACACTTAAAATAAAGAAAGTAACGTTTCTGAGTCAACTGGTACTGGTTCTTTATACGATCACGTTACAACATATTTAACTCCTCCTAAGTACGCTATTCCGACGCCTTTATTTTACTTTCTTGTTTTAGAAATACGGTGCGTTGAGATACAAAATTAAAGTTTTACTAAGTTTTGATGGTCAATGTATTGTCCTGTGGGTGTTAATTATGGACGACAACCTGGCTCCCTCTTGTACTAAATCTGTAGATATTGGTACGTAATGCGAAAAAAATGTTACGTAATACGGCACTTCTACAAGTTCTACACGCTTATCGAATGTTCCAGTGGCTGTAATGTGTGCGTACTTGTGTGCGCATTAGCTAGACTGTGAAGAAGCCGCGCTCATTGTGCCAAGGCCGCAATGAATTACGCTCTAATACTTTCCTTTATTGTTAATGTATAATATGGAATATTCTGGTATTTCGGCGGGGTATATATACAAGTACTCAGCGACGTTCATTTCAGTCTGAGTTGCGAGTTATTGTCGGGCGATTACTCTGTTCGTCAAAGTGGTTATTAGTGAAAAGTAATTGTGGTGATATGTTATGTGTTTTATAATCGTGTGGGACAAGTTTAATACAATTGTGTTTTATATTAGTTGAAATTTTATTGCGTGTAAACAATTTTTTTAATTTTATTTATTGTAAGAGACTATTTATTGATTACAAACTGTTTAATTGTGATAATTAAAGCTGGTTATTAGTGACGTAATTAGTGTCTTGTATTTTGTTTTCCACTGTGGCACACGACGATCAGTTAGACCGTCGTAACAATATTGTCGATCTTGCTAAAATATCTTTTGCATGAAAATACACAGAGGTGAAAAATTTTCCACCCACCAAGTTTACTTTGCACAAGAGACACTTTGTAATTATATATTACGCCTAAATCTATTACTCTAATTACTAAATTTGAATCTAGCACTACTCACAAAAACGAAGATGTGAATACCAGTTACAGACTAAAGAGGAAAATCTAGAAGTACATAAGAAAAAAAATAATACGAAAGTGGGAGAACCAGCTCTTAAACACAGCGTGGAGGCTGGAAAGCATATAATTAGATAAAAGGAATCACATTCCTAGGAGAATGAGATCAGTCAGTGTTCATAGATTGAAGCTATGTAAAAGTTCTATCTAAAGTACTTTTAAACTCAACAGCACTATAAACAAACTATATACGTTACAAATAAAATTGGAATAGGGAAGGAAATGCGCTTGGGAAAACTGTTTAGTACTGTACGAGACAGCCTACTATTGCTCAGCTCGTTGAAAATGAGAAATGAGAGTAATTAATGTAAATATAAGACCACTCTCGCATATCTAGTACTGCTGATTATATAACGAAAATGTAGTCCAGATGCAGACGATATTGCTACGAAATTACGTAACGCTCTCGAAAGACGACAGGTGCAGTTAGGAACGTGACGATAGAAATTGAACAGTGGCTTAGAGATGCGCAGTGTACAAACACCTCGTTGCTTGGCTAACGAAATTCTGATTTATTTCGCACATGCGCACAACAGACTTGTACAGTATTTCATAGTGTGAACATCGGCTGCAACAAGACTGACGAGAACAACGGAAGTATGTGTGTGACAGAGAGGGAGATAATGTGGAAGCGAGACAGTGAACGTTATAGCGTCGTCTCCCCTCTCTTCTCTCTAGATAACTTAGCTGCACTTAAAAGTGGGGGTAGTTCAAGCATTGGGTTGGCGCAGGTTACGGTTCAGGAAGGGCTTGCGGGCCCACACATAAAAGTTCTACACGTTTCTCGACTAGCCGAGCAGGTGCAGTGTCTCGGATCAAGGCCATGTACTAAAGTACCTTCCTTGTTGGAGTACTCTCGACTATGCAAATTATCTTAGCACGCCGTCAAAAGAATTGAAAATTATTCTAGAACACCTATGAAACCTATATGAGCACCAGCGGCCGGTTTTAAAAGTTAGTTACACCTGGCGAGATTGTAGAGTGCAGATCAAGTGGTTATGGAAAGTGATTACTCTATTATAATTAATAGAGCATTGGCGTGGACAAATTTAGCTTGAATTATTGTACCTTGTTGATTTCAAATTGTTATTTGTGACAAATTAAAGCTGGTAATTAGTGACTCCATTGGCGTCTGTATTTTCTTTCCACTGTACCAAACGACGATCCGTGAGACCGTCGTAATAATATTTAATACACTGCGTGTGAAGACGTGTCTGCTCACCCAGAGAAAAAGAGAAGTATGTTCACACAACATCCATCTTTACAACTTGGGATGTTCCAAATATCATTGCGTCCCTGCACCGCACGTACTAAACAGATTTTGCTAACAAAGCCTAATGTTTAGTTTATCACCTTTTTCAACTATAACTGCCTATTTAGTTGTCTGATTGCAGCCCTCAGCTGCTCCAGACTACTGGAGTTTTATTTTGTGTGTTTCGTTGTCTTCGCTGTTATTATTAATTCGGAGTCAAAACGTCCTACGACTTTGTCCCATGCCCAACCTCCATTGTTGTCTGTCGTTCTAGTTTTCATCGTTTAGTCCTCTATCGCTTATTGATCATCTTATGCCCTCTATCCATGTGTTATTGAATCTTCCTTTCTTTCTGTGCTCTCTAGGTATCTATCTCATTGTTTTCTTTGGTAGTCGGTCTTGTCCCATTCTTTGTACGTGTTCGTACCAGATTAGTTGTTTTTCTTCAATGCAGTCGATGATTGTCTTTTGTACGCCCATTTTGTCTTTGATCTTTCATTTCGTATTCGCTCTAGCCTTGACGTTCTAGAAGTTCGTCTCAAAGCATCTATTTCTGTAGCTTTTAACTTTCTTTTTACCTGTTCTTTTATTCTCAATGTTTCAGATCCATACATCAACGTGCTTTTAATCATACTATCGTATATACTTTTCTTCCTTTCTTTTCCAGTTTCTATGCTCCATATAATCCAATTCAATGATCTAATTATTTGTTTTGCTTTGTTTATTTTTGATTTTATTTCAACATCATTTGTTCCTTCTTTCTTAAAATTTATTCTTAAGTATTTGTAGCTGTTGCATTTTTTTATACGTTTATTGTTTTCTAAGATCAAATCTGTTGTTTTTTCTCCGACACAAGGATACTGCGTTTTTTTACGTTCATCAGTAATCTCCATTTTTCATACTCTTTCTTTTGTTTGCGTGTCACATATTCCAGGTCTTCTTTTTTAGATTTTTCATTTTTTATAATATCTTCACTTTTTGCCGTAATTTTCTATTGTACGAATATTTTGTTTATTTATTTTCTGTGAACAAAAAGTTTTAGTCCGTCTTTCTTCCTATTTGGAAAGGTAGACAAATTTCAATAATAAACTTAGGAACAATAGAAAAATTATGAATTATACAGACAAGCGTGGAAAATCACAGTAAAATACAAGAAAACAATTAAGTCAGCCAAACTCGATTAGGTGATACTATGTTCAGAATTTTCAAAGTGAGAGTCGGCAGTTTGTTGTCAGATTTGTCAGAAGACTCCAAGCAATATGAAGAATGGACTGTTGGGGGATTACTTGGTTAAGTACTGTTTTCTAGGCAAGTAGACAAGATTCTTCTGAGAGAAATTATTGCATAAAGACTGCGGAGGCCAGTGGCTTACCGTAATGGTCTTGATTACAACCACAAGAAAGAGCAAATGAGCTGCTCAATGTTCTTAGAGACTGTACAGTTTTAGTACCGGCATTTAAGTTTAAAGTGTCACACGTAATGTTTCCTAGTAAATTTTTTTTTTTTTTAACTACACATTAGGGCTAATTTAAGGTATAAATCATCCAACACACACACACACACACACACACACACACACACACACACACACACACACACACACACACACACACACACACACACACACACACACACACACACACACACACACACACACACACACACACACACACACACACACACACACACACACACACACACACACACACACACACACACACACACACACACACACACACACACACACACACACACACACACACAGCTACAAAAATATTTAAGTTACTTAAACACGGCTGTTTAATATCATCATCATCATTATCACCATCAAGGTTTAAACCAAGAATGGTTTATTCCGGTCTCAAATAGGCAAATATTACTGGTGGTCACTCCAGGGCTTCCTCAGGCGACCCACACCATTCCATTCCCTCGGCTTGTAGTTCCATAGTTGTTTGGGGATGCGGCAGTCATCCATTCCGTAAAGATGTTCCCATTAATTCAGTCGATACTGGGCGATCCTATCGAGTATACTCACAATATTCAGTTCCTGACGTATATCTGTGTTTCTTCTATGATCATGGAGAATATATCCTGCCACGTGCCTGAGAAATCTCATTTCAGCCGCTTGGATACGACTGGCCTGGCCTTTCGTTAAAGTCCAATTCTCAGACCCATAAAGAAATAAAGAAGTGTGGGAAGAGCCATCAAGTAGTAGAATATTAGGCGTGTTTCTTTACTTGCTGACTTAAGGGTTCGCCTGATGGTCCTGCACATAAGATTGAACTTATTCAACTTAAACAGCACGTCGTTGCTTGCATTATAAGACACACTGTAGCCCAGGTATTCAAAACTGCTAACTTGTTCCAGGACAGTACCATCTATAACAATTTTTGCCCGTACGGGATCAGTTTTACAAAAAGACATCACCTTGGTTTTAATTGTGGATATCTGCAATCCCGAGTCTTTGCAGATTCCATTTAACAAATGTATACCCATCTGCAATCTGTTTTCAGAGTCCGTCAGAATAGCCTGATTGTCCGCAAACAACAAAGTGTCAATGTTTAACATCATAAACTTCAAATCACCACAATAATTATCCACAATTATATTAACAATTGCGTCTGTTGTAAAAGCTTTTAATCCAGTTTTAACAAAGTCTCCAAAGCGATATGTTTTTACTCTGTACTACTTCACACTATTTACTGACAAAGCTAATAAATAATTAAACCGAATGATTTTGTCAGATAAATCTTTTATTTTAATGAAGATGTTTTAGACTATCAAAGTACATTACCATCAACGTAGGAAAAAAACAACACAGTGTTGTCCAATTCCTTGTGTAGATCGTACAATTCTGGATTTGTCGTCGTACGCCACTTTCTGGCATCTAGAACACCTTCATATATCCTCTTCAGAATCTTTCTTTTACATCTTCTGATCATGTGTTCTTGGGCTCAGGTCATGGTCCAGGCTTCTAAATCACTAATGGGCGCAATAAGGTTTTGTAAAACTCGAGCTCGGAGGTTATAGAAATGTTTCTGGACCTCAGGAAAGGCAGCAAAGAAAAGTAGCACCTATTTCCCATAAAGAATCTTATAAACAAACAAAATACTCAGTCTCAGGTCAAAACCAATTAAAATTGTATCTAAAAGTAAAGTGTTTTGAAGTCGGGGAATTGAAAAACGCAGTAACAGATATGTTCTGTTAAATCGTTGTTGATGAGTGTGTGTGAGTTTATGAACTTAAAGCAAGTTATCTTTTTTTTGTATCGGCCATCTAAGGACCACAAGCCAATTTCAATTCCTTACTCTCTGTTCTCTTCTTTTTCTCCAATATTCGTTCATCCTTCACTGTGTCATTCTTTTTACCCGAAAAACGTCTCTTTCAATTGCTTCTTCTGCGTGTATATTAGATTTTTCTAAATCCTTTTGGAATTCTTTAATCCAACTTGATGTTGACTTCTTCCCCCACAGACATTTGAAGATTTGCTTTGTCAACCTATTGTCGTCCATTCTACATAAATGTTCAAAAAATAATAGTCTTCTTTTTCTCCTTGTTCCTGTTATATTTTCTATACTTTGATGTATTTCATCACTACTTCTCAATCTTCAACCTTCAGAAGTTTTTCGTAAGCCTAATATTTTCCTAATAATTCGTCTTTCCAATATGTCTAGTTTGTCTAAATTATAATTCAATGCTAGACATTATTACTTTTCTTTATAATTAATAACAAAAAAAATTATTAATATCTTTAGCTTACGGATTCTTCAAAATCATATTAATCAAGTATTATTCAAATGGGCAATCAGTAGATTCAAATTTATTCCCTTACACATTTAAATCTTCAGTATTAATCAAAACATATATGTATCATAACTTCTTAACTACTATGAAATTCTATAATCTTCAATAGATTCAATTATTCAACTTCGTTACCATTTCTATAATTATTATAACTTGTTTCCTTACTTTACTATACAATAACTCTCCAAACATGTCATATAGCATAAATTGTAATAGTTAGTACCTGAACTCGTGGGTCTTTTGAGAATGAGATGAGTTTTTTTGAGATGCAAATTCTATGTTAATTTATTGAGTTGTGAATCATAAATGATATACTGTTACTTGTTGCTGGATTCCAAGTAAAAGGATGATGAACTGTAATCCTGCGTTGAACATCGCACTACACTTTGTACTAATCACGCTTGATTAAACCTTCTTTATTTACTTCACTCGCTCGCGTTAGTACTAAACGTCGCGCACATATAAATAAGTATACTTCTTGCTGCAATCTATGCGCACAAGTTAAACATCTTTTGGTCCGTACGTACTATCGCGCACATATATAAAATAAACTTCTTGATGACTGTAATTCTTTCTCAACTATTTAACCGAGTTAATCTATTGATTTGAACTTAGACTTATAGTATTAAAATTCTCACATCGAGTGACGCAGGTTTTCCGTGTTTTCCATGAAAATTAAAATTAGACTTCCTCTTTTTGTTTGCTTCACTTATTTTTTATAGTTTTCCGAGTCCTTCCCTCACTACAGATCTTGTTAATCATCTACCATTGGCTTGACTTTGAAATATTTGCCGGTAAATTCGAACGTATCCATTCCGGTGCTGTATCTTTTTCGCGCTCACTACCGACGCTATCCGTGATTGGTTGCCAGAGAGCGGGCGATAAACTTACGCGGACGTTCGTTAGACTCCTAAAAAGTGACGCTACTTTCTAGAATATTCAGACTTATTGGCGTATCATCTATTGTCTCCTGAAGGACACAGTACCGTTAACCCAACGGTACACGGGCGTTTTTTTCTGGATTTACTCTAGAAAACATTTTATGCTTTTATGACATGTAAGGTTGTTTTGGGTCTATTGTAACTTATTTTGTCGGCGCCTGACTGTCGCACATTCGAGCCTATTTTGATTCAAATTTTCATTTATATTTTACTTACATCTATGTACATTTCAATGCTATATATTATTATATATTGTTATAGTTACCATTAATAGTTGATTTATTATTTTATGTGTTTATATACATATTAAATTAATACACAGGTTCACAGTTACGTTTCAACATTCACTTGCATATAGGCATTCTGGCTTCACTACTGTACTGTATTGCCTTATTTTCGCATTTTTAGATATCTATGTTATCTTATTAAAGCAAGTTGTCTTATTAAACCATCTTTTTATTATACCTACACTATGTTAAAAATTTACTTACATCAAATGTTAAGATAATTTGGTGGTTTCGCAAGCGTCATTGAGCGCGTTTAGATAAGAAAGTTGTTCCGATGTAGCGTCTATGAAAACGTTTGCTATGTAAAAACTTATTACTGGAATGGAAATAGACCTTTAAGACACACAAAGTAATCTAGATCGTTCCAAGTATCTACACAAAGTAGTTGATTAAAAACCCAGATGTATAATTTAGAATCATGTTTTTATCTATTACCAAAACGTGGCAAAACGTTTTAACGTATATTACCAAAAAGTGGCAATTTTTAAGAAGTTTTAAAAAGCATAAAACGTTAAGTAAATATTATAGAATTAACAGACTGCCGGGAGCGTTCGTGTTCTATTATGTTAATTGGGAAAGATGAAAGCCACTAAGGACTGCCGCGCCGGTCGAGGCGTAAATGTAAATTTTCTCGTAAAAGTAAAATAAAAAAGTTTCAATCCGCTTAGCCGATGGTGAGGATAGTTTGGATGAACTGCGAACAAAGCCTAATTAATCCTGGGAGGTGAGGCATTTCCCAAACTTAATCAATTACATGGTACAGTATATTTCATGATGGATAATGTCGCATTTTCACTTACTCTATTTTCTGCAAGCGGACAATTGAAAAATAACACACACACGCACATAGACAAAATCAAATGACTACATATCAAATATTAAAGGTACATAATGGTGTAACAAGATGCGTTGAAATTTCTTTATGTACGAAAATAAACATAATTAATGAGAGGTTAAGAATTAAAAAAGCAGAAAAGGGTGAAATAGGAAAGGATAGTAAAAAACACAAAGAAGTGATACTAAAAGGGAAAGAGAGAGAGAATGAGAGAGAGAGAGAGAGAGAGAGAGAGAGAGAGAGAGAGAGAGAGAGAGAGAGAGAGAGAGAGAGAGAGATGTTAGGTGCGGGATAGATTGTAAGTATCGTTTCCATGATATTACTTAGTGCGGAAAAGTGTTTTGCTTTGCTTTAGAATTTCTTTTTTGATATCTGTTCTCTGTTTCTTCATCGTATAAAATTAGCTTAAAATATCTGAACGAATTCCTTTCATTCTTTTATGCTTGCTTGACATTTGAAGTTCAATTAATTACAATCATTTATCTATTTCTTCACTTTACCTCCTTATTATCTATCATTTCTTTTACTTTCTCAGTTGTAATCCACTATTTTTTGTCTATCCTATGTATTAACCGTTTCCGACAATTCACTGTTTATGGCATGGTGTAATAATCTCTTGTGATTCAAACCCGTAATATGTCTATACTATGCTTCCGGTTGCAATATGATTAATGAAATATGTCCCTGTCGCTTATTCTTATTTATACACTACTGATTTATCGTTAATCACAAACCCGATATAATCCAACTTTGCATTTTGCAATTTTTCGAAATATTTCATTTAGACTGTACAATAATTGTCATACGGCAGAGGACAGTCAAAGAAGCTGAACATAAGCATAAATACGCAATATCAATTCTGCTGTGCAAAAAAAATATATATATTTATTCAGTATGTAATATGATACTGTTACGACGGTATACTGTACGATCGTCGTATGGTACAGTGGAAAACAAAATACAAGACACCAATTAAGTCACTAATAACCAGCTTTAATTATCACAATTCATAATTTGTAATCAACAAGTTGGTCTCTTACAACAATTTAAGTAAAAATTGTCCACTCGCAATAATAATGTCAACTATAAAGAATTTTGCACAACAACAGTTTGCAACAAACAATCGATCCGCGCTAAAGAAATCGCTCAGCACCACTGAAATGATAAGCCGGCTGCTAAGGCTTTTTGTAGGTAGCGCACGCCTTCTATAAATCTTCCATCCTCATTGTGTACGCCATGCTACTCAAGCGTTCTGTAGAGTACTCTGGAACGTACTTAAACGTGTCCTTGACTGAGGCACCACCTGCTACACTAAACGGGAGGACGGGTCAAGGACGCTCTTGGCTATTCTAGGTGGTTCCAGTCGTATCAATACCTAATAACAATAAATTAGGCAATACATTTAACGAATATTGGCATAAAACGTAATGAAATTACAGCTTTTGGAAAAGTGATTGCACTGTAATGTTTTCAAAATACCTGATTATCTCCCTGCGTCTAAAATTTATAAATAATTATCTTTTCAACATTGTCAACACCACGGGGCTGCGGACGTTTGGATGTGTCCCGCGGATTATCTTAAAAGCATCACGGCTGATTCACTCGTCCATTAAGTTTATATTTGGTGTAGTTCTGTAATTTATTAAGGGATGGCCTTGGTTTTATGCCATTTGCAAAAAAAGTTTTCTTTTACATCCTACGAAAATCTTCATTTCCCAAGGGACCTAGTTTAAAATGTATGGAACGAGCTATTATTATTTAGATTTTTGAGAGGTAATTTTCTGGGCTTGCTGTTACATTTACATTGTTTTACAGTTATTTTAGTAATACTCATTAAAAAATAAATGAGGTTAATTTTCTAGTAAAAGAAACAATAGAACAGAATAGTTGGTAACTGTAGTAATACTCAAAGTGATTTAATTAGTGATTTTGAAGAAAATACCGCCACAGTATATATGTTATATTCAAACACCGGATTCGGCCAATGACCGAAATTTTTGCCCACGACGCGATGTGGACAGACCAAAATACCCATAACGCGACGTGAGCATTTGTATATTCGGTCACTGTCCGAAACTAAATGTCCACAACGCGTTGTGGGTAAACGCAGTTGCTCAATAGCCGATAGTCCCGCACATAAAGTTCCGCGGTAGACAAAAAAAAAATAAAATAAAAAACAAAACCCCGAAAACGAAAACGAACCAAAAATATTAAAAAATGGAAGACTAAAACAAATTACGCAGTGGTGCACGTTACCCGTGCCCATATTTTCGGTCTTTGCGGAAATACCAAATACACACAACGCGTTGTGGACAAACGCTCATACTCACGACGCGTTGTGGGTAATACCATTTTGCGCAAAGTCCGAAGGAAGATCTACTTCGGACATTGACAAACTGCGTTTACCCACAACGCGTTGTGGACATTTAGTTTCGGACAATGACCGAATACAAATGCCCACGTCGCGTTATGGGTATTTTGGTCTGTCCACATCGCGTCGTGGGCAAAAATTTCGGTCATTGGCCGAAACCGGTGTTTGAGTATAACATATATATGGTCTATAAATAGCAGACCAATGGTAAAACATTCAATAATAATTATTAAATTTAATTAGTGAGTAATGTGATTTCCAAATTTGTTTAAAAGACAACTAATGTTATGGATAGACATTAATCAGTGCTGAAACCATTGATTTTACAGATTTTATATGTTAAAGTTTGAAATTTTTATATTATACGGCAAAATTCAAAAAGTAGATTTATAAATTTGAAACAAAATCGGTAAATAACTTTAACATATACTTACATAACGTATGCCTTCTACATACTTGTACTTAAGAAAAGTTTAACATTGTTTGCACTTATTTTTAACTTTGTAGTAACTTGTTTGCACTTGTTAGTAACTTTTATGTAAACGTTTATGTAGACTATTACGACGGTCTCACTATGGTACAGTGGAAAACAAAATACAAGACACCAATTAAGTCACTAATCACGAGCTTTAATTATTACAATTAAACAGTTTGTAATCAATAAGATAGTATCTTACAACAAATCAAATAAAAATTGTCCACACGCAATAATAATATCAACTATCATAAAGCAATTGTTTTACAATTGTCCCGCACAATTATAAAACACATATAGCTGGTTAATTCTACAAGTTACTGGAATTCACTTACACTTGTTTGGGGCGTCACATAGTCACCGAGATACTGAATCCGCAACACGCTTGTTGTAAACAATTATTCCATTACGCGTTTTGGCAAAGAGTAACGGTGTACATGGCTTCCCAAATCTCGAAATAAAAATTTGCTTTCTAACAGCAGTAATTTTTCATACGATATATGTTTTGTAATTAGCTGTTAGTCACTTACAAGTCGCTCTACATAAATGGATTTGTTTGTAGTGCCGAAAGTATGGTTCACTTTTTACACTCATATTGGGGATACCGTAATATCGTAGTTGGTATGGTTAATTCTGACAACGTCGTTCGTGCAGGGGATTTATTTGGGAATTATATATACGCTCATGTTACTTCGTAACGCTAACAAATAAGAGGAAATCGGTATCAAATTATATGTAAAGCCGTGTCAAAAAAACTTCTCTTAAGAGGGAAATTGAAGTTTTAAAGTTGTTTTCACGGGGACAACGTTGAAGTTTCCACATCCCGGCTGTCAAAATGTGGTGGCGATCAGTGCTTTTGGTTTTTCGGTGTCTTATGAAACTTTAAGGTGAGTGAATATTGAGGCCTTCTTATTATTGTTATTTTAAACCGTTGCAGTGTTTCCCTTACGTGTCTAGATCGGACCTGCACATGTTACCGCACAAAATTGGCCATTTAAAGTTTATTACATTAAAACGATTATCGTTACTACTTGTAAACGCATATAAGTGTACACATTAAATAAACGGCTTAACATAATGAAATCAAAGTAGTTGACATAATTCTGTTTTCTTCCCCATATTAAATAAAAGAAATATCTGATTTATCAAAGTAAACTGACTTACTTGAACATACTGCTATTGTGTAAGACAGCGATCATAGGCATATTTGGGCATAATCCAATACGTAGCTACGTTTGGTTTCGTGGTTTCTGCTGTGACAACTTAGGGCGTAGACTATAAGTTACGGAATAAGTACAATGTGTGTGTGAATGTATTGTTACGGTGGTCTCACGGATCGTCGTATGGTACAGTGGAAACAAAGTACAGACACCAATGAAGTCACTATTACCAACTTTAATTAGTCACAAATAACAAATTGAAATCAGCAAGATACTCTCATACAGTAATTCAAGTTAAATTTGTCCACAGGCAATAATAATGTCAACTAATAAGAGTTCCGCACTAATTATAACACAGTAACCACTTCTCACAACAGCCACTTGATCCGCACTGAATAAATCGCCAACTGTAACTAACTAACCCGGCAGCTGTTGCTTATATATAACCTGCAGATGTTCCAAAGTAATGGTGCATTCCGTTTTGCGGCGTGCCAGTATAATTTGCGTAGTTAACAAGCACTCGAAAGGTCTAGAGGGTACCTAAGTACACGGCATTGACAGAGACGCGCACCTGCTTGCCTAGCCGAGAAACGAGTAGAACGGCACTTTCGAATGTTCGAGAGCGTTTCGTAATTATCGTAACAGTATTTTAAAGGAAAGAGGAACGGTACGTAAATCAAAGGAACAGACAAAGACAGGGAGTTATTGAGACATAGAGAAGAGGGGGGAGAGAGAGAGAGTGAGAGAGAGAGAGAGAGAGAGAGAGAGAGAGAGAGAGAGAGAGAGAGAGAGAGAGAGAGAGAGAGAGAGAGAGACAAAAGGGAGAAAATATGAAAAATAACAAGACCTGAAAATCTCGAACGACAACGCGAAATTGCTTGTGCGGAAAAAATTTCAAGCCCAATATTTGTATTACCTCACTTTCTGTGGTAACACAAAAGAGTCTTTATCACACGACTGTTTGTTTTCATTTATCTGGTTGAAAGGAGAGAATTTTTCACTGCGTGTTACAAGAGAGAAAATCTACGTGTTTGATCAATTTCACGCTTCTGTAACGCTGTAAAGAGAAACATGGCTAAAATATCTGTTTAAACTGAAAGGTGTGAGTGTTAATCATTTTTCCTCTCATGATATGTGAAGGCTATTAGCTAACTGAAAAGACAACTTGTTCTATACAACTCAGGAAGCACATGAAATGGAACGACTTAAAAGATTGGTTTACCTCCTATCCCTATAACATGCGACAAGAGCCTGGTTTTATCTAACACAGCGTTTTCTAAACTATTTTAGCCCACGGCACACTACAAATAAATAATCAGAAGACGCGGTAGACTGTGTGTCTCTACATACCCCCTCCCGAGTACATTTCCGCGATGTCTTTAAAATTACAGTGTAGCGTAATACACCAAAATAATGAATGTTACATAATTAGCTCAGTAGGTAATCAAACAACTTTTTGATATATTTTTTTTTGCGAAGTTAGACATTTTAAAAATTTAATATCTTTATTATTTTCCCAAAATTTGGGGGCACACCTAACCGGGCTTCGCGGCACACAGTTTGGGAAAGTCTGGAATAAAATGTTTTACTTATTCATTGTCGATACATACAGTAACACTATCTAAAATAATTATATAATTATAGACTTAATAATATTTTTTACAATTTTTTTTAACGGAAGATAACAATTTACCCACTTGAGAATTATATTAATAAAGTTAAAATAATAAAATAAATTACAAAATGTAACAAAAAATTACGAACGAAGACAACAAAAATGTTGTAAATAATTTTTTAATTGACTAGCGTTTTGTGTCTGATTTTAATGGAGAAAACATTATTTTGAGAAGAATATAATCTTAGAATAGGCTATCAACCTAGAAAACAAAAGTTATGACCTTTAGAGGAAAGCATCTGATATTTTCCAAGATAATTATAAAAAATTAGGCTATAGAACAGGTATCTCATTTCGATTTTCTAGGGTGTGATGTAACTTATGAGTGTGACAACGATATCGATATAAAAATAAATCAGCATCATCATCATCATCTTTAAGGATTAAACCAAGGATGGTTTGTTCCGATCTCAAATAGTCAAAAAAACAGCTGGTCACTCCAGCGCTTCCTCGGACGTTAGACACATTTCCATCCGCTAGGCTTATAGTTCCATAGTTTTTTGGGGATGCGACAGTCATCCATTCGGCAATGACGTTCCCACCAATTCGGCCGATACTGGGCAATTCTGTCGAATATACTCATAATATTCAGTTCCTGCCGTATATCTGTGTTTCTTCTATGATCATGGAAACCCTGCCACGTGCCTGAGAAATCTCATTTCAGCCGCTTGGATGCGACTGGCCTGGCCTTTCGTTAAAGTCTAATTTTCAGACTCATAAAGAAATGTGGGAAGACCCATCACCTTGTAGAATTTTAGGCGTGTTTCTTTACTTTCTGACTTGAGGATTCGCCTGTTGGTCCCGCAAATAAGGTTGAACTTATGCAACTTATTCAGAACGTCGTTTCTTGCATTATAAGACACATTATAGCCCAGATCTTCAAAACTGCTAACTTGTTCCATGGCAGTACCATCTATAACAATTTTTGCCCGTACGGAATCAGTTCCACAAAAAGCCATTACCCATGGTTTTAAGTGTGGGTATTTGCAATCCAGAGTCTTTGCAGATTCGATTTAACAAATGTATACCCATATGCAATCTGTTTTCAGAGTCCGTCAGAATAGCCTGATCGTCCGCAAACAACAAAGTGTCAATTTTATAGTGACCAATCATAAAATGTTTTGGAAGACACATCTGCCAGTTTTGTGTGACACCGTCAACATATAAATTAAAAAGAGGTGATAATGGACACCCTTGTTGTACTCCACAATTGATCAGGCCAACTCTGGGAGCTGTTCTTAGTCTCCTTGCTTCTATTAAGATTTTATTCTCTATATACAGACTCTGTATTGCTTTAATTAGATGTTGTGGGATCCCTTTCTTTGCCATTACTGCCCATAGTTTGCTCCGATTCACTCTGTCGAACGCCTTCTCGAAGTCGATGAAAGCTATGTACCCGTATGTGGGCAGCTGATACTCTGTACTTTTTTCAATGAGCTGGGCTATTGTAAATATACAATCTAAATATGATTTGCCTTTCCTGAAACCATTTTGGGCTTCTGGAAGCATTGCATTTAACGGGCCTCTCCGTTATTGCATTTAGCCCTGTTCTTAATGTAGATGCGAATAATTTATACGAAGTATTAAAAAGGCTGACTCCTCTGTAGTTCCTGCAGTCATTACGACCACCTTTCTTGAACATGGGAATTGCGTTTGGAATCCGCCAATCGTCAGGAACATGACCAATAGTCCAGCATAGATTAATGAACTGCAGCAAACGATCATTCAGCAAGACTGGTGAAACACTTTATAAGCTCCACGTTCAGCCCATCAGTGCCTGGTGCTTTCCTATTCTTACAGCGGTGTAGAGCATCTAACAATTCATCCATTGTTATTGGGTCTACACAATCACTGATATCAGCAAAGGTTGTTTCTTCCAGTTGATCCTGGGTCCATAGCTGCGCATAGTATTCAAGCCATTGTTGTTCTGAGATATTACTGACCTTCAGGTTATCCCTTTCTGTTTGATTTAAATCCCTTAATATTTTGTAAGCCTTGTTCTGCCTGCCATATACTTCGCGTTCTATATCACTTACATATTTATCCCATGAATTTCGCTTGATTTTCCTATAAAAAATAAAAATAAATAGTAAAATATTAATAACTAATAAAATAAATAAATAAGATAATATAAAAATAAATATATTTCAAATAATATGTGGTACTATACACAGAACTCTAGGAAATAAGACAAGAAAAGAGACAAAGATAAAATTCAATAAAGTAATGGCAACACCTGTTTTAACTTATGGAAGTGAAACTTGGACGATGACGGGAAATGATGAACGGAGAATACAAACAAGTGAAATGAAGTTCTTGAAGAAAACCAAAGGTTGCACCCTTAGAGATAAAATACGAAATGAAGGTATAAGAACTGAGGTAAATGTATATTCTACGGCCAGCAGAATAAGGGAAGGGCAAATAACATTGTGGCGGCATATCGAGAGAATGGAAGATATGAGACTACCTAAACAAGTAATACGATACAAACCTCAGGGAAGACGTGATACAGGTAGACCAAGGAAGAGATGGGTTCAGTGAAGTCGGAGCAGGGTGTAAGCCTATACCTTGAAGTGGGGAAGAAAGAGAAGAAGATGTTATTTAAATTGTCAAATGCACCTTATTAAAAGTATGCATGTCAGTTGCAAAACAGGATAGAACTTATGGTGTAACCCGATGACACCACAATTATAGCCTGATGTTTAGACTAATGATGTGTTAATGTTATGTTAATGATATGTGTTAATGTATGTTAGTGGTGCATATTAATTTACATATTAACTCGTATTGCTCCTGCATATCACATTGACTTACAACATAGTATGGATTGACAAAGTTTGTTTCTCCTAAAACCGCGCTATAGTTGGCTAAAATGGCGTGTATCATAGTTAAATTCGTCACACGTAACCAGACGTGTTGGTAACCACATCTCTGTTATGTATGACATGCTCTACCTAAAGCGTCCCAGCGCTACGAGAACTGTATTATATGCAGTGAGAAACAAGGCTTGGCGTAATATATTGCCAGACGTACGTAATTTATCTTCTCTCCGTACTCTATCCTGCATACTTTAAGTGGGTGGTGTCATGAACTTGTGGTTTGTAATGAGTGTAGAATTATCGTCATCTTACATTGTGCTCTGTAGTAGTGTATGACTTCTACCGTTCGTATAACACTGCTTGACGCGAAATTCTAGGGTAGTAGTAGTATTATAGAACCGTTAGTCTGCTACCAGAATACATCACAGAAAACTAAAAACTTCCCACACGCACAAGCCTGGATAATGACATATTATGTTTTTGTACAGATGCTGTGGCACATGTACATCAGGTCAAAGGTTATAAAATATTATTATCTCATGGGTTGTTATCTTGAGAAAGTGAAATAAATAAACTGAATTTCAGAGAAGTTAATGCTTGTAATTTTAGACATTTTCCTACAATTAACACGCTTGTATTATAATTGTTCTAGTTTTGAAATTGTCCAAGTACAAAACCAATAACATGAGTCAATAAATTAAGTAATGACAGTTGTTGAAAACACAAATAGCCTACAAACAATTATACTTATTTACTCATTTTTTTAATATCATCATGATCATCCATCATCATCATTATCATGGCTCGACAGGTCTTTGTGGGCCATGACCTTCTTCAGAAGATTGCGCCATTCTTCTCTATTCATAGCCAAATTCTTCCAGTTTCTAATTCCAAGAGTACTAATGTCCTGACTTACCCCGTCCCTCCATCTCAGTTTTTGCCTCCCGACTTTCCTTTTACCTCTAGCTTTGCATTAAATATCTTCTTAATACACTTCTACTAATTCATTTACTCTCTTAATATCGTTTTATATTTTTTGGTTAGGTGAACTTGCAATTACAATTTTTCATAACTCAACTGGCTGAATTGTGGACGTGTTTGTATACGCCTAAGTTAAGCAGATAACCTGTCTGTAATGCGAGAGAATTCTAGTTGCCGAGATAATCGGGCAGCACCTGGGAAGGCGTAGCAGCACCCAAAGGTGGCGAGACTATTCCGAATTGCGTCATGCAAGCAATCTTGGAGTACGTGTTCAGCATCACATAGTTACTAGGCGGGTTTGCTTATCGCAATGCGTAAGAATATCACTTACCTATATTCCAAGCTAGATGTGTATTACCTTTTTCAGTGTATAATCATCATCATCATTACCAACCTCAAGGATAAAGGTCTATCCTGAACCTGTTCCGGGACCCACTTCGCTCTCGGCCGTCCCACATCTCTCTTCCCCACCGGTCTATATTCCATTGCTAACACTGGAATCCTGTCACCCGCATTCTTTCCAGATGTTCAAACCACCTTCTTTTGTTGCTCCTTAGCTGTTCCAAAAATGGTTCGACCACCAGTTTCGTCCTTATTCTTCTTTCTATCGAGAATGGTACAGCCCAGAGTACTCCTCATAAACTTCATCTCCGCTGCCCGAATCTTTGCTTTGTCTCTTTCTGTTATAACTCTGGCTTCATTTCCATACTTAAAAACTGATACCGCTACAATGTTAAAAAACTTATCCTTGTTTTCTCCTTTGTCTTATTTTTAAGGTATCTATGTATTGTTCCACAAATATTCCTAGATTTGTTTAATTTTTCAACCAGATCAATTTCTGTCCCATTTGTAACGTAATATCCCATCGGTGTATAACATAAAATTTATTTTCCTAGACTCTAAAGACCGAATCACTTCACAAAGTAGCAGACAAAAGATGTATGCCTTTTGGGAAACAAAAGTAAAAATTAGTTTTGTCTGATAAATAGATCTAATATTTTACATTTAAAATTAGACATTATACACACATTTTTACTAAGTAGTAAATTATTTACTAATGTAAATATATACATTAAAAGAATACAAAGCAGTGATTAGAATAATTTTTGGCATTATATTTTGCCGTCGTAGCACGAAATGCGTTAAAACTAGGTTATCTTTTTATTTTATTTTTTCGTTTCATTTTTATATCTTTAATAAATAGTATTAAATTACGAGTAGCATGCCATTTATCAAATTGTTACAATCATAATTTATTGTAGCTGAAATTTCGTTTCTTCTCCGCTGAGATATTTTTTTCTGTTCACTTTACGTAAAGCAACCTAAAGATTTGCACCCTTATACAATTGTTTACTGAACTGCTTGAAATAATGGGTGGGGCAATGAGAACACAACAATTTGTATTAGCTCATGTTTAGTTGCTATGGCAACAATAAATAAACAGATGGTTGTATAACTTCAATTAACCTATGCCATTTCAGTAGACGTGGCTTAGTGGCGAGTTGAACATTGCGCGTGTGCTGTAGAAACATTTTTTAAAAGTAATGATTCCTATATAACAACATAATGATTGTTCAGAAATCATTTCAACGTTCGAAGACATGGAAAAGTTCTAGATTGCTCAACAATATTGAACTGGGTACGGACTTATAGAACCACTACCTCAACAGCCAACACAGAAAACAATTAGAGGAAGTGTATAAACAGTGCACACGCCAGAAAATGTGGGAAGTGTAAGAGTTGGTGTTACACGTAGTCGAAAAAGGGCTGCTAGGAAGCGTGCTATGACACTGCAGATTTCCAGTAGGTCTCTGGGGAAGGGCTCGTACTAAGATCTCCACTTCCAACCATACAAAATTCAAGTGGCCCAAAAAGTGTTTGAATGAGATTACATTAAAAGAATGAAATTTTGTAATGAAATAAAGGAATTAAAAAATCACGAATAAACCTTTCATGAACACCTGATTATGTCGAAGAGGCACACTTTCGCCTTCTGGGGTATATCAATAAACAAAACCTGCGCTATTGGAGTGACAATAACCCTCAAGAAATTCGTAACCCTATACCTCTTCATAGCCAACGAGACACTGATTGGTATGGAGTTTCTTTCATGTTTATCGACCGTATTTCTTTGAAAACGATAATGGAAATTCAGTCAGTGTGAACAGAGACACACACAACACACAATACTGATATTGCGAAACAACTTTTTTCTTCCTTTGTTACAGGATTCATATTAACTTGGTCTGGTTCCAGCAGGATGGAGCTACCGCACACACTGCACAAAACACAATGGATGTATTGAGGCCTGTGTTCGAATATCCGTTATCTCAGGATTTGTTTCGATACCCTGGCCAGCGCGATCTCCAGACATGTTTGCGTGTGATTTCTTTTTGTGGGGCTATCTAAAGTTAAAGGGTTTCCAGTTATGACCGTGTGTTTTAAGTCAACTCAATCAGCGAATCATCAAAGAAAATCAAGCAATTCCACAAGCCATGCTGCAGAGAGTCATGGATAGCTCTTTTTATCTACTTGAAGAATGTAAGCGTTTTAATAGGCGTCACTTAAGAGATGTTATTTTTATACGATAAACATGACTAAGTAAAATGACACCTTATTACCTTTGTATTTATACTACGAGGGTAGGCTGAAAAGTAATGCACACATGCTTGTAGAACACGAACGAAAAGAAATAGCAAGATGGGACAAAAAGTAAATAAATAAAAGTACATATCCTTAGCTTCAAAATTATATATTTATTTTTCAATATAGTCGCCGTTAAGTCTAACACATTTCTCCCAACGCGTAACAAGTTTTTTTATCCCGTCACAGAAATATTCTTCCGACTTTTTTCGAATCCATGACGCGACAGCTGCCTCCACCTCATCGTCCGAGGTGCAATGATTACCCTTGAGGCCTCTCTTGAGTAGAGGAAAAAATAGAAATCGCAAGGCGCGAGATCAGGGGAGTAGGGAGGGTGTGGAATCGGTTCAAACTTCAGGTTTCGCAGAGCCTCTTGGGTTGGGCGCGAGGTGTGTGGACGAGCGTTGTCACGTTGCAAGATTATTGGCGCCAGACTGCCTCTAACCCGACAAACTCGACGTCGGAGGTGTTTTAGAGTGATTCGCCGGTCATTTTGAATCAAATCGTCGACGAGTTTGCGATGTTCATCGTCTGTGGCAGTGATCGGACGTCCGCTGCGTTTTTCGTCATCAATTACGGCTTTTTCAGACTCGCAACCACGAAATTCTATTACCCATCGATTCGCAGTAGACCTATCAACAGCATCGTCACCATAAACAGCCTTTAAACAACGATGAATCTCATTAGGAATCACATTTTCAGCAGTTAAACATTCGATAACAGCACGCTGTTTAACTCGCGTTGACGTAGCACTACAACACGTCTCCATACTTCTGCTACTTAAAGCGTACTGTTGTACGAAACTCCTTCAAACTGCGCATGCGTTTGAGGGGGAATGTTACTCCCGAATGCCACCAGGTGCGCTTCTGTAGGTAATTTTGTTCGTGTTCTACAAGCATGTGTGCATTACTTTTCAGCCTACCCTCGTATATTTGACTTTAAAATGTTAAACGAATTCCTGTTACGAATGTATAAAATTGTTGTGTTCTCATTGCTCGAACGTCTATGTATAGTACAGTAACAATATAGGCCGTCGTAAACATCAGATGTGCGACGGGACGTTTGCACTTTGAGTTTCCACATGTTTGCTTGCATTTCATAACGTCCAAATACATACATAATAGTCTATGGATTCAACTGTAAATGACTATGTTTGAAACATTAACGATATTATGTCGTTACGCCATTAAGAAACGTTGTACGTGTTTCTCGGCTATTCCAGCGGAGCCCGGCTGTAATGTGCGTGTGCGTACGTAGTGCTGCAACTTTGAGATGAACAATTTACGTGACACTTGTCACGCGTCCACAACGAATCTATTCCAGACCATACCGGTTCTCGCGCACTGCGCTCAAGGCGGCAATCAATCACGCTTTAGTGTTTTCTAGTAGTTGACGCGTATTATGGATTATTCTGGAATCTCAGCGGGGAACAAATATAAGCATTCACCGACGCTTAGTTCGGGCGATTTATTCCAGTGACGTTTAAAGTATTGTGGAAAAGTGTTATGTGTTTTATGATTGTGCGGGGCTCTATTAGTTGACATTATTATTGCGTGTGGGCAAAATAATTTGAATTATTGTACGAGTATAATATTGTGAATAACTTGTTGATTATAAACTGTACTTGTGATAACTAGAGCTGGTTATTAGAGACTTCATTGGTGTCTTGTATTTTGTTTTCTATTGTACCATACGACGACCAGTTAGATCGTCGTAACAATATTAAAGATATCAAAACGTAAGTACTATATTGTTTGCAGTAACATAAAATTGTTTCTAACTTGTCATAATAATTATCTAACAGCATATTATTTACCAAGATTTTCAACCCTGGATATATAATAATTTTTATTAGCTTCATCACTATCATAGCTATAGCAAACGTTAGTAGCAAGAAAAACTTTAAAATAATTAACATGAAAATTGCCTTATTGTTTGTCACAATTATAGGTTACATTGCATGTTTACCTAATTAGATTACGATCTAGGTTTCATTTAAAAAGTTTCCAACTTTTATGATAGTTAATTATTCTAAACAACTCTGCCAACGGTGTTGTTTAACACTGCCGGTCCCAAGCCCGGGGCCCCATCACGCAAGTGATGAGGAAGGATGAGGGGGAGTAGTAACACCTCGTAAAAAAACCTGGGTCCATCTGGCTCCTGATGGTAGCACCCTGTAAGGGCCCCTAGCCACGGTTACGGTGAAGACCTCAACGGCGGATGCGGCAGAGTAGGGAGCCTACGGTATGCCGCAAAAGGCGGAAGAGGCGACCTATTCTCCCTGGGGTAAATAGTGAGAATCGCTGCCTTGCGATGAAGAGAGATCTTTAAATGTTAAGGGAGTAAACCCTGACAGAAAATCAGGGTAGACCAGGCTCTAAGCTATATTGAAAGCAGCTGGTCTAGGGTACGGAAACCCTGAATAAAAATGACCTGTCCCTCCAGGTTGCGGGTTGGGCGAAAGGGTAACAACCTCTAGTCGTAAAACCAACATGTTCAGGACCCAATAACCATGGCTCGGAATATGGATGGGATTTAACGGTAGCGATAGGGACTAAGTCACAAGAAACTGGACTATGCAATAGGAACTTGGAACGTTAGATCATTGATGAAAAGGAGCTAAACAAGCTGAAAAAAACAATGATCTGGCCAACACCATCCGACTGCATAGATTGCAATGGGCAGGACACATCATTAGGATGGAAGACATCCAACGAATACCTAGGAAGGTACTGTTTAGTCAAATCGAGGGTACTGTCGGAAGACCCAAGACACGCTGGATTGACGCAGTGGCGAGGGATGCTGATAATTTACTTAAAATAAAACGATGGACATCGATCGCCTAGGACAGGGAAAGTGGAGGCGAATGATTATGGAGGCTAAGGTTTGACTTAAAACTGTGACGCCATAGAAGAAGAATTATTCTAAACAATTTATTTGTATCAAAAATAATTCAGGTATTCAAATACAAAAGTTCGGTAGAAATATAATACGGCAATCACTTTGTAAACTAAGTAGCCACATTAAAATCAAACACAAAATGAAATAAAGCCGTACATAACTGTTGCTTACCGTCAACGTCTCCAGGCGGAACATTGTTAGTAGAGATTTTCTTTGCAAACAGCAATATACCACAGTTGTTGATGTAATTAGTGTTTTAAGGCAGAATACTTGCAAGATTTAACTTGTAATGTTAAGATTCATCAAACCGTACGTTTAAAAAATATAAAAAAGCTATGATTTTGCATGAAACGTGTTCATATTCTTTTTAGTTCTATGCAAACATTAAAGAAAATATCGACATCTAAATCTTTGCTTGTAAAAGTTAAATATAAGTTGTTTGAATTCAAATTTGTCATAACTTTACTTTGCGGTCACAAGGAGTACAGAAAGAAAACGTTATGTCGTTAGATAAGCTACACAACGCACTCCCCTACAATCCATAGCCACCTCCATCAACAGAACTACCCGCAACACCCGAAGACGTTCCTTCTCATAAACCGTCTCCTTACCATAGCCGAAGGACCTCCTCCCAGAACTCCTCGCCGTCAGCGTCCGCGAAATAGCAACACATAGAAACACCTAATCTTAAGTTACAAACATACTCTACCTGCCATCCTTCCTGAGTACACTATAATTTAAATTTCAGTAACCTCTATCCAAGTCTTTAACCTCCTTATTTGTGCCTCCCGCCTACCTTGACGCCTCTCTGTCGCCTCCTTCCAGCTTTGACGACCAACGCTACTCGTCCCTGTCTTGGCCGCCCTGAAAAATAACATAAACAATAATAAATGGCACTTCCATAAGTCACTTCCTTTACTTATATGGCTACAAACTACGTCTACACACAAATACACGCGCACGCACTACTATACCTTTAATGTGCCTCCGCCTTCCTCGCTTCCGGCCGCGGCTGGCGTGCGTCTTCCCACATCCTACCATCCGGCTGAAGGGGGCTTGCCCCAGATTAGCCCGAGGCTTATCCTCGGACAAGTCTCAAACAACACGAAAAAAGTTAGATAAGCTCAAAAATTTGTACAGAGAAAAATTAATTAAGTAAAGAGAACAATTATAAAACAATAAAACTGTTTTGTTATGTTATAATTGAAACTGCAGGAGTGTGATATTGTGGTATAGTTTACTAAATCTGATCTCTTCACAGTGCAAATTCTTTTCTACGAACAATACTTTTTAAGATTTATAAATATAAACAACTTCTTGTACTTCTGGTGACTAGTTTGTATTGGAAAACTGTCTTGCATTTAATTTAATACAAATCAAGCTGTCAAGTAACAAAGATTGGTTGTACTGATTACAAAATTGCTGTATACCTCTTGCGTTGTTAATGCAACGTAATTCTTGTCCGACGCAGTAAACCATTTAATTCTAAACATTGTTTCTGTACTTTAAAATAACGAATAATCTTTAGAATTTAAATATGTGCTAAGTAACTAATACTTGCGTTAGTACCTAGTAATTTATGGTAATTACTGTGGAAGAAGTATTGTAAAATCTTATTGAAGCGTAGAAACTAACAAAATAATTCTTTAAGTGCTGTTTTTTTACTTACTGCTGAATTTTGCAATTTAAACGTTCAACGTAAGAAACTTTAAAACTCATTATTTTGTTTGAAAATTTGTTTGTCGTATAAAACTTTGCTAATCCAGATTTTCAGATGATACTATGTGCTTGATAGTTCCGTGCAGTTTGTTTTTTCAGCAGACACTTGTTACATTACATTGTTCTTAAAACGTGCAAAACACACATTGATACTACTCTCGTATAACGGGAACAATTTCATTGTTTGGTGCTCTTGCAATTGTTAATTTGGTTGCAAATGGAGTATTGTTTGCTATTTAGAGAATTTACTATTGGACGTTTAAACAACTAATGCGAAATTATGGTAAACATATCTTTTATTAATGACGTAAACGTTTGACGCATTGTGTCTGCATAGTGAAACGCTACTTTAATTATGCTCTATTAATTAGTGCTTTGTGCTGACATGGAGCGCTTATGTTAAACAATTTTTATTCTGACCAAGAGCCGTATTTGTTCACTACGCCATGGCTTCACTAAGCTGTCACTAGTAACAGTAGTTTACACTGCAGTACTCTTCAGACACTGAACAACAATTTAATAACAACTAGTTTATCTCATACACTCAATCCACACGTGAAAAGTGAATGTTGATTAATTCCAACGTAAAGTTTGTTGGATTTTTTTTACGTAAGTTTAGTATAACCACTTAAAGCTAATTTAATCTACTTTTATCTATCTATTGTATAAAGTATCTGCTGTGTTTTGAACCTGATAAAAGTATTATTAGTTCAAAAAGAGTGGCATCACTATATCCTAAGTATAATCCTTGTAAAGCAACTTTTAGACTAAGCATCATTGACGTATATGAGTTATTAATTTAGTTAGATTATATATAAAAGACCTCCTTCCCAATTCGAAAAGGTTTTTTTTTTGTCACTAATAGAATTAAGGAGGAACTCTTTTGTACCTGAAATAAATTCATCCCTTAGTTCATCCTTACAGCCTCTGTTCCTAATGGTTATGTATTCATTTACCTCTCCTAATACACTATTCCTACTGTGATATATGTGTGTTATAGATCTTAGCTTTTAATTCAAGGTATTTTATTGAAATTCTTTCTTATAAATTAAATTTTTTTAATAAGCTTGTATTTTTTTAATTTCAACTTCATCGCCCTAGCAATAAGATTATCCTGCAATTTATAAAGATTTTGTAAAGCTATATCCATATTGTATATTGATCCCACTTAACTATGTAAAATATTTTTTGCTGTGAACAACATATATTATAGGAATTTTTAGATATTATTTCTGAAGTCATACGTTCAGTTGAACAGCTCAAATAAAACTGTTCATTTAGCAAGTAAAACACAACTAGAAAAGAGAATAATACACAGGCACAACCGATTACTGAAGTCGTCGGCCCCCCCCGTACACTCAAGTTAATTTAGAATAAGCACACGGAGTTATTGAAAGAGATCAAATATATCTTACAAAATGTATACGTTTAGGACGAGAAATTTAACGTCAAAGAAGATCATAAAGGTACGGAAAAGTAACTGAAAGGGAGGCAAGGTCGAGTATTTGTTATTTAAAAGTTATGCGATAATACGTGTGAAACAAAATGGCGTAGAGAAATGTACTTGAAGGGACAAAAATCATGACAACCTTTGATAAGAAGGTAACCTTGAAAAAGTGGAAGAAAGGGTATAACCTCAAGTACAGTGTAAAGGTATCGTAATAATGATGCAGATTTGATAGTAAAAGTACAGTAAAATGGTACTGGAGGAAACGATTAACGAAATAAAATAGGAAAGACTGGCAAATATTAAAAAAATACTTTTTAAGTTTAAAATGTTCCATAGTATTTAGAGGGAGACAGCTGAGCGTAACAAAATAGTCAGCCAAGGAAATTGAACAATACAAAAACTTGTTGAAAATTTTTGTTCAACTCACACTTTTATCAACAAATCTTTTTCACTACTCCAGTAATACGATACCGTTTACTAAATGTTTTTTATTTTGACGTTTTTTATTTTAAAATAATAAACAATATTCAACACAAATTAATAAATAATAACGAAAGTAGGCAAAAACAATACTTTTGTAGTTATAGATAACTAGTAAAGTGAAAATAATTAGTAAGTGATAATAATTAGTAAAAGATAATTAGTAAGTAAAACACTAAATTTCATAGTTAAATTCTACAAAATTAAATAAAGATTCAACTTATAGGCCTAAATTCCAAAAACACATAGATAACATATTATAAATAAGTTAAATATATTTTATAAAGATAATAAATAGAAACTAATAATGGACAAACCTTACCCCTTAAGTTAAGTATCTGACTAAATTACAGTACATAGGAAAACTAATTAGATTCTAATGAAAGTCAAAAACTTTACCAAATTATTAAACATCTACATGTATTTCAAAACTATTAAAAGAACAACTAAAATTACAAAATAAATACAATTGAAAAAAAACAGCAGCTACCATCTACCCCAAATTATTGATTATATTGAAGTTAACAAAAATCCAACGTAACACACACACATATTTTAATATTGTTGTGTTAACGGTTATAATCACAAACAGAAATAATACTGTTGCACACCACTATTGAAAAACGTTTCTGATTAGGGTTTTTAAGGTTTACAGTTCATCATCAGGTCGGAAATAATACATCTATTACATAAATATCCACAGGTATTTCCAATCTGATGGTGAGCGCTTGACAGTGCTATAAACTACTTCTATAAACTTAGAGTGCTACTTACTTCTATAAACTATTTTTCAATTATTATTTCTATTGATATATTACTAGTTATCACTATCTATTACTATTTCTATTAAAATTTCTAAAAGTTTTTCTGTAGTGGTGTGCAACAGTGTTATTTTTGTTTGTTTTTTATTTTGATATATAAAATATGTATACAAGTATCCCAAATCAAAAGCAAATAAAATTATCAATAATAAATTGGAAAACAATAATTTATAGTTTACAGTAAGTTAAATAAATAAGCTACATCGTACATACTAGGAACGTTTTGGGATTTCAGTGCATAGCTTGTTACATAAGAATTAATTCTCGATGTTATTAATATGTTGGGAAGAATCTGCCCAACAGTGAACAGACAACAGTATTATGTCGTATTATGAGTAAACGTGTTTATAACAAGTATTTTAAAAAACTTTGAGTATCATACAATTTACAAAAAAAACTTCCTACGAGAGTTCGATCTTTAGTTTTGTTAAAAAAAAAATAAAGTAATTCGCATGAAATCAATATTGGGCACAACAAGGTTCCATAGGGTACCGTCTAAATTGCAAATTACTTGAGCTTTGTTAAGCAAAGAACGCCTGTTCAAGAAGATTGCTACAATCGTCGTTAGCGAAGCGTGGAATAATGAACACATGGAGTTAAGGATGGGAGCTTTTCTTCTGTACACATAAAAAGTTTTTACTACCAACAGCCGTTCCTAAACTTAAACTAAAATTAAAACTTTAAGTATTATTAAGGAAGAGGCAAATTTTAACCTTGATACTATCTGTAAACTTTAAAAATGATAAAATGCCATTTACATACGAGTTATATTAAAGGCAATCGTATTATATTAAAGGCAATATGTTGTAACATTGGAACCCTATGGAACAGCCGAGAGCGTTCTTCCACCATCTATGCATCTATTAGTGCCAAATATCCATGATCATATCTTATTTGCATGTTCATCATCCTTTCTTTTTTCATAGCAACATTCTTGTATATTCCGTTGCTATTTATTACCGACAAAATTAGTATCCTTTTACGTCGCTATATTTTGCGTGTACTCGGTTATAAACATTGCTTACTTCCACATACAGTTTGTGCCTTTGTTTTTACATATATATTGTCTTCATTACAGTGATATTTATTTTGTTATTATAAAGTATTCTTACTAATTTTTTCTCGTTATTACGATAACGATTTAAGATTTATATATTAATTTTTTAAAAATTATATTTAATCCATTTGTTTTGGCTTTTGCGAGGTAAGTCGTTGCTTCATATTTGTAATTCAAGTTTTAAGGTTAAATAAGCTTTAAAACCTTCAATTTGCTGCATCAAGCAAACTTCTATACGGAAGCTAAGCATAGGGGGTCCGGTTTTACAGTGCTGGAGACTCACGCTTGACCTTCTCAGTTGGAGAGAGGATTCGGTGGCTTGGCAACCGTTGTTTTGATACTGAACACTTCTGAGCAACTACCTTTAAAGTGGCTGAAAAACATGTGATAACATCCTGACATGAATCCCAGTTAATTAAATGGTAATAACACAATAAAAATACATGCTATTGATTTATATGATACTTACTGACCTAATTGATTTTCGTATATTTCACATATCAAATGTATACGCAAATTCTGTGTAATAAACCTGTTTGTATATTTACAAAAAAAGTTATTACTGTATTAGTGTGCACAGCTGGAAAATAATAAAACAGCCTAACAATTAAAAATTAAGATATTAACAAAATTTGTCGTCAACTTTTGGCCCTCTGGGGGAGGGGTCCAGTCCCATTCACTCCCCATAAATATGCCCTTGGTTCCGCAAGGATGTATTTTATAAATTCTACCTACATTACATGACCTGATAAGAGAGTAGAAGATTGGTGTACTTTGAAGAATACATGCAAGCCAACATGATTTCCCAAATTCTTTGCTATTTGACGACGACCACTGTAGTGAATACAAACAGTAATTAACTATTCATAAACTACACAAATGGTGGTAGCTTATAACTTAAAAATCTCAGTACACTAGTTAGCTCCCTGAGCTACAGAACTAACTCACTAGCTATTTTGAATGAGATGCATTTATTATTGGGTGAATTTCAATATTAGACAATTGAGTGGTGAGAGATGTTAAGTCTGTCAAATTACTAAAATACTAAGTTTCTATATCAAATAAAATTTCTCTTAACTTAATCTCCCTCACAGACTTTCAAATTTTCTTAAATTTCTGATTTCCATTTTTGGACCGTGATGCCCCTATAAAATTAAAAAATAAATTTCATGGTGAACCCTACATTTGGATTTGGGTTAAAATGCTCTTTATTCTGATACCTGGCTGGATTTTTTAATTATTTTTTCAAATTTTTGTTTCTTTATGTAGGTAATTACATAAAAAATTCAGATATTTTAAAAAATGAGCACTGTTTTGAGATGTTGGATACATTCTCTTTAATTTTATACACTACATGAATTTTTGTGGTTTTATCAAAATTTTGACCTGGCGTCACAAAACTTTGGAATTTAAAGTAATGAACACTGTGAACGGTTAAAATTCCCTTTAATTTGATAGTCCAAATGGATTTTTTGACAACTTGACCTCACATTTCTGCCTCCCACCCCATAGGAATCAGTCTCAGTTTTGATGGAGTCAGTCTAAAAAACAATAGGGTTCCGTAGAGTAAAAGTATAGAAACATTTACCAAGTTCCATGAAAATAGGTTGGTTCGTTCAAAAGTTAGACAGACAGACAGACAAACAAATGCCAAGTGGTCGAGTTAAACCTGAGAGCTTCCTTCACTTGTTCAAAAAACTAAGACTACAGGATTTATGGGGAAAGATACAATATGGATGAGAGTCCGACTGATCTGATATAATCTAACAGGTAGCAGAGTGGCATACTTTAAATGTCTAAGGCGTGATGTGAATTACAAAGAAGGCAATGATATTATCAATAAAGTTAGCTCCAGTAGCATAGATCAGGTGAATACATTTCAATTTTTATATTACTTCAAAGAATTTTTGAAGTACCATATATTTTCAGTTCCATTTTAGTTACATAGAGAGGGGAGAGAGAGAGAGAGAGAGAGAGAGAGAGAGAGAGAGAGAGTGAGAGAGAGAGAGAGAGAGAGGGGGGAGAGAGAGAGCCTATTTGGTGGTTTTCCCATAAGTTATACTACAGCACTGTAAGACTAAGTCAGAAAGGGAAAACTAGGATGGATACACCAGTAAAATTTTACAAAGTGACGGTAGTTTCCACTTTAGTGCAGAAATCTATATCATATTCACCAAAGAAAGAAGTTGTGGAATCATCAGAGAGAAAATTTGAAATTTCTTAAAATTGTGATAGAATTTGCAAGCTAAAGATGCAAAGAAAATTGATAGAGCCTAATAATTAGGAGTATAGGGCTACATAACAAATGAAAACAGAAATTCCAACACAGTGCATTATATGTTGTGTGGGGAGGGGGTGCTCTGTTACCAAACATATTGGTGTGCTGGTGCGAGATTTGCAGTCTCAAGAGAATCTGAGAAAAAGAGTTACTTCAAGGTAAAGTCTTAAAGCCATATTTATGATGAGCTTTTTAAACTTTTGATTTTTACACTTCAATAGTAAAATGAAACGCCTGTCTGATATACACTTAGTGCTGAAGGGGGGCTGTAGCCCCTTTGTAGCCTTCTATAAGTATCCTATAAGCCTCCTAATCCGCCTGTAAGTACAAAGCATGACGGACCATGAAATGCATATGTCTCCAAACAGAATACTTCAGGAAGTTATGTGTTAACCATTGTGAAGAAGGAGTATTGTAGGACCGGCAAAACAGTAAAGGCAAGTTTGTAAAGAAGGACAGAAGAAAAAAAAACAATTCATATAATTGATTAATTGTTGTATTTAAAATTTGAAAGAAACAGGCGAGTTATAATTTGTCTCCATAATAGAGATTTATCCGTCATCTACATTGGAATAAGCATGGGAATTTAACTGGAAATACGAAATAGTTTGAAAACCTACCAGTCCTAAAAAGTGTGTGTCGATCATCAGTCATCATAAATAATAGCTTTACAGTGTTAATACAAACTGACAACACAGCTTACAAAATGGATCAACGCTTTCACATTCAACACAAACCCGCGACTGCGACGACTCGCCAGTCTGATGTGTCACTGTGAACGGGCCGTCGCGAATTCAGGTTTGTTTAAAAAGTAGAAGAGGACAGCTGTGCACCGCACGAGGTGGTAGACCGCGTAGCCTTGACAAGGTCGCCTGCTGCTCTCGTGTTATTGACCCCCCCCCCCCAAACCTCCATATGATCTGACGAAGCGTTGGCTACTAGTAAACATGTGACCAATCGTCTCGTTGATTTGTTGTGGATCATTCCATTGTTACGGATTTATTTAACTAGAACAGTTAAGATTCTTCCAACTCATATCTGGTCAGTAGCGCAACCAGCATTGTTCCATGGCGGGGGGAGGGGGAGTTGTAGACTAGTATTTTTCTACGGTGACAGATTATTGAGCGAAAACAGCGCGAGGCGCGTTAATGGTAGCAGAGGATTTACCACTTCCATCGTACTGAATATGCTATGTAGTAGCCAGCATGTATCACTTAGCAGCCCCCCTCCGGCTACGCAGTTGTATTTGATAGACAGTTCTAAAGCTATGGTACCGGTTACTGACCGGTAAACACGACGTCTATATCTGTTATCTTAGAGAAAGAAGACAGGAATAACTAAACGTTACAGGTAGTAATAACTAAACTGACTTCTTTCAGTGAACATTGTATTACATTCCCGTGGCAATTACATGGGAATACAATATTACATTGAAATATTTTCCTTTAGCGTTACGTTTACATGATTCATTTATAAGTTTTTTTTATATCATTTTGCTCTTAACTAAGTCCATACAAAAATTTTAATAAATGTTACGGATTGAGAATTTATTATTTTATGTATGGGATGAATTGGGGGGTGTTGGGAAGAAGAGGATGGAGAGGTTGAAGAAGAAATCCAGTATTATGGTCCACATTTGGACATACCGCCACCTTCGAGAGAAGAGGTTGAAGAACAAGTGAAGAACAAAAAATCACCAGGAGAAGATGAAGTAACAGCAGAACTAGTTAAAAGCGGAGGAGAAGAATTGATAAACAAGATACATGAGCTATTTAAAGATACATGAATGCAAGAAAAATTCCAGGCGAATGGACGCATGCGGTAACATGCCCCATATGCAAGAAAAAGGGAGGTAAGCTAAAATATAACAACTATAGAGGAAAATCATTGGCAGGCGTACTTTATAAAATTTTGGCGGCGATTATAGCGGAGAGAATTAAGCCATATGGAGATGAGGTTTTAGGAGAGTACCAATCAGTCTTTAGAAGTGGAAGATCCACTATAGACCATATATTCACTATACGAATGATTTTGGAAAAATGCTACGAATCCAATATTGACGTCCACCAACTGTACGTAGATTATAAACAGGAGCATGACAGTTTAAAAAAGAAGTATTTACTACAGACAATGGAGGACTTTGGAATTTACAAGAAATTGATTATTCTCACCAAAATTACAATACCAAAAACAGTAAATAGGGTGAGAAAACGGAGTTCTATCAAATCCGTTAAAATGGAAAGGGGGCTAAGACGGGGTCATCCGCTTTCTCAGTGCTATTCAGTTAATACTGGAGAGATGTATAAGAAAGATAGAAATATACCCTGGAGGAAATATATATATATAACAGATCCTGATAATTTCTATCATATGCAAACGACGTGGTAATAATGGCAAGAAAAATACAAGCACTAGTGGCAGCATATCACAAATTGGAAAGAGAGAGGTGAAAGGCCGGATTAAAAATAACTGAAGAGAAAACAAAGTATATTTGATGACACGGAATGAGAGAAGAGAGAAAGGAAGAATAAGAATAGGAAACCACAGTTTTGATGAGTTCCAAGAATTTAAATATCTCGGAAGCACAATGACAGAGAAAAATGGAACAAGCGAATAACTCAAAGCAAGAATGGCGGCGGGAAACAGAAGCTACTAAGCATTAAAAAATATATTCCAATCCAGGAATGTATTAAAAAATGTCAAAAAGAAAATATACACCACCGTAATCAGACCTACAGTAACATATGCAATATGACATGGGTGCTGAAGTTGAAAATTGTGACAAACCTTGGTGTTATCGAGAGGAAACGTCTGAGAAGAATTTATGGATCGGTGTGGGACGGACAGATATGGAGGATAAGAAAGACTCGTGAGCTAAGAGACCTTTATGGAGAATCGGACATAGTTGCGGCAGTGAAGGCGCAAAGGTTGAGATGGTTGGGGCATGTGGTGAAAATGAGAAGTGATCAAGGCCCAAAAATGGCATTGGAAAGGAAGCCGGAGGGAGTAAGGAGGACAGGACGTCCGAGGAGAAGATGGTATGAAGATATGGAAGGGGATTTAGGGAGATGCGAGTGGCAGTTTGGAGGAGTAAGGCTCTGGACATTGAAGAATGAAGGAGAATCATTGAGCAAGCTAAGGATCTACAGGGACCGTAGTGCCAGAAGAAGAAGAAGAATGGGATGAATACTTTTATTGTATTTCCGACTATCAGAAAATAAAACGATTAAATACATAATTAAAAATAGCCAGCTACTTTATCGTATTGCTCTTCATTAATGCTGCTTGCCATTCAAGCTTTCTGAACATTTTCCTGTCACTGACTACTGTTCCGGGGGTGTCCAACATGTTGACACCTTTTCAGGTTGCATAAGTTCAACCATATGTAAACTCTGAAGTTACATATACGGTTCAGAAGAACTCTGAAGTTAGCAACTAAGAAACTTTTAAGGTTCTTCAAGGTTGTGGCCCTTCTCACACTTATTTATGGGTCTGAGAATTGGTCTATGACAAAAGGCCAAGCCAGTACCATTCACTGAAGTGGGTTCCTCAGGGATGTGGTACGATACGGTATTCAAGATCGCAAAAAAGTACTGGCATATTGCATAATATGAATACATTATACGTTATATCGACTAAATTGGTTGGACAATATTAACCGAATGAATAGCCGAAAGGACGGGGAGTGTAGGACTTCCGAAGAGGCGTTGGAGTAACCAGTTTCGGTCTACGTGGGACCGAAAAAATTCAACCTTGGTTTAACCCGGGGAGCTGATGATGATCATGGTTTTTAGTACGGTATCTATTGTTTCTTCACTCCCATCAGTTTTAATATCCTTCATTACTCACACCATCTCTTGTTAACTTTCTACAAAATCTTCTTCATAATCCTCTCAAGAAGTGACGATTTTTTTCCATACTTTTGTTACCGATCATGCTTACAAACCTTACAGTACTCATCATTGGTCTATAAATGTTCATTCTCCTTAATTTGAAACACCGATAGCCTTTCTCCACCACATGTTCAGGCAAAAAATTTTAATACATAAATAATAAAATATCATTTTTAAATTTTATAAACACATAAAATATTGTGTTTTGCTGTCTGCACAGTCACCAAGAAATTTTCCCCTGCCTACAAACATTTCTTTACTTCCATTATTTGGAGCTGAAATTAAACCGTGTATCCTCATATACACATGAGAAAATAAGCGCGCGCGCGCGCGCACACACACACACACACACACACACTCAGGCATATGTAGAGCGATTGCCAACTCAAGATTCGAGCACGGCATTAAAAGAAGAAATAAGACAATCGAATTGATACAATAAAAAGTACACGCAATGCAATAAATAAATGAATTTTTATTATAATCTTTAAAATTATACAGAATTTCACAATACATTATTAAAAATGAACAGATAGATAATAAGTAAGCAACCACAATATTCTGATATGCTTTAATGTTTTTAAATGCCTTTGTCTCCAAAAATAAATCAGCCTGACGATTTAGCTCTTCAGCAAAATATTTGCAGTTAAATTTTTAATACTATGAGTGACACGATTGGAACATCAGAACGTGGTGGACCTAAGTTATACACGAGAAAATAAGGAAGAGTGAAAAGTGAAAGACGAACGACAACGTAAAACGTTGGTGTTGTAAGAAAAGGAATTAACTATGAAAGAATAAAGCGAGGCACTGAGAAAAAGGTAAGTTAGAGACAGCATGGGAAGAAGGTTTATGAAGTTGGGATGGATTGATAGCAGTCGCAGAGAGTCAAGAGTAATAAGGTATGCGTAAGGGATCAGATAGGGCAAGATGAGAAAGGGCGGCCGAAAAGACAATTTAGAGGGAGGTGAAAGTAGCACCTCCTACTCTCTAAACCCGTTTTCGCACACACTTTAACACCTTACACTACTCTATACACTTACTCATGCCTTAGTACTCCCCTTTTCTGGCTGTTCTCAATCCAGGGGGAAGGTGGGCTGGATTCATAGCAGTCGCAGAGAGTCAAGAGTAATAAGGTATGCGTAAGGGATCAGGTAGGGCAAGATGTGAAAGGGCGGGCGAAAAGATAATTTAGAGGGAGGTGAAAGTAGCACCTCCTACTCTCTAAACCCGTTTTCGCACACACTTTAACACCTTACACTCTTGTATACCCTTACTCATGCCTTAGTACTCCCCTTTTCTGGCTGTTCTCAATCCAGGGGGGTGGGGGAGGTGGATTGGATTGATAGCAGACGCAGACAGTCAAGAGTAATAAGGTATGCGTAAGAGATCAGGTAGGGCAAGGCGTGAAAGGGCGGGCGAAAAGACAATTTAGAGGGAGGTGAAAGTAGCACCTCCTACTCTCTAAACCCGTTTTCGCACACACTTTAACACCTTACACTACTCTATACACTTACTCATGCCTTAGTACTCCCCTTTTCTGGCTGTTCTCAATCCAGGAGGGTGGGGGAGGTTGGTTGGATTGATAGCAGACGCAGAGAGTCAAGAGTAATAAAGTATGCGTAAGAGATCAGGTAGGGCAAGGTGTGAAAGGGCGGGCGAAAAGACAATTTAGAGGGAGGTGAAAGTAGCACCTCCTACTCTCTAAACCCGTTTTCGCACACACTTTAACACCTTACACTACTCTATACACTTACTCATGCCTTAGTACTCCCCTTTTCTGGCTGTTCTCAATCCAGGGGGGTGGGGGAGGTGGGTTGGATTGATAGCAGACGCAGACAGTCAAGAGTAATAAGGTATGCGTAAGAGATCAGGTAGGGCAAGGCGTGAAAGGGCGGGCGAAAAGACAATTTAGAGGGAGGTGAAAGTAGCACCTCCTACTCTCTAAACCCGTTTTCGCACACACTTTAACACCTTACACTACTCTATACACTTACTCATGCCTTAGTACTCCCCTTTTCTGGCTGTTCTCAATCCAGGAGGGTGGGGGAGGTTGGTTGGATTGATAGCAGACGCAGAGAGTCAAGAGTAATAAAGTATGCGTAAGAGATCAGGTAGGGCAAGGTGTGAAAGGGCGGGCGAAAAGACAATTTAGAGGGAGGTGAAAGTAGCACCTCCTACTCTCTAAACCCGTTTTCGCACACACTTTAACACCTTACACTACTCTATACACTTACTCATGCCTTAGTACTCCCCTTTTCTGGCTGTTCTCAATCCAGGAGGGTGGTGGAGGTGGGTTGGATTGATAGCAGACGCAGAGAGTCAAGAGTAATAAAGTATGCGTAAGAGATCAGGTAGGGCAAGGTGTGAAAGGGCGGGCGAAAAGACAATTTAGAGGGAGGTGAAAGTAGCACCTGCTACTCTCTAAACCCGTTTTCGCACACACTTTAACACCTTACACTACTCTATACACTTACTCATGCCTTAGTACTCCCCTTTTCTGGCTGTTCTCAATCCGGGAGGGAGTGGGGCGCCTGTATTTCAACCGTGCCATTCATAATAATAACAATTTATACATACCTCAAATATTATACTGTAATGGGAAGCTAAAGCACCAGTTGATTTATTAGTGGAGACATCTTCAGCTGCAACAAATTAATTTGAATCTGCTACGACATATGTCAGTGCAACTCGCTTGTTGGATTTAAATTGAATATTTTTTTCAAATTTCGTTTGTTTCCTGGAAACGGTACTTTTTATAAACAATCGCAACAATTACGTTTATATTACATTATTAAACTTTAGCCAAATATACAGTTTTTCTAGTCGATTTTGAAACAAGTAAACTGTGAAGAATATCTGTGTACAGATAATAAAGAAACAATAGAACAATATTAAATAGAACACAATAATTTTTAAAACTTGTAGAATTCGTTGAGGTTCTTTTATATGCTGTCACCGTGTCTTAAATTTACTATTTTATTTTAATATACAAAAGTAGAATATTTTTAATCATGTGTATTGCAGTACCGCCACTCGATGAGTCGATGATTTTTACTACAACACAAATTAATTCCTACGTTTAGATAAACAAAACAATTTCATGATAATTTGATTACAATTATCGTTTTTTTTAATGTTAGTGTTCACTTTTATCCTTTAGGCAGTATTAGTTACACATTAACATTCTTCTGATCAAACTTATACAACGCACGTTTGTTTATGTTTGTCTGTGTTGCTTAGTAATATTTCCTTTGGGTTTATGTTGATATTGACGCACACTTTCAATTAGGTCACAGATTGATACCTTGTCTTGAATTTTAATTTAACGTTCTATTTTAAAAAATTTTTTAATTGTTTAATAGATCTGAGCCACAAAATATTTCTTAATTTTTATACGATGTTTTAAAGTCATAATTCAATTTTCATTTTTATTTCTTATTTTTAAATTTATACTTATTAACGAAGTAAAAAATTAGCTTTCGACTTTATTATTTCCTGTGCGTCACTTCCGTTGCACGAAATTACAGCTCGTGTTTCATGGCGCAAACGATTTAAACACTTCATCCAGTACTGAGTCAGCGGTGACATTGTCACATCATCTCTTCAGTTGGTCATGATTTTGTGAGAACTGTAGGTTGAGTGTCACATTTTAGTGTAGTCTGTCTCAATTAAGTTGGACTAAACAAACCTGGCTTTTGACAAACAATACTGAGACAACAGCTTCGGGCGATCCGGTAAAAACAATATCAATATTGTTATTTTTAAGACATTCAATGAGTGTAATTCAATAAAATAAACTGTAATTTGAATTATTTGTATTACTATGTCTGGCAATTGTGAATTATCCTCCAGTTCACTAGAACCGATCAGCGATACGTTCGGCACTAGATGTGGATTCGATACCCACATTTGTCTGTACAATTCAAACGTATGAATCGCGGCTGACCGCATAGCTTGTAGCGTAAAATGGAGGGAGTAGATTTTGTAGATGATGCATACTCACACTCACTAATACACTCATAGATGATGCATACTTTTATTTTATAATAAAACATGTTTAACCATGCAACAAATTTAATGTATTCAAGCAGAAGGCTAGAAAAGCTGGTTTTGATTTAGTTAAAAAATCATTCAACTTAAAAAAACAACAAAAATATATAGACCTACTTAATCCAGCACACGAAAACATCGCCTATATTAATAAACATCCTACCCATAAAATACGCACCGGTTTGGACATGTGAGTATCAACCGAATAGAACCAGACTAACTTCGCGCGTAAATAGCTTAGGATTGTAGATGTTTTTGAGTAGAACAAAAATATAAAAACGAACTTGTTATTTGTTACATATTTTGTTGTAACCAAGATGGTAAGTTTAAAAAAGTAAGCTTACAGTGATATGTATCTAAAATTTAACAGAGTCGTGAAACATTAAAGGTGACTTCTTATCAGTGGCGTAGCTAGGCTTTTTTGCGCCCGGGGCAAGGAAATCGTCGGCCGCCTCGCCTTCACAATTAAAAGTGGACAAAAAAGCAAAAATGAAGACCCATCCAGTGAATAAATGCAAATGTGTCGATTTTTGTAAGAAAGCACGTCCAGCAAATGTCTTAAGAATATTTGTTAAGTCAAAATGAAGAAGATACATATTATAATATTACCGGTATTCAGTTTCTATTCATTTATTAGTAACAAATTTAGACTATAAAAAATGTAGTAATATAAAATATTTATAACATAAAAACGTTCTAATACACATGGAAATTCCTTCTAGGTCTAAAGCGCATCGTCAAAACAATATCCTAATGCAACAAAAAGTTAAACAAAGAACTACATTAAAAGTAATAAAATAAATCACTTACCATTCCAGGTTAATAGTTCCGTCTTCTATTGATAAACACTTAATATTTATTTTTAATATTTAATAAATATTTAAAACGCGACATTTTAAAATGTAACTTTCTTGGTCTTAATTGCTGCAAAGTCGGTTATTAAATCACTGTAATCTAAAAACGATGCAATGTCGTTTTCAGTTGAAAGTATAGCTAGATTTGATACCCTGTCTTGAGATATTGTTAATCGTAGGTACGATTTAAGTTTACTAAACGATCGTTCACAAGAAGACACAGACACTATGCACTGTATGACGGTGGTTGGCGTGTGGACCCTTAGCCTACGTGCTGCCTCTCCCCCATTGTCTGGCCACGACTGGATGATCGAGGCTGCTCTCCCCCACCACTTGGCCGCTTGTAAGCGAGCTAGGGTGAAATATGTGTACTAGCCGTTTGGTTTACCCCCACTTAGCCTACCGTAGTACCCGGCCATGCTTCTCCCACCTTACACAATGCTCAATCATCGAATCGCGGCCAGACAGTACTTCCGCCCGGGCTCGACAGCAGCTACTTGGCGCGTGAGTGACCTCACTGTGGGTCCAGTATGAAACAATTTTTTTTTGCCTTGCCCAATACTGGTAAAATTTTGTTATATTTCAAATCAGCGAAATAATACGATGAAAATTATGAAAGATTATGGGGATTTTTCACACCTGAGAAACATGATGCCAAAACTCTAGCAGCCTGCATTATTGAACAGCTTGAGTATCATAAAATTAACGAAACACCGGCAAAACTGATTGCCCAGACTTACGATGGTGCATCCGTAATGGCTGGATCATCTGGTGGAGTCCAAGCTATTGTCAAAAAACATTTTCCAAATGCAGAATATGTACATTGTTACGCCCACCAGCTTAATTTAGTCTTGATGAATGCGGAGTCAATTAATCGGAGCGTTTGCGTTTTCTTTGCAAGCTTACAGGGAATATGCATGCACTTTTTTTCAAGTAGTCCTCAGCGAACCAAGATGTTAGACGAAATAGTTAGAAACAATTACCGCGATCTGTACCTACGAGATGGAATTTCCAATCTGGACGTGTGAATACGGTTTTTCTGTACAGAAAACAAATTATACAGTGTATGAGAGATATTCTAAGTTGGATATGAAATAAGAAATTTCAACATAATAACTCAAGCAAATGGGTTTATAAAAACTCTCACCAGCAATACATTTGTGTTTTGGCTGTCTTTTTTCACAACGTGATGCCGCACGTCGAAATTTTATTTGGAAGCTTACAGAAAGCAGATATCAATCCCCTTACTGCTGAAAAATATATCTCTTCTTTTGAGAATAATGTACAAAAAATCCGAGAAGAAATTGATGAAGAAATCACAGAAACAGTACCAGATCCACCAACAAAAAAAAAAGGAAATGTCAAGACACTTTGACTCTTTTGATTCTCTTTGAGTTGAAAAGAGAATCAAAAGAAGTCTGTGATACCATCATCTATCAATTTGAAGCCAGATTTGGCTTCGTTGGCGATGCGATTTCTGGATCTCCATTTTCTGCTCAGAAGTTTCAGAAGTACGCATCAAACTTTCCAGACAAAACATTTAAAACCATTTGTGAGGTTTATCCATTCCTCAATTTAAAACAGTGCGTATGGAGCTTTCAACTATTTACAGCACAGACGTATTTTCTTCTCCATCTGGTATTGTTAGTTTGTATGACTTTATTCGTGAAAATAATCTTGAATCTACATTTAGTGAGTGTGAAAAATTATTAAACGTGTTAGTCACTATTATTGAACGTGTTAGTCACTATTCCAATGACATCGGCAGAAGCCGAAAGGTGTTTCTCAAGTCTAAAAAGAATAAACACTTTTTTAAGGAACACTATGTGCCAAGAAAGACTTTCAGCCCTTGCTATGTTATCCATTGAACGCGAGTTGATAATGGACATTCCAGACTTCAACCAAAAAGTAATAGACAAGTTTGCGCAGGGAAGGAGAGGAGGATGGGTTTTCTTTTCTATAAGGTAAGACCAATTTTCTGATTACTTTATTCTTTTATTTATTTTATTTTTATTTTCTGGTAATTTTTAAATATCTTTTCTCCTATTTAGATTGATTACAATTTTTCACTTTAGTGGCACTATGAATTACAAAAACACTTAATATACTTTCAATCTAAAATTTTGTTTTATCCCAACCCCTCTTACACAACTCCAACCACACGTTACTGCAACCACCAAAATTTGGGACCACCAGCCGCCACTGATTGATTCTCGATGTCTTCTCAGTGCCAGATTTTGTTGTGCAAGAGTTTGTACTGTGGCAATGACCCGTTCGAGGATTTCTTTCCATGTCTTATCTGTTTTACTCATTTGTTCCTGAAGTAGATCATCAGTAAGTCCCCCTTTGTTTAAAGAACGTTCCAGTTCCTTCCATTCCAAAAACGCAGAGCGATGAGCAGGACTATTTTCATGATCCTGAATACGGAGATTAAATTTCGCCACGACGATAACACATTGCCACTTTTGAAATTGCTTCTGTGATAGTTTTTTTTTTTGTAGAAATAAAGTGCAACAAAAGGAAAACAGAGATTTTTAGTTGGAGAAAAACACATCCAAATGCGATTTACCTTTTTGCCATTCTGCAAGGTTTTATCAAACCAATACTTGTTTAAAGATCGCTTAGCTTCATCTTTAGAAAAATGGTTGTTCTTGTTCTGCAACTGACATATTCCTCTATTCACCATTATAACTCGGAAGGACTGAGATGTCTCGCTTGGCCAAGCATAACCATAAAAGCAGGCTGGTTATGCTTTTTTTATGAAAGGAATAGTCATATCAAAGAAAGAAGTTGTTTGTAGTTTTATAAACTGATAACATTTTTTTACAGTCTTTGCTCACTTTGCCGCCTTCCTGGCAGGTGCACCCTTGCGCCCCCCCCTGTAGCCTCTGTATGCGAGTGAGGCGTGGGTCATGACAAAAAAGGAATGCGGCAAGATTCAGAGTGCTGAAATGCAGTTTCTTCGAAATACTTAAAATTATACATTGCAAAGATAGAATAGGTTATGAGGATATCAGAACAGAACTCGAAGTAAAGGACATAAATGAAATTACTTCAATTTGCAGAAGGCAGTGGTGGGATCATCTGCAAAGGATGACAGAGGATCGATTGCCGAAAGCGGCACTGAACTAAAGCCATTGGTAGAAGAGACGTAGGTCATCCGAGGATGAAATGGGTGCCGGAACAGTTTTATATAACCTAATCCTTGAAAAGAAGAAGAAGAAGAAGAAGAAGAAGAAGAAGAAGAAGAAGAAGAAGAAGAAGAAGAAGAAGAAGAAGAAGAAGAAGAAGAAAACTTCATGAAGATACAGATTCTGGGACCTCCATATAAATTTTGGATAAACTAAACTTCGTCATATTTTATTGGAGTTGAAGGAACCGACATGACAATAGGTTTCACATTATAAAATGTAGTGCTTTTTTTGAGTATCTTGGAGTTACATTATCAAAAGTTGATAGAACTGATGAAAATACCATCAACAAAATAACACAAGGGAAAATCGTGATAGAGCAGGTGAATTCAGCGCTTTGAAGTTTGAAAAATGAAGGACAAACCACAAAAGATGATTTTGACTCAGCAATTATAGTCATCATCTATGATTCTGAAACTTTGAAGATAAATCAAAGAATCTCCCAAAGGATGCAAGCAGTGGAAATGGACTTGTGGAAGAAGGTCTTGTGGGGTGTCCAGGCCCCAGTGCATTAGAAAAGATGATATCAGTAGGCAACGTGATGTTGAGAAGACAATTTTAGACATCGTAAATACAAAGAGTCTTGTACGGTACGGCCGCGTGTGAAACAGATGTTTGACGATCGTTGGACCAAAAAGTTGTTAGAGTGGATTGCATCTTGACGACTGAAACGGGGTAGATCCAATAGATCATTGAAAGAGGACTTGAAGGAGAACGGATGAGAGGGGGTAAATGAGACTTGCAAAGTGGTAGTTGGTACAACAGACGCTCTGGTATACAGTATATGAGGGAATACAGTAGATTTAGAAGACTTGCAAGTGATAGATGGTGACTCGTATAATGTCTGCTGTCCCAGTTGCTTGGGATTCCTCAAGTTTTCGAAAGACGTTCTCACGTTATCAATACATGGAAATACATGACGTTGTTCAATACTTCTTGGAAACATTTGAAAACATTTTTTTTAGTAAATTTGTACTATTTTTCCTTTCGTTTTGTATTAAAACAAAAGAATAGATGAAACTTTGGTGAGGATAAAAGCGATGAGTGTAGAAAGTATGAAAAACGGATGGAGAACCGGCGATGGAAGAAAATGACTTGAGGAATAAGCAGAAACGGACGTTAGCGTACGAGACACACGCGCTCTACATAATCCGTTGGATGAGCCGTACAGCATTTTCAGTACCTTTTTTAAAATAATTTGCTTTCAACATTCCCAAACGGTCGTTGTTTTATCTTACTGACATTTTGACAGATTACAATCAAACCATTTCCTTATCCAAAACAAAAGTTATGGCCTTTTCTGGCCCAAATCATATTAGAACAAATACTGTACTGTCATACAGGAGTCGCCAATAGAACAGGTGCAATATTTCAAGTATCTAGGGTGTAGCATTACAACATATCAAGATGATTCGGAGATTACAAGCAAAATTAGTTGCTTTGTGACTGTATCATGAAACATTTAAATAAGAAACCAAGGAAAGAGACGCTATTGAAATATTATAATGTAATGGCCGTACCTCAACTACTGTATGGTAGTGAGACTTGGATTAGAATGGCCAAAGATATATCTAGAATACAAGGAGCGGAAATGGGGTTTTTGAGAGCTGTAAAGAGTTGTACTAGGGGAGATCTTATCAGAAATGATCATATTACAATGAAGCTAGGCATAGGTGAAAGTTTAAACGAGAAAATCTCCCGGTACAAAACTGAGTGGCGGTTACACGTAGAGAGAATGGATCCAACTAGATTTGCAAGAAGAGCCCTTGACTATTACGCAAGGGGGAAGAGAAGTGTGGTAAGACCCCGTAAGCGATGGTTGGATGACTTCCATTGAGACTGGAACAGGCTACTAGCGTAAGCCGTAAAGGATGACGACGACGACGACATTCCCAAATACCGCAATAGCGTTAAGAATATCATTTGTATTAACGATATCAGCTGCAGCTGGCAAAAGATCACACTTAAAATGCTATTTAAGATCGACTGTGGCTTGGAAACATTGAGGCAGAAGACAGCCATGGAGTGGCAAATTAAAGATTGCACGTAGGAACACGAACGCCTAGCGGATGTTGTGTATATAATTAATATAATGGTAAGAAAACATTTACTATTTTAAATTTATTTTTTTTTTGTACAACTAATGCTCTCCACTAGTTACATGCATAATATAAAAATTTTACATTTTGTAGGGGTGCCAATTACTGGCACATTTTTGATAACGTATTTCAGTTATTGGCACCCAGTGCCAATAACTGGGTATTATATTTTGTTGAGAATACACAAACTAAAATGTTTATATGACAAACCGATTATTCTGCCCATACAATGCATTGATAGTAAATTGGTATTTCAATACTTAACAGTAGTTGCCACAGGGTGCCAATTATAGGAACATTTTGTGCTAACTACTGGTTGGTGAGAAAATATTAATCTTTAACAATTTTTTATTTCTTTAAACTAAATAATTTTAATCTATAGGCCTAGTGATTAGATAGATGAAATTGTAGTAAAATAATGGCATCATTTATCATATAATTTATAATATTTCTAAAGCACATAAACTTTCGTGTATTATATTCTGTTATTTCGTGTACTATATTCTGTTCTTTTTTCTTAAATTATATCAAAATAAAACAATAAAATAGTTTAAGTGATTTTCACTTGTCAAAATCACTTGACGAGTGAAAATCACTAAAACTATTTTATTGTTTTATTTTGATATAATTTAAAAATTGATTTTCACCAAGTAAAGGCATCAAGTATTAATTCTTTTTTCTTTGAAGATGTACTGATATTTGTTCTTTAATTCTTCTTGTAGTTTTTGTTTAAAAATAATGGCTCCAAAAAATTACTAGGAGAAAGATCTTTCTGATGCTGTGGAAGCCGTAAAAATTAGAATGGCCTTTAAAGTAGCTGCAAGAAAATTTAATGTACCAAGGGCTACAATTCAGTTCTGTTGTAGCAATAGGTTTACAAAAGCAGCTCGTGGTCCTTCTCCTATTCTCACTGAAGAAGAGGAACACACACTTGTGGGGTAGGCCTAAATATTTATTTT